>JAJJWW010002754.1:0-103493 GCA_023531295.1 Papaver armeniacum | reverse complement strand
ATTCTTAAACTCAATTAATAAAAAGTGTGATTGTTGATCTTAAAGATGTGTTGAATGTTATGAATTCTTGTGAGGGATGTATTGTAGTTTCCCCGCAATCACATAATGGCGCTAGGAAACAAAGGATTGAAGATTGATATTGTGATTTGAATGAATTTGGAGTAATAGGAAAGGAATTTCATATAATTTTCAACAACTTGTGAAGATTGAAAAATGGCTAGAAGAAGACATGCATCAATACAACCAACAACTCAGAAGGAGTATGAGACTTGGCTGAAAAGGAGAGATGAAATGGAGGAATCTTCAAGAGTGAACAAAAGAAACGATGGAGAAAATCAAGTTCAACCGCCAATTCAACGTACACCAATACAAAATAGAACGGGATTATGACAGAGTGAGTGTACATACTTAGCGATCGGATTCGTAGATGAAATGGGAGAAGAGCAGCAAGTAGGAAGCAATGGACGAGAGGAGAGAGACCAAGAAGTAATTGGAGAAATAATTCATGGAAATGAAGAGATTGGGCAAAGATGAGGCATTGAGGCAAACAATACATGAAGAAAGGCGATTAGAAGCAGAAGAACGTGCAAACCTGACAAGGCAAAATCATGAGTTGAGGATGGAAAACATGAGATTACAAAGTAGAAGGTCAAGAAGCACTACGAGATCAAGTTCAAGATCAGTTAGAGAAGAAATAAGACGAAATTTGCCTATGGAAAATGCTAATGAAGAAACCCGAGAGGAAGTACAAAATCCGTACGAAGAACGTCGCGAAAGAAGAGAAGTAATGGAAGATCGTTATATCAACGTGGTGAAATTCTCCAAAATGATAGAAATCAGGGAAATAGACGACGTTAGGGACAAAATAATCAAGATGGCGAAGAAAATCAGGAAGAAGGAAGGAGAATATTACGCATTAAGGAGAAGTTCAAAGAAATCGACAAATAATTGAAGATGAAATTGTAAGACACTACACTGAACAAGCACGTCTAGCTTGCGAGAGGGAAAGATTGAGAGCAGAAGTGGAAGAACAAGAGTTACAAGAGGCAATTCGCCAGAACAATCATGATAATCGAGAGAGAAGGCGTGAACAAAATCGCAATAATGGTAATATCAATGAAGAATATGATAGAGTACAAAGGAGAGATGAAAGGCGGCAAAGAAGAGAAAATGAGAAATATATCGGTGTGCGAATTCATGAAAGGAATGAAAGAGAAGATCGCAGAGAGAGACGAGAAGAAAATGATGAACAAGAAAATGAAAATAGAAATGAACGCAGAAGAAGAGAGGCAGAGTTAAAAAGACCAATGGATCCAAATTCTGGTGTAAATGAACAAATTCTAAGAGAGTTAGCGGAAATGAGAGGAATGTTAAATAACAAAAGAGAAGGAGGAATGAGACAACTGGACGAAGCCATAGAAGAAGCTGCGAAAACCCCATTCACACAAGAAGTACAATTAGGAGGAATACCCCCAAAGTGCAATTTACCTGCGTTAAATAGCATTTTTGACGGCACAACTTGTGCGATACAACACATCAAATCTTATGTGAGATGTATGCTGCAATGGGAAAACCATGATGATGTATTGTGCAAATACTTTGCATCGAGTTTAACAGGAGAGGCCTTGAAATGGTTTAAAGGTTTGCCAAAGAATACTATAACATCTTTCAACCATTTGCAAGCTACATTTTTGGGGGCGTATATAAGTAACAATTCCTCGCAACCTGGCATTGAAGATGTATTTGGGTTAAAGCAAAGGGTTGGCGAAAGTTTAAAACATCTAACCATGAGGTGGAAGACAATGTGTAGTGATATGGCTGGTCGTGTGGATGAGAGATACCTCATTCTATCATTCATCAACGCTATGTTCGCAACCAACTGCTATACATTCAAATTTTCGCAATTAAGAACACGATCACAATGACTAGAGTTGCGAGAATTACGGGAGGAGTATATTGCTCTTGAGGAAAAGCAAAATGAGATGGAATCATACCCGCCAAGTAACACAAGTTCAAAAGCAAATAATGCAAGTTTGTTACCTAAGTTGATAAATACAAAAGGGGCGAGCACTTCGCAAGGACAACAAGGGAGGATAATGGAAGATAGTCACAGAAGCTAGTAGCTATGGGAAGTCGTGATCAAGAAGAATTCGAGAGAGAAAGAAACTTCTATAGCCGTGGTGGAAATAACAAAATTCAAAGACTTGATCGACCACAAGAAACTTATGGAGGTCGGAGGCAAAACCATCACAAGAGGACGGGGAAGTCATAAGATAATATGGGAAGAAATCAAAATGCCACCACTGAATGCTAGTGTAGAGAAAATATGGGAAGCTATAATCTTGATGGAAAACATACCCGCGCCATGGAACATGGGGAGGGAACCACCTCCAAGCGACGAAGTCATGAATTTTGCTCTTATCACCATTTTCATGGACACTCAACAAATGATTGCATAAATATAAAAAGAATCATCCTCGAAATGATAGATCAAGGGAAACTAAATCATTTTCTAAAAACCAAACTCGGTCTCAACCATTACCACCACCGCCTTAAATTCGCAGGGGTAAATACAACAAAAGGAGGAGAAACATTCGTAATAGAAGTTGGAGCAAAGGCAAAGAATTTGTTTTGTCACTCTATTGTACATTCGTACAAAAAGATTGAAGACTTTCATGATAACACTCTCAGCAGGGTGTTCGCAAGAGATGCTGATGATAAAGAAATAATGAACATTGCGAAAGCATCGCCACTTGAAAGAATGGCAAAAGGCATTATTTCCTTCACCGCATGAAGTACATGAGGGTGGCAAGATGCACGATAACCCATTAGTGGTAAGATTAGAGATTAACCCAAAACCTAGTGATGATGAAGATGATGAAGCTGAGAATACATGGGCAATCAACAAAATTTTAATCGATACTGGAAGTTACGTGGATATCCTTTTTTATCATACTTATAAAACTATGGGTGGAAAAGATGAAGATCTAATACCTTCAACTTACAAGATCTATGGTTTTAATGGTACGCAATAAACCTAAAGGAGAAGTCGGCATGCGAATTCCACCGAAAGGATTGTCTTCCAAATTTTTGTTCTGTGTAGTCGATGTGGAACCACCATACAACGTATTGATTGGATGACCTTGGTTACATGGGATTCTAGGTGTAGCATCGAATTTCCATCAATGTATCAAGTTCCCTCATCCCAGTTGTATCGGCATAGTAAAAGGAGATTGGATTGAAGGAAAGAAGTGTTATGAAATTGATATCGAATCTTGCAAAGAAAGAGTCTACGAAGAAGAAGAATTGGAAACACAACATCAAAGAAAAACAAAAAGTGAAAGATTGATGGTAGATGCAATAGAACGAGAGAGAAGAAGAAACGCTGCGAAGCCAATGCATGTTGAAGATAAGAAGCGGCCAACATTTCGTAACAGATAAGAAAATAACAGAAAAATTCAAAAATGCAGAGGCAGAAAGTAGCATAAGTAAGAGACTTAAAGAATGAATGTACTTGTTGACTGCCAAAGTAAAAATTGGGAGGAGAAAGAAAAATGTATGGTTGATTCATTGGAAAAAAAAAAAAAAAAAATTATGAATAACAAAGATGAGATTGCGAAAGAGCTGATATGCAGAAGAAGAAAATATATTTTATGAATGATAAAGATAAGATTGCGAAATTACAAAAGAGCTTATATGAAGAAGAATCAACAAAATAATCGACATAAGGCGAACCTACTATGGCGTACACCTAGTTCACGAAATCAAAATTTCGCAAGAGGCAAATGTAAGACCTAAAGTGCGTCATAGAAGGGGGTACCTATTGCATGGCTCGGCGAAAAGGTTACACCGCCCATGGAACCTGAGTCATGGAGATTTGGGGTCAATAAAGCCCATCCAGAGAGGTACCTTGATTTCCAACCTAAGTTAATGACTTAGGTTGGACGACCGAGGGTCTCTTCTAAGGAGTGCAACATCCGATCAAGGCGCCGAGGTACACGGTTGAACCAAGATTGCCGGGCCTGGAACTACCCCTGGCCATTCTTGGCAAGTCTTGACGTATGCTTGCACTCGGCCCCGAAAAAACCCCACTTAGGGTGCGGTCTCGTAACCATAAGCCCTATAGGCAAAAGGGATAAGAGGCTCACGAAAACAACTGGTTGTTGTTAAGACCGGATGGGAGGAGCCAACCTTGTATGGTAGAGGTACGCCTCCTTGAAGGGGAAACCAGGGGGAAGATAAGGGCGGCACCCTCCATTAGGGAGATGATAATTGTCTTAAGACGCAAATATCATGAGGCTTTATTTTCGCAATAAAATTTAGGCTTGTCATATTTGTGCGACAATCCTGAAGAGGCAATAATACAAAATAGAAAGATAAGACGAGATCAATGGGTCAGTACATGAAAATGTAAAGATGTCCTGCGATTTCTTCGCAAGACGGCAATGTTATGGGGCTTTATGTTCGCAAGAATATTTAGGCCTGTCATATTGTCGCATGAAAAATATCCTGCAGAGGCAACAATACTAGAGAAATGATAAGACAAGATCAATGGTTTTTTGCATGCAAGTGCAAAGACGTCCTGCGATTTTATCGCAATGACAAGAGGTGGCACAATAAGACCTTTAACTAGGAAGGAAAAATAAGACCACATAAAAAAAAATAAAAAAATAAAATCTTGGAAGCAATCAAGAAATACATACTTGCGAAAATTCAGCAGAAACAACTGCGAGACTGAGACATGAATGCATGTCGTTATTCAAAAGTAACTTGTTTAATCTTTCATTTGAATGCAAATAACAGAGGCAAGTATGGGAATGTATAGAATAAGAACATGTTATTTGTCTTCATATGATAGATCTACGCATTCATAAAATGAAAGGTTGATAATATATTGATTAATTATATTGCAAAAAAAGAATTGCTTTTTTAACGTGTGCGAGAAAGGAACAACAAAGGTAGAACTTGTGTTTAAAAATTCAAGAAATTGCAGACAAAAGATTACAAGGATAGGAATTAAAAGAATGAAAGTACAAATATTACAAAAAGAGAAAGAAGGAAACAAAATTATTTCTTGTTTGATTCTTCTTCTTCATCATCTTCATCAAATCCTTCTTCTTCTTCATCTCCATCAGATTCCTCTTCTTCACTAGCATCACTGTCAGAGATATCTAGAGGAGGCACATTCTTGGGGATTTCTTCTAGGAGACAAGGATATGCAGAATGAGGGATATTGTTATCATCGCAGACCGTCTTAATAGCCCGATTGCGAAAAAGAATAACATCATTCTTAAAATTCGCAACTGTAATCTTTAATTGGCTCTTCAGTCTAGAATATTTATATATCATCTCGAGAAGAAAAATTCTTTGCGAGTTGCTCCTTCTCAGACTCAAGTTCTTCAATCCTTTTAAGAAATCTCTCTTGACTCATGCGAACATGTGACAGTGAATCGGCAACTTGATGACAATTTTATGAAAGACAAATAGTTAAATAAAGAAGAACAATTAACAACCTTCTTTATCCGAAAATCATATCCCTAACCAAGGCCGTATGCTCGGCTTGAAGACTAACGTTAACACCTAAGTTATTTTACGGCATCATCCAGAATTTTCGCAGCCCAAGCAAATTCATCATCATTATTTATGAGAAGAAGGGAGCGAATTTGATTCTCTCTTTCGCTAAGAACAACATTTTTGCGGTTAGATTCATCTCGTTCAATTTGAACCTCAAGAAGAGTCTTTTGGAATTTCGCTAACGCTTGAGCACCTTGTCTAGCGATCGATCTTTATCATCTATGAGATAGCTGATCTTGGTTCTTAAAACATTAATTTCCTCTTTAGAATTAAGATAGAAACACTTAAATTGGTTGGCTAAACCCAAGTTGGATCTATGGTCAATTTCTAAGAGGCGAAATTTGGATCTGAGTTCATTTATGGGAAGAGAGTTTATCTTGTCATTTGAAAAACTATTTAAGGAATTATTAAGGTGTTCAAGGAGGGTATTATTATCCATAGAATTGGGGAATGTGTGAAGAAGAATGGCTTCATGGAAAGATTATAAACGTCTGCAAAATGATAAGTTAGATGAGGGGGATAATGATAAAATAAAATAAAGGAAAAATGAAAAATTTCATACCATAAAGTTGTTGATTGGCATCCTGAAGACTAGATATTTTGTCCTTCTGAGAAGAAGAATTAATTTCTAATTGTTTGTTCTTCTCGCAAAGATCCACAGCTTCAGCCTCTAGTCCTTCAATTCTTTGGCGAAATTGAAGATTCTTCTTTTCAAGGATCTTACGTCTTTTCTCCAAATCTGAGGCAACAACGAAATAAGCCTTCCCAGTCTGCGAAAGAAATTGAAGAAATTGTCAAGATATAATATAATTTTAAATCATAACTATGAAAAGATAGATAAATGAAGGCATACCAAGATACCAAGTGAATTCAGAAAGCTAGGAGTCACCGATCTAGAGACTCCATGAAGAGAATCATCACCTTCTAGTAAAGGAGCGTCGCAGATACTCGCAAGAGCTTTGCATGTACTAGAAAGATGATCATCTCCAATCCCTTGCATGGAGTCATAGAAGATGCTAGATAGTTGTGCCATAGAAGATTCGGTGGAAAATCTTTCCTTGCGGAAGAACTATTAATATCATCATCGTCGTCGGAACTTTCACTAGGTCAAGATTTGAAGGAGAAGGAGAATGAACTTTTCGTTTCTTTGAAGGTGGATCAGCAGATTTCTCCTTGCGAAGAGAACCTTTACCTTTTCCTTTGGTCTTCGCAACTTTAGAACTTTCTTCTTCTTCAACAGCTACAACACCAACCTTCGCACACACATGAAGATAAGAAACAGAGGCAACAATATTGTTAAAAATATAAAGATGTTTCTTACTTCATCTCGTGATGGAGCGAGAGATATAAAGTGCTAGCCTTCCGGTTCTCTTATAGCTCGATCTCGGCCTTTTAATCTAAAATTTTCGCAAGAATTAGAGAACAAGAAAGTAACAACAAATGAAAGATTATGAAGTGAGCAAGATTTGAAGACATACCTCTTTTGCTTTCTCGGGCCAATTAAATACCCAAGGTTGATAAGTGGCGAGATTCGCAGAAGCACATTTGGACCCGAAATATAAGGTCCTTTCAAAACTAGTGGAAAGACGCACCATTTGTCGTCTTTAGAGTGACGAGGAATATTATTCTTGCCGAATGCCAATCAATGTCCCGCAAAAGTACTCTATCACTGCAACATTTTCTTTCCTCTTAAAGCGAGCACCCTAAGCGAGTTTTATCATTTTTCATGTTTATTACTTCATAATTTTCAAAGAAACTCTCCACGGTGTATTTTTTCGTGAGTATTTCTAAATCCTCACATTCAGGATCCCTAACTTATTTTGGATAAAGAGATCCTTTATCAGCACCGCGGTTGGCGAATTCAAGCATTAAGCGAATACAATCCCCACTTAATTGATAGACAGCTCGCGAAAATTTCGCATGAGCAAGAATTTCATAAAATAAGGGAAGATCGGGATCATAGAGAGGAATGGGAAGGCCAACGAGAATCGACCAAGCAAAATTATGATTTCCTTATCATCACAATGATGATCGAGAAAACAATTTGGCGAGAGAGAATGGATTTAGATTCTATGATTGGGAATGGTGGTTAATATGAAACCCTTCTCTTGAAATCTTTACGAACTCTTTCCGAGAGAAGTTTCATATTTACGACCAACTGGAGGCATTTTCGGTATGAGAATGAAGAAAAAAGCAAGATCAAGAGAAGTAGAAAGAAGAAGATTTACAAGCGAAAACGGAAGTTACGGAGAAACGTTGAAGAAAAATTGCAGAAAATATAAGAAGGAAAGTAAAAAAGAAGAAGAGAATAGTGAGAAGAATATATATAGAGAGAGGAGTTCTCGAGAAGATAAACACATTTAATGCAAAGAGTAGACGTGAACGGTTGAGAAATAGCGGTTGAAAAAGACGTGTCAAGAAATGGATGGAAGAAGAGATACGTGTAATAAATTCTGCGTAAAAGTACAGAATCATGTCAATACGAGGAAGAATATGGAAAAATGAACAATTTACGACATTTTGAAAGTACTAGTTCTCATGACATTCTCTCCTTCGCAGAGAAGACATGAGAAGAGGCAAGATGTAGGATCAGAATATCGCAACATTAATATCCTTGCGAAATCCTTGAGTAACACACTGCGAAGATATCGCAGATTGGTAATAAAAATGACGCAACGGATGACGACAGCCTGAACACGAGAAAGGTGTGAGGACCTAGCGAGATTTAGGAGCGTTGCGAGATTTAACATTTGAATACTTGCGAGAATGTCGCAAGCCAGATCCGAAAATAAAGGACAGCTTAGCTGTCATCCAATATGTAATTTCCTATATAAAGGGCCGAGTAGGCCTAAGAGAGGGGAGAGATCTTTTTAGAGTGGAGGGAAAGTTTTGAGGAGAGAGAAAGTCTAGAGCGATAGTTGTATTCTTGATTTCATTTCCCCTTTGTAAAATTCTTAAACTCAATTAATAAAAAGTGTGATTGTTGATCTTAAAGATGTGTTGAATGTTATGAATTCTTGTGAGGGATGTATTGTAGGATTTATATAAAGGGCCGAGTAGGCCTAAGAGAGGGGAGAGATCTTTTTAGAGTGGAGGGAAAGTTTTGAGGAGAGAGAAAGTCTAGAGCGATAGTTGTATTCTTGCTTTCATTTCCCCTTTGTAAAATTCTTAAAACTCAATTAATAAAAAGTGTGATTGTTGATCTTAAAGATGTGTTGAATGTTATGAATTCTTGTGAAGGATGTATTGTAGGATTTTCTGCAATCACAACTATGGAGATATCTGAAGCTTCAATTTCAGTTGAATGAAGTATATGCAGGAAAAGGTACCTAATGTAATTGTTCAAGTATTATGAAGAAATATTTTGTACCTACTTAATGTTGTAAACGTACTTAAATGTAAAAAAAAGTATTATTGAGTTATTACAAGAACTAATTAAAGTTTCTACTTAATGAAAATGTTCTTGAATGAAAAAGGAGTTGTTGGTGGTGGCTTTTAGTTCGGGGCTAAAATTGTAAAACCTCGCATTTAATAAAGCCGTTACTCTGCAAAAGAGACAGAGCCATGTAAAAGTAATGAGTGTTAAACCTCTTCACTGGCACACTTATTGAGCAACTCAATATTTTCTCATGAAATTTACCTGAATGGTGCATGTAGCAACAATCCCGGATATTACGTAAATTTTGGCATCTTGCCTATATTCACTTAAAATAAGTTTCTTTGAATGCTTTATGTGCTATGTTCCCCGGCTGAACCCTTAATGTTGATATGGCATGACAATTTGTGTTCACTCGCAGCGATGAAGAACGAATTTCCAAATATCAAGGATAAGGTCTTTGCATAAGGTATTCAATCGAAAGCATGTTGCTCTCTCGGCAATGAACTTAAAAGAACTCGTGTCAACACATAGAATTCAATCGATTACCCCGACTAATTTGCAAAAGTTAGTATTTTGCGCCTTCTTGTGATATATCGAAACCTTGCTTGTCGAAATTTAAGCTTAGGCAAACTAGGTAATTAATCTGCCATGGATTAGTAGGCACAAAATCTTGCCCAGAATCAGAAAAAAAGGAGCTGCAGGATAGGAGCAGCAGCAAAGGGAGGCGTGGCCATGCCTTAAGCCAGCCGACGCCATTTTCCATTGGCCATGCCCTATCCTAAACCGGCCCTATTTCCTCGACCAATCAGGTCGCCTTAAACTCGCCACACATAAGTTGTGGCTGGGCCCATACTTGCCGGCCCCATTTTCCATCGACCAATCAGGTCGCTCTAAAGCCGCCACACTCACACCAGAAGTGTATCCACACCCATGATTGGTCGTCCCTCTTTTCTGACCAATCAGGTTGCTTTAAACTTGCCACAATGTTAAAAAGGGAAAACTGCGCCAGATGGTCACGAAGCCAATTGACTTTCCAAAAACCTCGCCAACATGCCAAACGTGCCATGTTGCGCCAATGAGATGATGATCGAATTTTATATAGTGGTAAATAAGGTTGTCGTTCACTCGGACTTGATGAGATTCATTTTTGAGAATTAAAATTAGAAAACACTAAAAATAACAAAATATATACAAATAATGGTAACAAGATGAAGAGAGTTACAGGGACTAGGATTCCACCTAATTCATATCATAAGGCTCAATTATTTATTTTTCAGCAATTATCGCTCAATAAACAAAATAACATCGACTCTTATTTTTGCCAAGGTAGATTCTCAAAATATTAGTTATAAATCCTAAGCATGAGACATCAAAACATCTAAGCAAGCATGACCCATCAAATGAAATGATAACTAATTAATCAAAATCATAATTCTATTTTAATTAGTGCAAAAGTCATATCTGAGAATAAAATAAATTTACCCATGTATGAAATTCGGATTCCTCGATCGACCCAGTGTAGGGGTCTAGCTTTTCATGTTGTAGACACGCTCAAAATGGTTTTTCATTGCTCAAAATGTGTTTACAAAGAAGAAGAATAATAAAAACAAAGATTCCCGCTCTCCCAAAACTCCCCTCTCTCGATAATCCTGTTTGGTTCTACTAGCACCCTATTTATACACAACAACCCATTACTCAAACATCTTTTCAAAATCTTCTTCCATAACTCCATCAGATCTTCTCTTTAACGAAAGATATCTGATGAATAATTTCTTTCTCCATTATCACAAATCTTCTTTATTTGCTAGAATAAAATCCTAGGGATATTATCTTTGTTTATTTTTTTAATAAAACCCAAGATTTTCTTTCTCCTTTTCAATAAAAACCAACTCATAAATATATTATCTCTTTTGACTTCAAGATATGGAAACTTCCTGTATAATAGGCAAGAAGATATCTTTGCCTTAAATCTTTAAAATCTCCTATAAATTAGTGAATCGTTTCAAAATGAAGAAGGAGAGGTGCCTCTATCCATTTCTGTGGGTGCCTTTAACAAGATCGGTGCTCTTATCTCGAAATGAGGATGCCTTTAACACTTTTAAGCCAATTCTTCCACAAATGTTTATTTCCCAAAAATACCTACAAACACATAAAACGCCAAAATAAGTATAAAATCGAGTACCAACAATACAGAAAATTGAGGACAATTTAGACACAAAAATGTGTCTATCAGATGACCGTCATGCCAACATGCCACTTTGTGGCAGCATGCCAAAACATGCCATATCATAGCCACCCACGACAATCCTTACTTTTGTGGTCGTTTCCACACCATGGCCTTGCTATAGTTCCTTTGGCATGGCTATGGCACCGTTTGCAAAGAAGTGTCGCCATCACTGCCGCGTCTGCATGCCACATACACTAATTAGGGTTTCGGCATGCCAAACCCTAATTTAGGAAAAGTTGCTACGCCAACCAAGCTAAGTAACGTTCCCCAGAGCATTGGGATTAATGTGGCAACAAGGCTAATGTTTCCACGCCACATTTCCTGGTCTAACACCAATGTGCCAAAACACGGCCATGGCTACACCAACGACATGCCGCTATGCCGTACGCCACTATGCCAATGGCGCCACTTTGCTATACAATAAGATATGGCCATAATCAACGGCCATCCTTTCTCATGAGATGCAATCTCGCCATCCAAATCGCCACCGAATCGGCTGACTTGTGGCAAGTTTTAGGCGACCAGCCGCTTAAATCTTGTAGCCATGGCTACGCCAAAGCGCCACTTATACCACCGTGCCACTGGCATGCACGAGCTATACCCGTCATGCCGCAAGTTCACGGCATACACCAAAAACGCCACCGTGCCATTACCGGCGCCAACATAAGGTAGCCATAATCAACGGCTACCCTTCCTCATGAGATGCAGTCTCATCCATCCAAGTTCGCCACCGAACTGACGGACTTGTGGCAAGTTTTAGGTGACCAGCCAAGACGTGCCTAATAGCATCACATGTTATTTTCATGCGGCAAGACTCTTGACTTTGACTTGAAGCACATAGCAACCTGCTACACGTTTTCCACGAAAACGCTCGAGACATCAAACATGTCACAAACTGGGGGATACTCATCACGGTATTGGTCTGGCGGTTTACAGCGTGTGGCGTGCAATACGCCCGTTATAAAAAAGTGTCATGAAGCGGGAAAATTAGTGGAGGCAAGAAGTAACGGGTGTAAACGGATCCACTTCCTTCATCATGGAAGCATGGGTTTCTGACGGTTATACGTTACTCCACTCTTCCATCACCCAATCGTTCCCACCTCCTACGAGACCAGGGTACGTTTAAATATGACTTGTATAAATAGGCTTCACCTATTTCCACCAAACGACAAGTTTTTGGGTCAGAACAACATAGTATCCAGAAATCACTAAGAATTGATAGCTTTTCACTCTGCAAGCCATTTCCACTTTCTGATACGAGTCATAAAACAAGCCACATCTTCAGAATTAACCATTCTGGTCTCAACACTCTCTTCGCTTCCCTCCCTAAGACCAACCCTTCTCCTTCACTTTGTGACCAAAGCAAGCCTAGAACGGCCATTTCTTGGTTTAGTCCAGGATTGTACAGATTGATCTCTCGAATCAAAAGTACTCTCGTGCGGTGCATTGTTTAGGGTTTAGATTCGTTTCTCATCCACACACCCAAAATTACCAAAATCGAAAAAACTGCTTTCACCCACAAACAGGAGTATCATGGTTAAATAAAGTAGTGAATATGAAATTTACTCTTCATTCTCATAAAATGATCCATCTCCTTCATATTTGTAGTAATCTTCATCTGTATTCACGCCGATTGTACCCTCATGAACTTCCGGTAAGGCATCATCCATCACAATGTTCGGAATATCACTATCTCTCAAACCATCTCCATGTTGTTTCCAAATTTTTGTAGTGAATTCTTGGCAAAGTTCCTCCCAACGCGTAGGGTTGTACAATACATGAGGAGCTAGCCTTGTGTTTTCTTGAATTGGCGGTTGAGGTTCTTGTCATGTGATCCTCCCCCATTCCTCATCGTGATATTCCATCTCAACACACATATTATGCATTATCAAGCACCCCTTCATAATTTTCTTCATGTCCGATTTTTTATAATAACGACGTGGTTTCAATATAATGCCAAACTTACCCTTTAGATCACCAAATGCACGTTCTATGCCCTTCCTTTTGGATTATTGGTATTGATTGAAAAAAGTTTGCATATTGTTCGCGGCGGGTTTGTATGCTTGCAATGCAACCATACATAGGATATGCTCCATCTCCTAGGTAGTACCCCTTTTCGTAGTTTCTGCCATTGATTTGAAAATGACAAGGAGATGATA
Organism: Papaver armeniacum; assembly: GCA_023531295.1. Classification (NCBI taxonomy): domain Eukaryota; kingdom Viridiplantae; phylum Streptophyta; class Magnoliopsida; order Ranunculales; family Papaveraceae; genus Papaver; species Papaver armeniacum. The sequence continues at coordinate 90,154 of JAJJWW010002754.1, read as the reverse complement.
TTACATTAAGTTGTCTATCGAACAAACCCGAAGCATGCAAGACATTAAGGTCATTCAAATGCCCACCCAACCCAAAATAAGAATGCCAGATCCGTTTATCATATGAAGCTACCGCATGCAGAACAACCGTGGGACTTGACTTATAGCCCACATGGGATCCTGCTTGATCCATTGGACATGCTCTTCATGCCCAATAAAAACAATCGACACTACCAAGCATCCCAGGAAATCCACGAGCTTCATTTTCTGCCAAAATCCTTTCGGTATCTTGAGCAGTAGGCTAACCCATGTAGCGACCATTATAAATCCAAATAATTGCATCCATAAAACTTCATAGTATAAAAGTAGATAATGGTTTCTCCCATTTGTGTGTAATCATCTAAGAAATATGGTGCAATACCTTTGGCAAAATGTTTCATGACGGCAACCATTTTCATATATGGAGTATGGCCAGGAATACCGCAAGTATCCATTTTTTTGGCGAAAATCATGGTCATAATCACAAACTTGCTCTAAAATTCTCACAAAAAGGGGACGAGGCAAAGGAAAACGACCTTTGAACTTCTTTGGCCCATACGTATAATTGAAGTTGAAGTATTGTTGCATCATCTTTGTATAAGCATCTACACGGTTTCTGTGCAAACTATGACGGTTCTTGACTTCATTCAGGACGGGTTGGTATATTCCTTGCCTCCTCTGTGACTCCAAAATCGCAGCCACTGCTAGAACATTATGCTCAGTATCATCTTCATCATCCGGAAGACCGAAAAAAATTCTTTTCTAAGCTTCCCGCATAATGCACCTAATATAACGAAAACAAAAAGCTTTTATAAAAAATTAAGGACTACATAAATAAATAAAAAAACACTTAAAAAACGCCATAATAAATAACACTCTGTTAGAAAAAAGCACTTAAAACACCATAAAAAAAAACTCCATAAAAAATAAATAACACTCCGTATGTTTTCATAAACACTACAAGTAATCATGGGTTGGTTGGGAGTATTGAGTATCAAAAATGATGTTAGAAACGCTTTCATCCATCAACGCATCAATAAATTCATTGCTTTGGTGATGTTGTTGTTGATTGTGTGATGTAGTAGCTCCATATTCACCCATAAGAAGGTAAAATTCTTGATTTATAGTGAAAATACGGGGTACCAAATACACTACAATCTTTCTAATATCAACTTATAAGTCCTATACCAAATGTGATTGTCTATGGAAAAAGTCGAGACAATACGAAAACTATGGTATACAATTTGTGTTATCGACTATGGAAACGAGATAAAGTAATAAAGGAATTGGAATGGAAATCGGAACCGTATATGAGTGGGTACGGGGAATGGTTATTCCGTCGATTCGGTAAAAACCCGGTTAATCTAAGCCATTGATGTTTTGATTAGATGTTAATCTTAGGAATTGATCCTAGGATATCCTCTTTATCTATTGAGTATTTCAATATTCTTCTTCTTTCTTCTTCTGCTTCTTCACCTGTTCTTCGCATGTGTTTGGTTTGAGAACCAAAACTGAGAATTAATTGAGGGAAACTAATAGGTAGTACTGATATATGATGGAGAAGATGGTGTGGTCGTCAATTGTAACGCAGAACAACTAGGGTTTGAATCATAAGGAATCGGAATTAGGGTTCGTAGATTTGACTATTGTTCTGAAGATTAAGAAGATGGAATTGGAGGTCTAGAAGGATGATTAAAGGTGGGTTTGGCATGAATTTGGATATAAGATAGAAGATTAGTTTAGAATCGATGAATTGAAGTTGTTAACAAAACTAGGATTTGGTTCTTAATCTAAGAAGAAGATGGGGGTTTACTTCACTAAATCGATTAGGGTAATTGTTGATGTTTGAATTGGGATTAGATTCATGTTTGAGTTAATCGTTCTTTCCTTCATCAAAGTCTGTTTTGTTTAGTAAAATTTTAAGGTTGTTGATATCTGTGTGACTCTGATGTTGTTTATGGTATCTTTGATTGGAGTTATTATGAATCAAGAGAAGTAAAGATTAGGGTTAGAAAATAATAAATTCTGAGATGAACCTTTTGAGTTGTGTTTACCGTAGAGGGAATGAGTTGAAGGATTTGTAGTTAACTGAAATAGAGAATGGTTGTTATACAAATTGAATGAATGAAAAAAAATTTGAAATCCAGTTCTGAGATTGATGCATGGGTTTGTTCTAAATGTGAAATGAAATACAGGGAAGGAGATTGAATGGATTAAACAGTGGTGATGATATTGTAGGTAAAAAATCCGGTACCGTCTTGTACCGGACAGGTACAGTCTGAGAACAGTACATGTACAGGTAGTCAGAATGAGAACCAGACATTACCAGTTATAGGTACCGGGTTCATAAAAAAAACCGTACCGCACCGTCCCATGTGCAACCCTAGTTATTTTAGGGGCGAGAATTTATAGATGGGGAAGGTAAACAGAGGGATTTTCCTTTTCCTTTTCATTTTTGATTTTACTTTTTTAGAGAGGAATTTCACTTTAAGACAAAAAACACGTGTGGTGTTTATCTGATCCAACGGTGATGAATGTAACTAAGTAAGAGATACAACTAAGAAAAGGTAATGACGCGGTTTTTAATTTTATACGTGGGGAGATTAACCGGTCGAATCAAAAAGACGACGATGATGTGTATATCTGATTGTTTGTGGGCGAAACCGTTTTGCTGATTTTGGACGTTCTAAGCTTTCTTCAGTCACAAAGTGAAGGAGAAGGGTTGGTCTTAGGGAGGGAAGCGAAGAAAGTGTTGAGACCAGAATAGTTGATTCTGGAAGTGTGGGCGTTTTGTGACTTGTATCAGAAAGTTGAACCGGCTAGCTGGATGAAAAGTTGTCAAATGATTTTTGAATGTTGTATTGTTCTCCTGACCAAAACCTGTTGTTTGGTGGAAATATGTGAGACCTATTTATACAAGTCATAAACGTACCCTGGTCTCGTAGGAAGTGGAAACGATCGAGTGGTGGAAGAAAAGAGTAACGTGTAAACTGTTAGACGTTATGCTTCCATGATGAGGGAAGTGAATTCGTGTAACCGCCAGTCATTACGCTTCCATGATGAAGGAAATGAATTGTTTACACCGTTACTTTTCACCACCACTAACTATCCCACTTCGTGACACTTTATTGTAACGAGCGTATTGCAGGCCGCACGCTGTAAACCGCCAGAACAATACCATGGTGAGCATCCCCCAGTTTATGACATATTTTGATGTCTCGAGTGTTTTCGTGGAAAACATGTAGCACTTTGCTACGTGTGGCAAGTTAAAATCGAGAAGCTTGCCGCAGGTAAATAGCATGAGATGCTAGGCTCATTTTAGCTAGTCGCCTAAAACTTGTCGCGAGCTTACCAGTTTGGTGGCGAACTTCTATGGCCGAGATCGCATCTTATGAATAAGGGTAGCCGTTGATTGTGGCTACCTTGTGTTGGAGCCTGACAATGGCGCAGTGGCATTACGGCATGACTTGTGCATGCCAGTGGCACGATGGTGCAAGTGGCGCCTGACGTAGCCATGGTCGTTGGGTTTAGGAGGTTGGTCGCCTAAGAGTTGCCACAAGTCCATCAGTTCGGTAGCGAACTTGGATGGCTGAGATTACATCTCATGAAGAAGGATGGCCATTGATTATGGCCACATCTTGTTGTATAGCGAAGTGGCGTCAGCCACATGCTAATGGCATGATGTTGCGGTATGCCAATGGCAAGCTAAAAATTGCTCCGCATGTTCCAAAAAATTGTCGTGGCCAGGGTTTGGCGCCGTGGAAGAATTAGGGCTTGGCGTGGCCAATGATTGGTTTTGGCGCCGTGGAGTCGGACCCACATGTGGCGTGGCAACATTGGCCTTGTTGCCACGCCAATCTCTTTGCTCGGAAATGCTATTTGGCTTTGGTAGTAATTTTCCCGAATTAGGGTTTGGCATGTCGAAACCTAATTAGTGCATGTGGCATGCGGCCGCGGCATGGCGCTACTTTTGCAAATGGCGCCATGGCTATGCCAAAGGAACTACGGCAAGGCCATAGTGTGGAAACGTCCATAGGAGTAGGAATTGTCGTGGGTGGCTATTTATGGCGAGTTGCCACGAAGTGGCATGTTTGCGAGTAGCATGTTGCGAGATTGCCATGGTAGAGTGGCGTGTTGGCATGCCGACCAATATGTTGTTGTGGTAGGGCGTGTTTGGCTTGTCAGTTTAGCAAGGTGGCGCGGCAGGGTGTGTTTGGCCTTTAACGTATGGTGGAAAGTTTAGAGCAACTTGATTGGACAAAAAAGGGGGTCGGACAAACACAAGGCGCGATCACACTTACGGTGAGAGTGTGGTGGCTTTGACGCCTTGATTAGTCGATTATAAGTGGGGCGGCAAGCATGGGCCCAGCCAAAACTTGTGTGCGTGTGGCGAGTTTAAAAGCGACCCGATTGATCGAGAGAAATAGGGTCGGGCGTGGCTAATGGCGCTAGCTGGCCTAAGGCATATCCACGCCTCTCTTTGATGATGCGTCTTCCTGTTTTCTTATTCTGTGGCGAGGTTACTGCAGCTGCTAATCCATGGAGGATTAATTACTTAGGCTTAATTTTGACAAGAAAGGTGCTGGTACATTGCGCGAGGCGCGAAACCCTAACTTCTGGTGTAAGTTAGTCGGGACGATTGATTGAGTTATATGTGTTGACACGAGTTCTTTTAAGATCATTGCTAGAGAGCGGCATGCTTTTCGATTCGAATACCTTATGCAAAAGACCTTATCCTTGATACTTGGAGATTCGTGCTACTCGATGCGGTGAACACAAATCGTCATGCCATATCAACATTAAGGGTTCAGTAGGAGAACATAGCATAGAAGGCATTCGGAGGAACTTATATTAAGTGAATATACACGAGGCGCCGAAATTCCACGGAACATCTGGGATGGTTGCAACATTCGCCAATCTGGATAAATTTCATGTAAGTGTATTGAGCGGCTCAATAAGTATGCCAGTGGAGAGATTAGCACACGTGGCTCTGTTTCCTTGCAGAGTGACGTCACATCAAATGCAAGGTTTTACGATTTTAACCCTAATCTAAAAACCACCATCAACATTAAGTCCCCTGCTTAGCTCGGAACAGTGGCATTGTTGCGAGGTAAGCATGAGATTGTGACAAACGAGGATAAAATTTAAACAACAAGTCATGAAGAGATTGTCGGGAAGATTTGGCTAACCTTTGTCGGGAGGCACGAATAATCTGTGATCCTTGCATCGGAGGCTTCGCATAAATTTGGTTTGGCCATGGGGTGCTGGCCTCAGCACTGCGACTTTGGCTACTAATCATAGGTGGCACTGCAACTTGGTTCGCGGAACGGTGAATGTTGCTAGCCGGCTAGGTTACGGAATGCATGGAGATTGCGTTGTCCTGAACGGCCAAGATGACGCTTCTTTGGCTGATGGAGATGGTGCTGCTTTGAACGGCCAAGATGGCGCCGCTTTGACTGGATACGGAAAGGTGGATGGCGTGGCTAGCTTGGAAGGGTCAATGGCGAGGCTAGATTGGAAGGGCCGATGGCGAGGCTAGCTTGGAAGGGTCGATGGCGAGGCTAGCTTGGAAGGGCCGATGGCGAGGCTAGCTTGGAAGGGCCGATGGCGAGGCTAGCTTGGAAGGGCCAATGGCATGACTAGCTTGGAAGGGCCGATGGTGAGGCTAGCTTGGAAGGGCCGATGGCGAGGCTAACTTGGAAGGGCCGATGGCATGACTAGCTTGGAAGGGCCAATGGCATGGCTCGCTTGGAAAGGCCAATGGAGCGTTGGATTGCTTGGAAAGGCCAATGGAGCGTTGATCTTGGGACGCGGAGAGGATGGCGCTGATTAGGGCTCGGCTGCAACGTGGAGATGACGCTGGATATGAGCGGACTCTTGGGGCTTGAACGCGGACTGTTGGCGTTGGCGTGGACCAGTAGAGATGTGATCGCTGTCGTAGGCGTCAAAAATAATTTACACTTTCTTACTACTCAAAATATATAATGAAGCAAGGGCAAGAAAGGATCGTTCCCACAGAGAGGTCTTGGTTGTCAAATTGTTTTGGTTCCCTATAAATAACACCGGGGTTTTGTGATTTTTATATAATAAACTAAATAAAAGCAAACAATAAAGGTAAACAAATCAAATCAAGGATGAGAAAGTATTGGTCATGGATTTCGTCTTCAATCACAAACATGTTTTCTACACAATTATTAGAATTGATATTTTAATCTCAACTTTTATCAAAGGCCCTAGAATACCTTGATCGCAAGAATATCCCGCTAATCTCCTTTTGTCATCAACAAACACATTAAAAGATGCGAATATGAATTCTATCTAAAAGAACAACCTAACGTGTAAAAGCACTAATCAAGTTTAATTCCCTAGATGCATTAGGTTCTATGAAATCAGGCCAATCAAAGCAATCAAACGTGTAAAAGCACTAATTCAATTTAACAAAGGTTATGGTTCACATAAGATCATAAGAATATATCACTACAAACTATAATCTTATTTATGCTACTTGCAATCAGGAATTATCACTTTTGCGTATAATAACCCTAATCTAGCAAAAGACATGCATGTGAGTTCTACCAATTTGCAACTTGACAAAACAAACATTCAATCATATGACGATATTAATGGTGAATCATAAACGATAATATGAGAGAAAACTAATTTATTGAACAAAAACTCATGTTTGGAAATCCAACTAATCCATAACCAAAAGAAAACTCTAGCTCATATTCATGGAGTTCATAACAAGAAGAAAGAGAAAAGACTTCATGGTTCTAAACCCTAGAAAACAAAGTAGAGGCAAAGATAGAAAAGAGAGATCCCATAGTTGTAAAAGTCTTTCCTTTAAATAGCTCTCTTGTTTCCAAAATTAGGTTTAATCTTCAAAAGTCCATTAGATAGAAGTCCTCCAAGCCCATGTGTGAGAAAACCCATGTAGAAAATATGCCCAAAAATATGTCGTAGAAAAAGCTGGTATTGCGGTCGAACTTGGCGGAAAAGTCGCTAAGCAAACTATTTCAGTGGCCGGCAAAGTCCACCCGGTCACCGGTCAAACGAGTCAAATCGGTCGGGAGAGTCAGTAAGGGTCAACTCGGGTCAAACCGACCGAGTCGGGTGAGTCGAGATCGAGTCGGCTATTAACCCGTGAATTGGCTTACTTGTCGAGACCATTGCACAGAGGCCGGAGTCTTGTCTTTGCACTATCATTGTGCATCACCAGTGCACTTCCAGCCATAATGGCCCTGTATGTTCTTCACATCTGCAGCTTTGTCTGTGGCAGCAACAATTTCATCCATTTCCTCTCTTTTCTGTTCAGCTTAATTCCAGTTTGTTACCACCATTGAATTTCAGCCACAACACCATCTGTCTCAGGTAAAGCCACCAAATACCCATAGCCTGAGTTGCACTTCAACAGTACCAATACCCATTTCTTTGCAGCTCAAACATCACCAGTTTCAGCACCTTTTTGCGATCCTTGCATCACAACAACTCATTGGAACTTAACCACCTGAACTGCATCACCTTGCATCACCAGATCCAGCAATTTCAGTCCTTCATTCGAGTCAGTCCTGCAATGCACAATTCGACACACAGTACCAATAACTCCATCTCATCTCGGCTCCATAATCGAACCCTTGTATTCAACTCAATACAGTGCAAACTCGAACACCGCATTGATGAACCAAACCTGCACTAGCTATTTAAGTTGCGCCTTTGCATTGCACTGGCCAGCATCGCAACCAATTGCTCAATTCACCTTGCTATGACCGTTACCAACACCATCTTACTCATTCGTTTCTCCTAATATGCCTCAATGCCATCTCTGAAGTCAAGAACCACCACATCTTTATCCCATAACAGCAGCATCTCCCATTGCGGGTACACAATCATTCAACATTTCTCACCGCGATAAATCAAACCCATTCATCTCGGGTTCAGTGTAGCCAACATTGCATCACCGGACTCCTTGGCTCAACACGAACAACATCGATTCCCCTTCTAACTCATTGCACCCTTAATTCCAACACAAATCAATTGCAAGGCGTCGCTTCACCATTCTGCACACCACCAACTTTAGTTGTGAACCAACTTATGAAGTTCAGTTCACTTCCAATCAACTACAATCAAGCTCCTTTATTCAACTTTGCATTCACTGCGGCATCGGTTCACATCAAAGCCAACATCACATTTTCTCTTGTTCATCAAAGACAACCTCCCGCAAAGTTACAAGCCTAGCCACTCACCGTTGAGATATCACCTCGGTTCATCTCCAGTTAACTTCTTGCGCCGTGATCTGTCGTTTCCTGTCTCCTAATGCAGCTCGAACTCTTGTAGACATCCATGGCGGCAACATTCTTATCATCTTCTGCACACTCAATATCTTCCTTGTACAACATACATTCTGCCCTTGCTTTGAGTCTCTAGCTGTAATTCTACCAGAACGAGCACTTTCACCTCCATTTCCTTCTCAATCTAATCAACCCAACTCACTTCCAATTCCAGCCTTGCTCCGACTTAACCACCACTGCCATTTCCTTCGCCGGCAACCACCATCTCTGCAGCTGAACTCCTGTGTCAATAGCGGCGGCTCATTTCTTTCACTCTTTCGGGCATTCTCCCAATTGTTTTTTTACTACGGCCAAACTCCATAATTATAACCCGTATCAGCTCAATTCTTCCTCCACGTTCTGTCAAACCCATCTCCTAATTTCAGTCACGACAGGCGCAGACACTTTCATCTCCCCGACTGATTCCTGCGGTCAACCATTCTTCATGACCAGCAACACCATTTAATCCATTCTCTTGTTTCATACAAACTGAAATCATTCATTCGTCTCTTCCAACCCTTGGAAGCAACTCCTTCTGATTCGGTTCTTTACGAGATTTGAAAGCAAACCCTTGAATATATTCACTTCTTCATCGCCCCAATACCTATGGAAGTAATCGATTCTCGAGAATCAACCCTGACAGACTCCTCAACACTATCAGCATCATTGCCAACATTATTCTAGCTCAGACCCATCTCTCATTCTACAACAGTAGCAACCATGGCAACTTCATCTCAGATGCACACAACCCTTGATAATCATCCGCACTTTGTTGTATACTTGAATCCATTAAAACCCATCTTTTTATTCTCTCGATCTCGAAGCTTCGAGCAACCTTAATCGATTTTGGGAAAGAATGAAAGGGTTAATTTCGAATTCCCTAATTCTCTCATCCATCCAAACTTCGAATTCAACGACAAATGCGTCATCTCTTCATCGATCTAACAACCAACAACTTGAATTTCTTCTCCCACTCTTACGCAGATTCGATTCCATGGCTCACAGTGCAGCCTCTCTAAATTTCGAGGTGAAGGTAATGATTGAGAAGATAACACTTCTCGATTTAGAAATTTGGGTAGGTAGGTTATAATTGATGTTACATCACCTTGATAAGGGCTACCCCCGATAGCATCCCCTTAACCACAGCTAGTCTTAGTTTAATACTCCTCCAATAGAGTTGCCCCTTAACCTTGTCTAAGCTCCCAATAACATGTGAAATGACAATTACGCCCTTTTGACTCAATTTGAATGATTTCCGCTTCTTTTCCTCCGTGCGACTCCAGAGTACCTAATAACTCAAAAACAAATATAAGATACATAATTCACAAGAAAACTCGCAAAGAAAGCATAAATACTAGATATAAAATTAGGTGTTTTACGACACCTATCAAGATGGCCGTTTGTGAGCGAACTGTTTGGCATTGTCTTGGCCGCGGACTGGTGGCGCCATGGAGCGTTGCCTTCGCGGGCCCTGTTGCCTTTTTCCGTGCATAGCTTAAACGAGAAACCTTCCTCCACTCTAATTCCAAAAGTATTGTGCTTATAAAAGGAAACCTTCTTCCACCCAAACTCCAAAGTAATATGTATATAAAAGGGGTCACACATCTTTTATTTTTTTTTTTAATATTGGCTTTGTTTCACGTCTCCGCGTTAGCAGGAAAGCAGAGGAGCTGGCGAGCATACTCCAGGCATGTGCTCCAACGTTTCTCCTCTGTTTCCTCTTTTCTTTTCTTTTTTGTTGTTGGTGTAAACCCTTGCCATAGACATATCCTCCATAAACCCGTAGAATTACTTTTGTATGAATGATTCTTCTCTGCTAGCAGTATCATAGTAATATTAGCTGTCACATTGATAGTAAAGAGGCCAATTATTATACAAAGTAGGCGCGCATGGATGTGTGGCTGCCATTAGTTCTTCTCCCGTGAAAACCTATCTTTTAGGGTTTCCTTTTCCTCTCGTGGTCGTACGCACAATTATCGTGGCCATGCGTGACTTGGCCGAGGTCATACTTTCCGCGGCTTCACATGTTCCCCGCGGCATTGTCTAGGTTCGGCAAAGGGTGTACTTTCCGCGACGTCACGTGTATCTCGTTGAGTAGACATCAGTCCCCATTCCCTTTAGCCGTGAGTGCCATGACATGTGGACAAATGAGAAATTTTCGTAGCAAATGTGTTGTTGACTCTTGATTGTGGTAATTTTTGATAAAATCTTCATGTATGATTTTCTGCAAAATATGAATTTTTTGCTTTGCTTCGTTTTAGTTACTTCAAAAGCATAAGGAATTTTGTTAAGATGTCACCTGAAAATAGTTCCGCGCCGCGTTGAGAAGTGTCAACAACTCCAAACCGAACACAGATGATGAGTTCTTTACGAAGTCTATTACGATTACAAGGACCTATCCCAAATTCGTGGAAACTCTTCTGACTGATTCAGAGAATGATGGAGAAGTTCAGTCGGTCACTCGAGGGCGCATAATGAGGTTTTGCCTTCAGAAGAAAGAGTATCCAGCTTCTCCCATAGATTTCAAAATTTGTCATATTCCATTGCGCTCTTATGATAAGTGGATGAAATTTATGATGAGCCGCGACTACGTAAAGTCCAACTTAACTGAGGCGCAAATCATGCATGTTGTCATGGCGTCTGCTGCACTTCAAATCAGAAAAGATGTTGCAGTCTTGATTACTTTCATCTCCAGATGGTTCCCGGGAACTCACACGGCTATATGTAGATGGGGTGAGATGACTATTTCTTTGGAAAGCGTAGTCGTTCTGTTGAGTCTTCCAATAATTGGGAAACTTGATGTTGTCTTGTCTTGGGAAGAATAAAAAATGCATGCCGCTTTGGTCACGAAAGAAGCGGAATATGTTTGAAAGAATGAGGAAAGGTGTTTCTATAACTGGTGGGTGTCTGAGTGGTTCCCTGATGAGCCGGAGTCGGATCAAGCGCTGGATGATACACTCCTTGTTGCTGTATTTTCAATTATGTGGCTATCCAGAGATGTTTTCGATGATGGCTCTAGTAAGAAGGAGATAAGACAGAATCTCGTCAAATTTGTTATCAAACTAGCGAAAGGCATTGCTCTTCCATCAACAGTTTTTTTCTTGGCTCTTTATACACTCATCTGGATCACTTAGTAGCAGACATGTACGTCTCTAAAGGGTATATGAAAGTGGACTCGTATATCCACGTCGCCTTTCTTCAAGCGTGGTTGTGGGAGCATTTCAAAATTACGCTCCCTAACACGAGAACCTTGTTTCCTGATGCATATGGCGGTTCTAGGATACTCCGTTGGTTGGAGAGGCGTCCAAGACCTGACGCAAATCTCATTGATTTTCTTGACAGCTCGTATGCAGTTAACTTTCGTCCTTGGGCCCGGCCCATGCCTCCATAGTTCAACCGAGACACTTTTGCTTCCGCACCGAAAGTGATATTGCATTCATGTGACGGAATATGAGCATTGAAGAAACCTGTGTTCTTGCGAAGCTGCATATCTGGGTACGTGCCATCTTTTTTCAGAGGATCTTGTGGAGTAGTCTCTTACAACATTGACAAGGCTGCTCGACATATAGGCTTTGACCAGGGAGTCCCATTCCGTCGCCCGCTGACAGCTCCCAGGATGAATCGTTACCGCTATTCTTGATTACATCGTCTTTGCACCGATAAAAGTCTTCACTTCTTGCTCCCCCGGCGAAAACATGTGACGACTCCCAAATATAATATCTTATGGCAAAAATTGAGTTCCTCGACATTCATAAGTTCGTGCGGGATGTTGTGACAAATCCGGCGTGGTAAACCTTCCCTGCGGTTCTCAGCGAAGCATAAATTGTTGAAAGAGCTTCCTTCGGGCAAGCGAAAATCCTCGAGCTTGGATGCAAACAATCTCCAGAAAAAGGAGAAAAGGTCGAAAAATCGTGTATGTGGCTTCTAATCGGATTTGACAACTCTTGTATCTTTCAATTCTTTCAACACGCAGGTGTGTATGATTCCCTCACTGACTTGGCTGAATAAGTTTTCCATTTCGCCACTGACTCCTTTTTTTTTTTTTTTTTTTTTTTTTGACTCGGGGGCTTGGTAACTCGAATATCTTTGCCGGACTTGCCCACGCAAAAAAACGCGCCTCTTGAGAAAGGAGGCAACGAGAGTGAATCTCTTGAAGAAGAATTCGAAGAGGAAGAAAGCTCGATATCAGGTGATAAGAGGAGCACTTCTGAATATAACAACGAGTCTTCTTCCAGCGGACTCACAAATGAGTCGGTGAGTTTTCCATATTTTTCTCTTGGATTATTTATTTATACCGAATAAATGATTAATTGGTGATATTTACGGGGAAGATCACTGCTTGAAAATAACTCTAAGATGGAGATCCACGGCAATGAAGGTGTGACAGTGTCTCCAGCCATGGAAACCGTACCTGTTAGTAACCCGGAGATGGAAACTGATCGTAGTGAAGACGTTGTTGTGCTTCAGATGATGGAAAACGCCCCCACGGCTGCGGGAGCGGTTGTAGCCTAAGAATCCTTGCTGGTCGCAGAATCGATTGCAGGCGCCACTTTCGACCCTCCAATCTTGATTCCTCATGAAGATCACGTGTTGATTGGAAGCTTCTGTACCGGCTAAGCATGAGGAGTTGTATACGAGAATATGAGAGGGATATGGACACATCGCAACGACCAAGAAGATCACTAGCCGGTTCGCGTTGGTTAAGCGGGTGGAAGAAATATTATCTTCAATTCGTGATATGCGCAAGGTGATTTGGTCACACCATTTATGGAGATGTAATCTCAAACTGGGAGTTCACCGGGATATGTGTGTAAACTTTGAGTTTAACGCTTCTGCAGTCTGTGAGGGATTTTCCGAGATCCAAGGCTGCGGTGAAGCGGTTGATGGTCCTTCCGCGTATTTAATTAATCAACGGGAGGTAGAAGTCGAGAAGTTGTCCCGGGAATTGAAGGCGAAGAAGGCGACTCTTCAAAGTATGCGGGACATTTTCCAAGAAGAACGAGCCTTTGTTAGGCAACTTTCCTTGAATACTTTTATTTTATGAACTTCTTTTCTTAGGTTTTTTTTTTTTTTTTTTTTTTGAAAGGCAAAAGAAACGCCTAGTTTATGGTATGGCTTTTTGGTTTTGGATTGATAGATGATTGCTTTTATAAGAGTTTTGGATTATTTTTGGAGTAATGGCTTTTTGATCAATTGATAAGTCAAAATCTGAATTACGAATGTAAGTAGAAAAATCATTCAGGATCGTGAACGTTGCATGAGAAAGGAAGAGATATGAAATCTTGGGATGATTGGGTCATCGGCTTCCATGATAAATGTGAAAATCCAAACAATAGGTCGTGTAAACATCATCTGGCAAACTTACTCGCTTTAGGGTCTTTCACCAGAACTGAGTCTTCAGGTAGTAAATCCGAGTCTTTGCGTAATGCCCTTCTTTCCACGAGAAGTCCCCGGTCGTTCTTTATTGTCGGTGGAACATCTTTATGTCGATACGTAGTAAGATGGAGAAACTCTAGTCCTCAGACGCAATTCTCCTGAAACCCCTCTTTTCTTGGACGATGCACTTCAAAGTATGGCATTCGATGGTAGTATGATGGGAACGAGAGCTGAATTCGTAACCGAGAGATTAATCTCCCACTGTGGTCGCCAATTGTTTGTGGGTGAAAACTGTTTCTGCTGATTTTGGTAATTTTGGGTGTGTGTGGATGAGAAACGAATCTAAACCCTAAACAATGTCTTGCACGAGAGTACTTTTGATTCGAGAGATCAATCTGTACAATCTGGCCTAAACCAAAAATGGCCGTTCGAGGCTTGCTTCGGTCACAAAGTGAAGGAGAATGGTTCGTCTTAGGTAGGGGAAGCGAAGAAAGTGTTGAGACCGAGAATAGTTGATTACGGAAGTGTGGGCGTTTTGTGACTTGTATCGGAAAAGTTGGGCTGAGCTGGTTGGATGAAAAGATATCGGATGATTTGGATGTTGTATTGTTCTCCTGACCAAAACTTGTTTTTTGGTAGAAATAGGTGAGACTTATTTATACAAGTCATAGTGAAACGTACCCTGGTCTCGTAGGAAGTGGAAACGATTGAGTGGTGGAAGAAAAGAATAACGTGTAAGCTGTTAGGCGTTGTGCTTCCATGATGAGGGAAGTGAATTCGTGTAACACCGCGGTCATTACGCTTCCATGATGAAGGAAATGAATTGTTTACACCGTTACTTTTCACCACCACTAATTATCCCACTTCATGAAACTTTCTTGTAACGGGCACATTGCACGCCGCCTTCGTTGTAAACATGAGACCAATACCACATGAGCATCCCCAGGTTTATGACATATTTTGATGTCTCAAGTGTATTCGTGGAAAAAATGTAGCACTTTGCTACGTGTGGCAAGTTAAAATCGAGAGGCTTGCGCAGTAAATAACATGTGATGCTAGGATCGTTTTGGCTAGTTGCCTAAAACTTGTCGCGAAACTTACGGTTTGGTGGCGAACTTCGATGGCGAGATCATCTTATGAATAAGGGTAGTCGTTGATTGTGGCTACCTTGTGTTGGTGCACGACAATGGCGCGGTGGCATTGCGGCATGACTTGTGCATGCTAGTGGCACGATGGCGCAAGTGGCGCTGGCGTAGCCATGGTCGTTAGGTTTAGGCGGTTGGTCGCCTAAGAGTTGCCACAAGTCCATCGGTTCGGTAGCGAACTTGGATGGTTGAGTGCATCTCATGAACAAGGATGGCCATTGATTATGGCCACATCTTGTTGTATAGCGAAGTGGTGTCGACCACATGCTAATGGCATGCACAATGGCGTAGCCATGGCATAGCGGCATGCCAATAAATGGCCGTGGCATAGCGGTGTGTCGGTGATGTTGCGTTATGGCCAAAGATAAAAATTGGCTCTGTAACACCCCATGTTTTAGCATGGCGCATGCTAAAAGATGCGCCATTTGCTTGTGATGAAAGCTTCATCAAAGCTTCGCAGCGTGAAAAAGGTGGATTGGCTTAAGGCCAATGCCGCGCCAAAATGGCGCATTATGTTTGGCATTGGCCAGGCCAATGTTGCATCATCATGATGCATTAAGCGATTGAGTAGGTGGGCTCGATCTTCTGACGAAATCATTGTGCAATAAACGAAGCTTGATCGAGAAGGCCGGGTGGTGCGCAATCATTATGCGCAATCGTTGTGTGTAATCATTGTGCAGCCAGACAGAACAAGTGGTGCACAATCATTGTGCGGCGGCAGAGCAGTGGTGCACAATCATTGTGCTTAAACAAACGGAGACTCGGCAATCATTGCCGGTCCTTGAAAATTCATGGCAACGGCCATGAATAGTGAAGCATGTCAATATGCTCCCCTTTTCATACTTGTAGAAATTCCATTAAGACATATATAGGGAGGGGTAGTTGGTTGAAGGTGCATATGCGGACTATGTACCAAATAAGCTTCATAGCTTAGCGGAAGGGTATAAATGATGCCTAAGGCTCATTTATAGTTGCGTAGCCTTTCAAAGAGGTATTTGATGCGTTGGCATCGCTATGCCCAGTGTGCGGACCCGATGATGCATAATCATTATGCATCTTGGCGGAATACTTTATACGGACCGGGCCATTCTGTTTTTGCTAGGCCACCGACCTTGCAAACGATTTGGTTTAAGTTTAAATCGTCCATTGGATGAACTACGATTCATGCTTGATCCCTTTAGAGTAGGGAAAGTGCGTGAGCGACCAGTGATGAGTTGCGGCATTGCGGTCCGGCCACGTTGGCCCCTCATATCATCTAAGCTTGGTAGCTCGGCGCGAGAGATGATTGTGGCGGACTTGATGAGGCTTAGTTGCATGCCGGTAAGTGGATGCTCATACTTCTATCAAAGCTATAAAGAGTTGGTAAGAAAGCTAACTTAGGAAATGGCAAGGGCTTGATGGTGCGGCCTCGCCCAAGTCCAGGCTTATGCCGGACAATGACGGATGCTCGGCTAGCTAGGGAATTCAGTGATGAATTCCCTATGTAAAACAAAGCCAGAGATGCATGAAAAATGCATTGGCATTGGCCTTATGGCCGTAAACCCTTTTGCGGGACAAGGGTAAGTTGGAACGGTGTAGAAGCTAAGTTAGGCTGCGTCATGCTCCATGAGCATGCTTGCAAGGAGCAAATGGGCGTGCATTTGCCTAGCTTTGAAGGCCGGATAGCTTCATCATCATGGCGCACGGGAAGTTCGGCTGCGGGGCAGCGCGCCAAAGCGTAATTTTCGATCCGTCCGCGAGATGGTATCGAGCAAGTTAAGAAAACTCTAGGGACTTGTGCGGAGTGGACTCATTGGCGAGTGTTTTCCTTGATGGAAACATAAAGTTGGAGAGTAGGCCAACTTTTTGCGCGGGAAGAGTTTATAAGCTGCTTTGCCGATTACTATGAGAATCGAGTTGAGCTTGTTCAAATCTTGTGAGATGCACGGCCTCTGTGGCACCCCACTTCGAGCATCGGAAGGCCGTGCTGGGGCGGTGGGTAGACAATGGGGTGATCATCCCCACACGTTGGCCCATTTGGCGAAGGGTGTGCGTTGTCGAGCAGGCTAGCATCCCACTACAGTGGCAACCTGGATGACCGTCGGGGACGGTGGGCAAGCTGAGATCTTGATCCACCACAGCCTTTGTGCTAAAATTTTGTCATTTTGATGACATCTTTCAACTTGTGAACCTTAGGGACTTGAGTGCGTAGTATGGGATGCGCATTCGGGATACCTGGTCGAGATATCCTCTTGGCCTTTGCGATTGCGATTCTTGGTATTGTTGTGGGCACTTTTTGGATTCTGGGCAGGTGGTATGGGACATGTGCTCGGAAGGTCTAAATTGTTGTTCATGACAACTTGAAGAAACCCGTGATTTCCAGCATCCGGTATGGGACTTTTGCTCATGGAATCCAACTCGAAGAGATTGTCCACAATAGCTTTGGTTTTGAATTTCGAGGACGAAATTCTTTGAAGGAAATGTGATAATGTAACACCCCATGTTTTTAGCATGGCGCATGCTAAAAGATGCGCCATTTGCTTGTGATGAAGCTTCATCCAAAGCTTCCGCAGCGTGAAAAAGGTGGATTGGCTTAAGGCCAATACCGCGCCAAAAATGGCGCATTATGTTTATCATTTGGCGAGGGCCAATGTTGCATCATCATGATGCATTAAGCGATTAGGTAGGTGAGCTCGATCTTACGTGAAATCATTGTGCAATAAACGAAAGCTTGATCGAAGGCGGGTGGTGCGCAATCATTGTACGCAATCGTTGTGTGTAATCATTGTGCAACGGAGCGAGACAAGTGGTGCACAATCATTGTGCGGCCGCGACGGAGCAGTGGTGCACAATCATTGTGCAACAGAGCGGAGACTCGGCAATCATTGCGGTCCTTGAAAATTCATGGCAGCGGCCATGAATAGTGGCATGTCAATATGCTCCCCTTTTCATACTTGTAGAAATTCCATTAAGACATATATAGGGAGGGGTAGTTGGTTGAAGGTGCATATGCGGACTATGTACCAAATAAGCTTCATAGCTTAGCCGGAAGGGTATAAATGATGCCTAAGGCTCATTTATAGTTGCGTAGCCTTTCAAAGAGAAGTATTTGATGCGTTGGCATCGCTATGCCTGGCGCGGACCGATGATGCATAATCATTATGCATCTTGGCGGAATAGCCTATACGGACCGAGGCCATTCTGTTTTTGCTAGGCCACGACCTTGCAAGCGATTTGGTTTAAGTTTACGTCCCTTCGTGGATGAACTACGATGCAGTAGCAGATCCCTTTAGAGTAGGGAAGGAGTGCGTGGCGGCCATGATGAGTTGCGGCATTGCCGGTCCGGCACGTTGGCCCCTCATATCATCTAAGCTTGGTAGCTCGACGCAAGAGATGATTGTGGCCAGACTTGATGAGGCTTAGTTGCATGCCGATAAGTGGATGCTCATACTTCCTATCAAGCTATAAAGAGTTGGTAAGAAAGCTAACTTAGGAAATGGCAAGGGCTTGATGGTGCGGCCTACGCCAAAGTCCAAGGCTTATACACGGACAATGACGGATGCTCAGCTAGCTAGGAATTGATGATGAATTCCCTATGTAAAAAACAAAGCGAGAGATGCATGAAAAATGCATTGGCATTGGCCTTATGGCCGTAAACCCTTTTTGGGGACAAGGGTAAGTTGGAGCGGTGTAGAAGCTAAGTTAGGTTGCGTCATGCTCCATGAGCATGCTTGCGAGGCAAATGGACGTGCATTTGCCTAGCTTTGAAAAAGCCGGATAGCTTCATCATCATGGCGCACGGGGATTCACGGCTGCGGGGCAACGCGCCAAAGGCGTAATTTCAGGTCCGTCACGGGCTCTGTGGCCAAAGTTAGGGTTTGGCGCGCCGTGGAAGAATTAGGGCTTGCCGTGGCCAAGGTGCCGTGGAAGAATTCGTCGTGAAATAATTAGGGCTTGGCGTGGCCAGGTTAAGTGGAAGAATTAGGGCTTGGAATGGCCAAGGTGCTTGTGGAAGAATTCTCAGTGGAAGAATTAGGGCTTGGCGTGGCCAAGGTTCCATGGAAGAATTCGCTAGTGGAAGAATTAGGGCTTGGCGTGGCCAAGGCTTGGTTTTGGAACCGTGGAGTCGGACCCACATGTGGCGTGGCAACATTGGCCCTGTTGCCACGCCAATCCCATTGCTCCGGGAAACGCTATTTGGCTTTGGTAGCAATTTTCCCGAATTAGGGTTTGGCATGTCGAAACCCTAATTAGTGCACGTGGAATGCGGCTGCGGCATGGCGCTAATTTTGTGCAAACGACGCCATGGGTATGCCAAAGGAACTATGGCAAGGCCATAGAGTGGAAACGACCATAGGAGTAGGAATTTCCATGGGTGGCTATTTATGGCGAGGTTGCCACGAAGTGGCATGTTTGCGAGTAGCATGTTGTGAAGTTGGCATGTTGCGAATTTCTTGCTGATAGAGTGGCGTGTTGGCATGCTCTGCATGGTAGAGTGGCATGTTGGCATGCCAAACAATTTGTTGTTATGGTAGGGCGCGTTTGGCTTGTCGGTTTAGCAAGGTGGCGCGGCGGTGCGTTTGGCCTTTAACGTATGGTGTCAAATTTAGAACAACTTGATTGGCCAAAAAAGGGGGCCGTCCAAACACAAGGCGCGACCACACTTCTGGTGAGAGTGTGGCGGCTTTGGCCGTTTTAATTGGTCTTTTAGAAGTGGGGCCGGCAAGCATGGGCCCAGCCACAACTTGTGTGCGTGTGGCGAGTTTAAAGCGACCTGATTGGTTGAGAGAAATAGGGTCGGGGCATGGCTAATGGCTCTAGATGGCCTAAGGTATAGCCACGCCTGTCTTTGGTGCTGCGGCTCCCTGTTTTCTTATTCCGGGCGAGGTTCTGCACCTGCTAATCCATGGAGGATTAATTACTTAGGCTTAATTTTGACAAGCAAGATGCTGGTACATTGCGCGGCGCGAAAACCTAACTTCCTTAAGTTAGTCGGGACGATTGATTGAGTTCTATGTGTTGACACGAGTTCTTTTAAGTTCATTGCCGAGAGAAAGACATGCTTTTTCGATTCGAATACCTTATGCAAAGACCTTATCCTTGATACTTGGAGATTCATGATACTGCTGCTGCGAGTGAACACAAATCTTCATACCATATCAACATTAAGGATCAGTAGGAGAACATAGCATAGAAGGCATTCGAAGGAACTTATATTAAGTGAATATACGCGAGCGCCCGAAATTAACAGAACATCCGGGATGGTTGCTACATTTTCCGATCTGGATAAATTTCATGTAAGTGTATTGAGCGGCTCAATAAGTATGTCGGTGGAGAGCTTAGCACACGTGGCTCTGTTTCCTTGCGAGTGACGTCACATCAGATGCAAGGTTTTTCGATTTTAACCCTAATCTAAAAACCACCATCAACAACAGTGTATGCTTGTGACTTGTGTGAGGCGGGTGAAAGTTGTACTTAAGGCTGCACATAGGTTGGGTCCATTAGTCTACCAAGCTCACCGTAGACCGGTTTTTAAAACTAAGTCCCATGGGTTAGATTTGGTTGCTAAATTAAACAAAAAGCATTGCATATTCTTTAACACTACTTCTCTTTTCAGGTATATCTCGTTTTCAGGTATATCTCGTATTTCAACTAGTAGCGAGATAGTTTCGTTGAATGCTTGTAGATAGGGCAAAACGAGTTTCTAGTTTTTAAGGAATTGAGGAGACGGCCGTGCGGAGCAAACTCCTTGAACCGAAGCGAACTGTCAAACCTCACACGGATGCCCACCCAAAAAAGGAGTGTTTTGAATTTGAGAGATCAATTCGGTCACAAGAGAGGATGTGTCGATCTCACAGTGGAAGGAAGGTGAGAAATGTGTGAGATCAATGATGATTGAAGATTGTAGGTGTGTTGTGTATTCTGCGTGAAGAAATAAAATAAGCTCGAGATTTATTAAATTTTCTGTTGAGTAATTGCTCAGACGTTGAGATGTTTATCTCTTGTTGTATGTTTGACGAAAGATTGTCTGTTTTTTCAATCATGATTCGAAACTTATTTATATTGCTAGAATTGTGAAACACCTTGATCCCATGAAGTGTGACGATTCTTTGGAGTCAAAGAGTGTGGAAGTGGAAATCGTGTTAAAACCGATTGCTCATCGTGCGGAGACTTGGTTGATTTTCCATCCACTACTTTTGCTAACTCCTCCAACTGATTGCACGACTTGCTCACATTCTCATCTTGTGTATGAACACACGTCACGTAGAAGCCAGAGACAAAAACCCTAGTTAGTATCCCCCCATGTAACATGATTGATATCTCGTGATTGTGGAGTCTGCAAGGCGACGTGTATTTAGTTAGTCGATTCTTGACTTCATGGGACGATGAGTCCTTGTATTCTTGAGTCGAACATGATTTGCAAATGTTCCGACTCATGAATTGAACGTGTCTGTTGAGACAGAGGTATGATTCTCAAGTAAATGTTGATAGTTGAGGTGAGCAAATATTGCTCATTCGATGGATTGTTGAATATTGATAGTTGAACCAATATTCCTTAGTCTGAGCAAATATTGCTCATCTGAGCAAATGTTGCTCGTTTGATGAATTATTGGTAGTAGGACTAAATAAAATATTAATTTAAAATATTGCAATTAGAACAGTATAATAATAAAAATGTTGATCATGGGATCAACGTAAAATTATTAGCGTTTGAATCTGGAATTATGAACCTTGGACTCGAAAACCCTAATTTCGATCATTTGCTGATCAATTGATGAGTTATTGAAAATAAACCACGGAGTGAAGGAGGGACCGGCTACATGGGACGATGGGTCGACCATGTAGCGCCCAGAGCTCGAGTGAGCAAATACTAAAATTTCTTGAATACCAATTGATGAGAGGATGATTAAATGCTGGTTTAATCATTTATTAAAAATAATGCTCGTCTGAGCCTTGGGTGATAAAACCTAATCAATTATGAAGAGATGAGGGACCGACCAAGGGGTCATGAAATCGAACCTGGTTGGTCACGGGATCGTATGATGATGTTTTATGAAGTTCCAAAATTGTTTGGAAGAGTTTGAACCTAATATGTCCAAATTAGGTCAAATGATGAAAGTATGTGGGACCGGCCTCTTGCAAGCCAAAGAGCCAACCTTGGTCGGTCAAGGTAATATGCTCGTGTCGCCAAAATGCTCATGTCTCGGTCCACGAGAATTTTGATATTTTAAAGCGTGCATTTGTGTAATCATTTGAGAAAATATGAAGAAATCAAGGTTTTGCTCAAAGCGAGGAAACTTCATAAGATGAAGGAAATAATAATAATAAAATGAAGGAATCATGAAGTGTGGGACCGGCTATGGCCAAGGCATGGCCGGCTGGGACAATAAGCCCTGTCACATGACACTTTTTCCTAATTTTATATTATTTTTCATGATTTTAGGGAAATACCATGAAATCAAGGAGTTTGTTGAAATAAAGGAGTTTTCCTTGAAGTGAAGGAGTTTCCATGAGATGAAGGGAAACAAATAATATTAATAATAATAATAAAATAAGGCGTATGGGACCGGCCTGGGCATGGTCGGCCGGCTAGGGCCGGTCCGTGAGCTTTCCTATTTTTAGGTATTATTTTCATGATTTGAAGGAGTTTTCATAATTTGAAGGAAATATCATGAAATCAAGGAATTTCATGGGATGAAGGAAATAATAATAAAATAATAAGGAATGCAAGGTGTGGGATCGGCCTGAACTAGGGCGTGACCATTGCCGGCTAGTTGGCTTGGTCCCGCACACCTTTCCTAATTATTATTATTTCCTTGATGTGAAGGAAACACCATAAAACCGAGTTTCCTTGAAACGAAGGAATTTTGTTCAAATGAGGGAATTTTCATGAGATCAAGGAAAATAATAAAAATATGATAAAATATAAAATTGGGCGTCTGGCCGCCACGCACGGCCGTGGCCCGTGGGCCCAGTCCCCCAACGCCTTGATTAATATTTTATTATTTATTATTTTCTCCCTATTTTGCATAGGTTCATCGTTACTTAGTATTTTGGAATTCTCGTTCGTGCATTCAGGTGCTCGTTAGTGCATTATTGCTGAGTACACTTGCACCATTGTAGTCGGGGCTTACTCGATAGTGGCTCAGATGCGCGTCACGTTGAATATTTATTACTAACCCATGGAATTCTGCTGGGAAGAACCATGAATTGAAGTAACGAAATATTATGAATAATGTAGAATATTCTCCAGGGATTCATTTAATGAATCTAATGATTTAGAAATAATTAATTGATGGCTCTATACTAGGGTACGATCATCTAGGAGCATTAATTATTCGGGAATTAAATGATATGAGCTTGTTGAAGCGTCATATTTACATTATATGGTCGTGGAAAATATTGTTACATCCGAAGACGTTATTGCTCTATACTAGCAGGCAATATGTCTAGGGGCCGTCCAATCTTTTGATTCTATATAGAAGTAATTACTTTGAAATTGCTCGGTATTCATGAGATATCCGTTGCCTCGGTGAGAGACTACACATCTACATATACTACGAGAGACAATATTCTCAGTCCGAGATTCTTGTGGCATGAGCTTTCACGCTTTAACGAGAGACATGAGCCTCAATATTCATCGATTCCTGGATCAGGAATATGTAAATTATGGCTTTAACCCTTGTCAAAAATTCACCATCTATATTAAGTCCCTGCTTAGTGAGGGACAGTCATGTTCCTCGGTCGGCCACTGAATGGTGATTTTCTAGTTACGGATGAAACAAGTAATTGAACTTAGTCGTAAGAAAGAATGTTACAGATTTTCGATTGCAAGCGAGCAAGTGGCTTGAGCGAAGATCCCAATGGCATGATAGAGCATCGTCGACGGCGTAAGGTGTAGCAAGCGCTCTCTTTTTCTTTCTTTTTTTGAAGTTGATAACTTGTTCATGAGTTATTCATGTTAAAATAATATATACATATGCATGTATAGACGTGAGTTTTGTAAAAACCCTTGTTTTAGGAACGGACGTTCGTTCGATCGTTAGTTTAAGAAACTAGCAATAATCCCTATTGTAGGAGAGATTTTTTTTTTAAAAAATATTTGAGATTTTAATAAAATCTCGTTTCAAAGGTGGATGCTTGTACGAGAGAAAAAGGTTTTTTTTTTTTTTTTTAATAGACGTGCGTCATTAGTAAACAAAATTTGTCTATGAGCTTTCATGAAAAAATTTATTTTCAATATGTAAGCTTTCACAAATTTTGAAAATATACTCTCGAGGAGCAAATATATATGTTTTTCAAATTCACGTGAGTTTCACGTTAAAATATATTTTTGTAAAATCAATGTTTTGATTTTGAACAAGCTGATTGAAAGTAGACAACTATACATGGTGAAATAATGTCTCGTATGTGAGTTTTCACAATTGTAGAATGGACGTCTGTCCAATTTTTGAAAAACCCAGTGGATGTTAAAATTCACATGGGTTGTTAACGGTTTTATGAAAATCAAGTCATGATTTTGAATAATGAATTTTGCTCGTCTTTGCAGGTTTGGAGGAACGAGCAAGTTTTCGAAATTCAGACGTTATAATCACTACAGCTAGTGAAATTGTAAATAGGTAAGAGTTGGATTGTTACCATTTTTGTTTCGCCTCAGATAGTGGTGTCTTCTGGTTACAACCACTCTTCTGGATCTTCCGGGGAACGCTCTATGAAGTCAAAGATGAAGACCTTAGGATGCTCATGCTTGAGGTGAATCAACCTTTCCGGAGACACGAAATATGACTCATTGTATGTCACTTGATCATCCGGGAGTCGTCCCAGTGCTAAGATGTATGCTTTGTTGGTATTAGCAGATCTTGAGGGAAGTGTAGATGGGGAAAAACGATTTCTTTGGTTTTACGGAATTGAAGAGTCGATCGTGTGGAGACTCCTTGAACCGAGCGAAATATTGAACCTCACACAAATGCACTTTGCAAGAAGGGAGTGCTTTAAGTTCGAGAGATCAATCTTGTAAGACTCCGGCCTAAACCAAGAACAATGGCCGTTCCGAGTCAATTCGGTCACAAAGAGAGGATGGGTTGATTTGTATGAGGGAAGGCGAGAAATGCGTGAGATCAATGGTGATCCGAGTGTGTTGTGAATTCAGCGTAAGAATGTTCTAAATGATTGAATTTTACTCAATTGAGATTGAATGCTCAGACGATGAGTTCGTGTAGACGAAATATTGTCTGTATGAACTTGCTTGAGAATTCTTTTAGAAGAATGTTCGAGTGTTCGAATCTTGTCCTTTCAATCGAGGATTCGAGACATTTTATAATGCCGGAGTTGAAAACACCATGATCCCATGAAGTATGACGGTTCTTTGGAATCGGAGAGTGGGGAGGTGGGAAATCGTGTTAAAACCCGAGTTGCTCATCGTGCGGAGACTTGGTTAATTTTCCACCCACTACTTTGCTGACTTTTCCAAATGATTACACGACTTGCTCACATTCTCATCATGGGTGAACGACGTGCGTCGTGGCCTTGAGACCAAAACCCTAGCTAATATCCCCCATGTGACACGATTGAAATCTCGTGATTTGTGAAGTCGATTCTTGACTTTATGGGACGATGAGTCCATGTATTGCTTGAGTTGAACATGATTTGCAAATGTTCTAAAACTCATGAATTAAATATGTCTACGAGACAAGGTATTATTATGTTGATTACAAGCAAGTTGTGTTCTTTGAATTATTGAATATTGATAGTTGAACCAATATTTTTGAATGCATGCAAATATTATTGATTCGGGCAAATATTGCTTAGGTTTGAGCGAATGTTGCTTATTCGATGGATTGTTGGTAGCATGACCAAATAAAATATTAATTTAAGATCTTTACTTCTTTGGGTCGAGCAAAATAAATAAAAATGTTGATCATGGAATCAACATAAAATTATCAGTATTTGAATGCGCTCGGAATCATGTTTTAAGTGAGACTCTGAATTCAAAACCCTAATTTTACTTGAAATGATGATTTATCGCAAATCAAGTGAAGCATGGACCGGCTACATGGGATGATAGGTTCACCATGTAAGCCCAGATGCTCGAATGAACAAAATACTAAAGTTTCTTGAGGACCCAGTTGGTGAAAGAATGATTAAATGCTAGTTTAATCATTTATTGAAATAATGCTCATGTGAGCGACAAATAACAAAACCTATCCATGAAGAGATGAGGAACCGACCGGGAGGTCATGAGACCGGATCTTGGTGGCCGTGGGACCAATGGATGGTCGTTCAAGCAAACTCTTAATTGTTTGGAAGAAGTTTGAACCTAATATGAGCAATTGAGCAAATTAGGTTAAAATCATTAAAACATGTGGGACCGGATGTTTGCAGGCCTTAGAGCCACCCTTGGTCGGTCAAGGGGATGTGATCGTGTCACCATAGTGTCCGTGTCTCAGTCCTGAGAGTTTCGTATTTTTAGATGCGCATTTGAGCAACATTCTGAAAAAAATATGCAAAATCCGGGTTTTCTTTAAACTAGGAAAAAATACATGAGATGATGAAAAATGATAAATAAAACATGGAATTGCAAGTTGTGGGGCCGAACAAGGCTACGGCATGGCCGGCTGGTTGACAAGCATTGTCCCACACTTTCCCAGTTTTATGTAATTTTATGTACTTTCTCTGATTTGAGGGAAATTCCATGAAACTGGAGAGTTTTATGAAATTAGGGAACTTCCATGAGATGAGGGAGATAAAATAATAATAATAAAATAGAGAATGATGGAGTGTGGGACCGGCAATGGCCAATGCATGGCTGACCGGTCAACGGGCACGATCCCCGGGGCACTCTTCCCCATTTTATGTAATTTTTATGATTTTAGGGAATTTTCATAAAATCAAAGAGATTTGTTGAAACCAAGGTATTTTATTGAAATCAGGGAGTTTTCATGGAATCGGGAAAACAAAACAACAAACAATAATAAAATAATAGGCGTGTGGGACCGGCTAGGGCATGGCCGGCCGGCTAGAGCCCTTAGTCCCACGAGTTTTCTAATTTTATAATATTTTTCATGATTTTAGAGAAAATTCATAAAATTAGGGAATTTTCATGGTTTTAGGGAAAATTCATGAAATCGAGAGAATTTTCATAATTTGAGAGAAATAATAAAATAATGGGGACATGAGGTGTGGGGCCAGAGCCACGGCTAGGGCATGGCCGTACATTTGGTGCTCGGTCTCGCGACACCTTTCCCTAATTTTATTATTTCTTTGATAAAATCATGAGATTAGAGAATTTCCTTGAAATGAAGGAGATTTGCTCGAGCGAGAGAATTTTCACGAGATCGGGGAAAAATAATAAAATATGACAAAATATAAAATTGGGCGCGGATCATTTGGTCACGGCATGGCCAGATCCTGTGATGAGCCTGGTCCACAGCGCCTTTGTTAATATATTTATTATTATTATTTTTTCCTTCCTATTTTGCATAGGTTCATCGTTCATTCATATTTTGAAATGCTCGTTTGCGCATTCAAATGTTTGAAATTCATGCATTATTGCTAAGTACGCTTGCACCATTTTAGTCGGGGCTTATTCGATGCTCGGATACTGTTTGATGAATATTTATCACTAACCCGTGGAATTCTTAAGAGAAGAACCACGAATTGAAGTGACGAAATATAACGAAGAATCGTAGAATAATGTTTGGATATTCCAAGCGATTAGAGATAATTAATCGATGGCTCTATACTAGCAAGGCTTCCTGTCTAGGAGCATTAATTATCTGAAGGTTGAGAAATATGAACTTGCTGGAGTGTCATATTCCTCTTGTACATTCAGGGAAAACCTGGTTACATCCAAAACGTTATTGCTCTATACTAGCGGACATCTTTGTCTAGGAGCCGTCAATCTTGCAATTCTATACAATATGAGATGTGCCATGGTCTCAATTGGGAGACTACACATCTACATCTTCTCCGAGAGACTTTCGATCGAGGTTTTATGGCATGAGCTTTCACGCTTAGAGACATGAGTCTTAATACTCATCCGATTCACGGATCCGGAGTAATTACTGAAGTTTCTCGATATTCATGAGATGTCTATCGTGGCCTCAGGTGGGAGACTACACATCCACATATACTACGAGAGACAACCTTCTCGATCGAGAGATTTATGTCATGAGCTTTCATGCTTTAATGAGAGACATGGTCCTCAATACTCATCCGATTCTTGGGATCCAGGAGTATAGTTTTAAAATTTTACCCTTTGTCGAAAATCCACTATCTACATTAAGTCCCCCGCTTAGTAAGGCACGGTCATGTTCCTCGGTCGGCATTGAATGGTGATTTTCCGGTACAAACGAGAAATAAGTAATTGAACTTAGTCATAAGATAACATTACGGATTTAAGTGAATGAGCAAACCATGGTTTAATTGGAAACCCAGTGGCATAAGAGAGCATCATCCGGTGAGCAAAATTTGGTGTAGAACCGCTGATTCGATGGTGGAACCTTGGTTGGTCTAAGATTTACGGGTCGGGCCCAAAGAGAAAATCCTTATGGACTTAGGTTTTGAAAATAAAATTAGGTATAAAAGGAATTAATTCCTTTTTTTTTCCTTCCCACACGACCACCATCTTCTTCATCCTTCCATCACCTTCACGTCCGAGCATCAGGAGGAGCAGGAAAAATCGTCGGAGCTCTCACCGTCCCTGCCAAATTCGGCGGCACCGACTAGGTAAAAAAAAAAAATTTGTTTGCTGATTTCATGAGTAGTTCATGTTGAAATTATATACATGTGTATATATTATCGTGAGTTTTGTAGAAAAACCCTTATTTTATTAAACGTATGTTCGTTCGATCGTTAGTTTAAGAAACTAGCAACAATCCCTAACTTGAGAGAGATTTTTCTTTGGAAATAGACCTGTGTCCAGTGATAAAATATTGTTTATGAGTGTAGGAGCAGAATATCGCGACATCAGTATTTTGAGAGAGTAATAAACAACTACGTTGCGAAGGCGTACGCAAGGAAGTGATTTAAAGGACGCATTAGATGACGAAAGCGAACGTGAGAAAAGTGTGAAGACTTGGCGAAATTTAGGAGTGTCGCAAGGAAAAATGTTTATAACACTCGCGACACTTCGCGAGTTATTCCAGAAAATAAAGGACAGCTTAGCTGTCATCCATTATGTGTTACCCTATATAAAGGGTTGAATTAGTCTGTTGTGGGGAGATTTTCTTTTGAATTGTTAGGCAAGTCATTAGGAGAGAGAAAATTAAGAGTGATTGTAATTTCTTTAGCTCTGTTCTACATTTCTTTGTAAATCTTTCAAGAAAACAATCAATAAAATATATTGTTACTCATCTTCAGATGGATCAATTAAGCAAATTCGAGTGAGGGGTGTAGTGTGGGATTTCCTGCAACTACATATGCGCTAGAAACAGGGAATGAGTAGAAGATCAACCTTGTGAATTGGAAGAATCGGGTGTAACAAGAAAGAAATTTGAATAATTTTTAACAAGTTATTAAAATTGAGAAATGGCTAGAAGAAAGAATGCATCGGAACAACCAACGATCGTAAGGAGAAGTGGGAGATTAGTTGGAGAAAGGAGAAATGAAGTAGGTGAACCATCAAGGATAAATGCAAGAGATAGAGAAGAAGGTCGAATTCAACCACCAATTCAACCATCAATTCAACCACCAATTCAACCAAATTCAACCAAAGACTAAATAGAGTAATCGATTATGATAGAGTGAGCGTGCATACATGGAGATCGAGATTCTATGGAAGAAAGAGAAGAAGTGCAACAAGCGATGAATAGTGGACAAGAGGAGAGAAATCGAGAAGAAATGGGAGAAACATCTCATAGAAATGAAGAAATTGTAGCATTAGAAACGTTGAGACAAACAATACATGAAGAAATACGTCTAGAAGCAGAAGAACGCGCAAATTTAACGAGGCAAAACCACGAATTAAGGATGGAAAATAGGAGGCTGCAAAATAGAAGATCGAGAAATAATATCGAGGTCAAGAATCTTCACGAAACATTACTGCGAAAAATGTTAATGAAGAAAATTTGGAAAGGGAATTAAGTTAAAGCGAAGGAGGTCGTGAAGGAAGAGAAGTAGTAGAAAATCGTTATATTCCACGTCACGAAGATCTGAGAATGGTCAAAATGATGGAAATCAAGAAAATAGGCAACGTCAAGGGCGAAATGATCCAATTAATGAAGAAAATCGGGAATAAGGAAGAAGAATACTACTTGGGAGAGAGACACAGAAGGAAACAAAAGGAAATTGAAGATGACATTGAAAAACATTATATTGAACAAGCACGTTTATCTCGCGAGAGGAAAGATTGAGAGCGAAAATGGAAGAACAGGAATGGAAGAAGCGATTCGCGAGAATCAATCATGACAATCGAGAAAGAAGGCGCGAGCAAAATGCAACAATGGAAATATTAACAAAGAATATGAAAGAGTACAAAAGGAGAATTGGTAGACAACCAAGAAGAAAAACGATAGGTACAATGGTGTGCACATTCGCGAACGAGATGAAGGAGAAAGTCGCGAGAGAAAGAAGAGAAGAGAATGTTGAACAAGAAAACCAAGATAGGCGTGAACGAAGGAAGAGAAACAGAACTAAAAAGACCAATGAATCCGAACACCGAGGTAAATGAACAAATTATAAGAGAATTGGCGGAGATGAGAGGACTATTGAACAATAGAGGAGGTGGAGGAAGAAGACAATTGGATGAGGCAATCGAGAAGCCGCAAAACCCCTTTACTTTAGAGGTGCGATTAGGTGGGATACCCCCAAAATGCAATTTACTGCGTTAACCAAAGATTTTTGATGGAACAACTTGCAATACAACACATCAAAGCGTATGTAAGATGTATGTTACAATGGAAAGTCATGACGCTATATTGTGCAAATATTTCGCATCAAGTTTAACGGGAGAAGCAATCGAAGTGGTTTGAAGGTTTACCAAGAAACACCATCACGTCATTCAACCATCTACAAGCTATATTCTTGGGGCCTACATAAGTAACAACGCCTCGCGACCAGGAATTGAAGATGTATTTGGGCTAAAACAAAGGGTTGGCGAAAGTTTAAGACACCTAATTGTGAGATGGAAGACGATGTGTAGCGAGATGGTTTGGCGAGTAGATGAAATATATCTCATTTTATTATTTATAAACGCTTTGTTCGCAACCAATCAATGCTATATATCCAAATTTTTAGAGTCAAGAATACAATCACGATGACGGAGCTGCGAAATTGCAAGAGGAATATATTGCTTTGGAAGAAAGGCAAAATGAGGTGAGTCATACCCGATTAGAATACAAGTTCAAATGCTTCGAATGCAAGTTTGCTACCCGAGTTAATACACACAGTGTGAGTACCTCGCAAGGGCAACAAGAGAGAGTGGTAGATGATGGACAGCAAAGTTGGTAGCCATGGGAAGCAGAGATCAAGAAGAGTTTGAAAGAGAAAGAAATTACTACAATAAGTGGCGGCAATAACAAAATTCGAGAGACTTGATCATCTTGAAACTTATGGAAGTCAAAGGCGGGAATTATCATGGAGGTCGATGACGTCACGGAGTAGTATGGAAGAAATCAAGATGCCACCAGAATACTAGTGTGGAAAAAAATATGGGAAGCTATACTCACGATGGAAAACATACCTGCACCATGGAATATGGGGAGTGAACCACCACCAAGTGATAGGAGTCATGAATCATGCTCTTACCACTGTTTTCACGGACATTTGACAAAGCAATGCAGAAACATAAAAAGAATCATCCTTAGAATGATTGATCAAGGAAGGCTGAATCACTTTCTAAAAAGTGAAGAGAAAGTTCAACAATTGCCCACCACCATCAAAGGGGGAAAAGAAACGTTCGTAATAGAAGTTGGGGGCGAAAGCTAAAATTTATTTTGTAACTCCATTGTTCACTCATATCGCACAATTGAGGATTTTCATGATAATATACTCGGTAGGGTTTTTGCGAGGATGTTGATAATAAAGAAGTGATGAACATTGCGAAGATGTCGCGGTTAAAAGAGTGGCAAACGCAGATTATTTCTTTGTATGAAGAGATTCACGAAGGCAAAGACGCATGACAATCCATTGGTTGTAAAGTGGAAATTAATCCAAAACCGGTAGATGGCGAAGACGATGAAGCGAGAGAATTCTTTGGGCGATTAACGAGAATATTGATTGATCTGGAAGCTCGGTAAACATCCTCTTTACCATACTTACAAGACTATGGGGAAAGGATGCGGGAATTGATACCTTGACATACAAGATATATGGTTTCAATGGCACATAAACAAGCCTAAAGGAGAAGTGCATATGAGGATACCTCTGCAAGGATTGTCTACGATATTCTCGTTATTGTGGTCGATGTGGAATCCACTTACAATGCATTGATTGGAAGACCATGGTTTCATGACATTAGGTGTAAGCGTCAACATATCATCGGTGTATAAAATTTCCTCATCCTAGTGGTGTTGGAATTATAAAAGGAGATTGAATGGAAGGACGAAATGTTATGAGATCGATGTGGAAGTGAAGAGAGAGCCGAGAAAGAAAGGGTTGGAAGCAACATGCAAAAGATGAGAAAGAAGAAAGATTAATGGTGGATGCCATTGATGTAAGAGGAGAAGATACATTGCGAGACAAGTGCATGAAAGCGGTTGGAAATTATGATGGAAAGGAAACATCAAGAGATTTGAATGGTGTAGAGGCGAGAGAGTAGCAAGAGCAAAAAGTGTAAGAAGTGAATAATCATCAAAAAGCAACAACAAAAGCTTGTTCGGAGTAAGAGGAAGAAACAATAATTGAAGAAGAAATATGCAAGGACCTACGCATCAAGAATGTATGACAATTTGATTGAAGAATTGAAAAACAAAAATGATTAAACAATGTAAGGTTGTGCGATAGTTTCGCAAACAAAATGAATGATTGAATGAATTAACAAAAATGAAAGAGTGAGTGAATGGGACGAACCTTTATGGCGTACACCTTAGTTCGCGAATGATATTTCGCAAAAGGCAAATGTAAGACCTAAAGTGCGTCATATAAGGGGGTATCTCTTGACATGGCTCGAGAAAGGTTACAGCTCCGGAACCTGAGTCATGGAGATTTGGGGTCCATGAAAAGCTGTCAAGGAGAGATACCTTGGATTTCCAACTATATATATAGGTTATACCTGACGGGCCTTGAGGGTCTCTTCCAAGTCACCTGTATGCTCAAGGCAAGGTACACGGTTGAGCCAAGAGTGCTGCACAGGGCATTTAACCAGAAGTGTCTCGCCCGTTCTTGGCAAGTCTTGGTATATCTTTCTTTGACAATTGGGTTGTCAATCCGTCAAATATAATTTCACTTTCTCAATCAACTAGATATAAATATAGTATTCGATAAGAAAGAGTTAGTATCCACGAGAGGCGTTTGTTGTTATAAACTTTTTAGTTTCTAAAGTAACCCCGAAAGTATGTTTGTTGTATTTAAGCAAATAAAAGTAATTAAAAGCAAAGTAAATAATTGGAATTATCAATAAGGAGAAGATATTGGTCACGGGATGGTATCATTCACAAACATGTATTTTCATCAATGATTAGAATTGGTATTTAATCTAGAAGTATTTATTAAAAGTCCTAGGATATCTTGATCGCAAGTATAACCTAATATTAATTCCATGTTTTCATCACAACCACATTAAAAGATGCATATGTGAATTCTTCGTCGAAAGCAACCTAAAGTGTAAAAGCACAATTAAGTTTAACTCCCTAAAAGCATTAAAATTTATGGAATAAGACTCATCAATGCAAGCGAATGTGTAAAAGCACTAAAGCGTTTTAACAAAGTTATGATTCACTTGTGACTAATAGGATATATCACTATAAGCACTAATCACAATTATCTTACTTAGAATCGAGGATAAACAACGTTTTATTATTGAAAACCTAATATAGCTCTAGAGATGAACACAAATCGGATTGATTAGGACTCAACCTAACAAGTTTTCAAATCTTATAACACTATTAATTGTGAATCACAAACAATAATTACGAGACAAAACTAATTCATTGAATCAAAAGCATGTTGAGAAATCAACTTTTATCCCATAACCAATAAGATGTTTAGCTACTCATAGCTATAGGTTCATCATCATCAATATTCAATAATAAAACAAGGAAGAAGAAGAACAAAACCAAACCCTAGAAGCGTAAACAAAATCGGCTCTCCAAAGAAAAAAAAAGATATCCCATAAGTTGTGAAGACCTTCCCTTTTATAGCTTTCTCCAACTTCAAAAATTAGGTCTAGTCTTCAAAGTCCATTAGGTGAGAATCCACCAAGCCCATAAGAGTAGAAACCGTGTAGAAAATACGCCCAAAAAATCGGTCGACCAGATGCTGGTATTGTGTCGGAATCGGCTTAAAGTCGCCGGAAAATGACTCAGGTGTCGGCAAAGTCCGCCGGTCACCGGTCCAACAGGTCGGATCGGGTCAACTCGGCGGGTCAACTCGGTCAGGCAAAGTCAGTCCAACCGAAGTCGGTGAATTCTCAGGGCAGTTGCTCGGTCGGGAGTTAGACACAGGTAAGCTCAATTGGGGCTAACTCCATTCGTCTAATTT
Source organism: Papaver armeniacum (assembly GCA_023531295.1). Classification (NCBI taxonomy): domain Eukaryota; kingdom Viridiplantae; phylum Streptophyta; class Magnoliopsida; order Ranunculales; family Papaveraceae; genus Papaver; species Papaver armeniacum. The sequence goes on along the minus strand of JAJJWW010002754.1, from coordinate 55,671 downwards.
GGGCTTTGTAAGAGCCATTGCAAGCCTAAACTCAACCCACCATGATGGCTGATCTGCTTACAACTTCCATTCATTAACGCAACTCCACCACAGATTCATCATTGTCACGGCCAGTTAGCCTTGGGTACGCAACTCGGCTCCCCTATGACCAATTATTTGCACACCGCCCGTCTGTGCACTCGCATCTCAAGCATCGCAAGCACGACTTCACCGCTCCATCTCATTCCACCTCCACAGGCAATCACAATTCATTAACTCGATTCGCTTTGCAATCCATGGCTTCATTATAAGCAAAAATAGCGCGGCTCCACAACCCGCAACAACACAACCGGGCCACTTAAGTCATTCCATTGCTTGCACAACACCTGGCAACACTATCTCCTCCCCCCGGCTTCTCCACACTCTTAGCCACCGCCTGTACTGACTTTGCAACCTTCATGCCTGCTGCCAGTGCTCAAACTCGGTGACTACCCCAGCCTGACAACTCGGGCAAATACATCTTGAATCCACCGGTTCCAAAACTGTGATATGCCATCCCGAAACTTTGCTTTGCTTTGACTCCATATCACTCCGAGATCACTTCCGGCTCTAACCTCTGTTTGCTTTAAGCACGCCGAGGTAACATCCCGAGCTTTAATCTGCCGGTTCCCTCCAGCCGGCACCGGCTCGGGTGTTGTGATTGCACTAATCGCTGCAACATCCACCGGCTCGAGAACCAGCCCGCGACTCCCTGCAATTTCCATCCACTTGACGTCACATGCCCTCGGACACCTGCCTGCATATAGCTGTCCCCCCTCAACTCATTAGCGGCAACGGACCCAATCATTTGCAATTCACCATAACCTCAAGCCATCACTTCCACCTTGCTAATTCACACAGTCCTCGCCTTTGCCGTTACTGGCTACGCGGCTCCTCAACACATCCTAGCTTCGCTCTCAAGCCTAAGACTTCATTGCAGCAACCACTTCGCTCGGCTCGGCCACGGTGCCCATAACCTCGGCTCGGCCCTCGGGTCTGACTGCGCGATTACTTTACCATCAATTCCCTGAGACCATGATTGCACCACCTCCCGACTCCATTCAACTCGGCAAACATCACCGAGAGGCGCATCTTAACCCTGAGCAGCCTCACCACACCATTGAGGCTAACCATTCATAACATTGCAATATCAGCTCTGACCATCTCCTAAAACCATTTTAATCTCCATGTCTTGCTCGAATCAACAATGGCGTCAATTCGACCTTTCTTCCATCACGGGACCCATCATCGATCTTGATATCCAATCCCAGAGACCCCATGAGCATCTCGATTCACTTCCCATTTCTTGTAACCACCATTTCCACCTTCATTGTCAACAATCAATGGCGCAACCTTTATTTGCTTTTCTTAATTCTACCAAACCCTTATAAACAATCTTTGCCGTGACTTGAACTCGGCGATCCATGATTCAAACTCAACCTAAGCTACAATCTTGATCGAAACCCCTTTGATTTCCATGATTCAACGCCATAATCGTCCCCCTTGAATTTCGCTTCTCCTTATACTCATCGACCTTGACCCTAACTTATCATCCACTTCTCGATTCGGATCGACTCGAACACCCTAATTGCTTCCGCATCCACACAATTACCACCAATTCTTGAACCCCTAACTTTGGATTCATCTCGGAGGGCCCTCTCTCGGCCTCATATAACCCGGCTGACAACGCTTGTTTCACCATTTCTCGATCTTGATTGGCGTATGGCCATTTTGTGAATTCCGTTTCTCCTTGCCTTGAAACGCAGCACCTGCTTCTTTCTCCACCTCTCTCGATTGGATCCAAATGATTGAGATAGACCACTCTGATTTTAGTCTGAGGTAATGAGTGAAAACTATATAGGCACCACTGTATATGATAATGGCCACCACAAAAACTGACCTTAACATTTTTCTTTGAGCTTCGGTGGTTGCCCCTTATCCTTGTTGGGATCGGATAATGTTCGCCCATGAGATGACCATTTTGCCCTTTTGGCCCAAAATAGAGTAATTCCCGTTTCTTTTCCTCGTGTGACTCCAGTGCCTAGTAACTCAAAACACACGTAAAGTACATAATTCACAAGAAAAATAGCAAAGAAAGCGTAACTACTAGATAGTAAATCGGTGTATTCTACACCTATCAAATTCCCCACACTTAGACTTTGCTAGTCCTCGAGCAAATCAAACAAAACAATAAAATACAACAACTCCGTGTAAGTCGAGGCTACGGTCACTTTTAACATAAATAACAAGCCTTTAAACCCCTAGGTGTCCCTAGTGGACGAGTTATAGTCTCGTGAGGGTTTACTAGAGATATACCCACAAAACCTATTTTCCAACTTACTAGTTCTCAGTAATGATAGTATCCAATACGCTAAGAAGACATAGAGATTATGCACACTAGTCATAAGTTAGACACATAAATGAACACAATCTCATTCTTAAAAGTTGAGAGAGAGATAACCATCCCTTCTCGACTAAAATTCGGGTTGGAGTGATCGAAAGTCTTGACTCTTGCCTCACTCGAAAGGGTTTTATGATATTGCTCTCAATAATAAACAACTCTTTATGGGTCACACATGTGTCCCGGGTTGGAATGAAGAGAGAATCTGAGACACGTTGAATGGTAGGAAGGCATAACCCTCAAAGTATTTTGAAAAACCACATCTTTTATATATTTTGAAAACCCATTTTTGCGACGATCTCTTGAAAGGAAATCAAACCATTTAACGAAGGTGAGAATATGCTTACTTACCTGTGTATCAGTTCGGCGTGCAGCTAGCACCACTCTCTGGCATCCATAGAAACGTCTTGATCTTCTATCGGTGTCTTCATCTTAAAATCTTCGGTCTTGACTCTTGATGATAACTCTCGAAATCTAGAATCTTGGATAATATGATTCTTTCCTCTAAATTCCTTGTCGCTTGAAACTTCATTATAAATATTCCTTCTTTAGAGGCTTTATTGAAAGAATACAAAAATAAAAACAAACTATACAAACCCAAATTTTTTTTTCCTTTTTTTTTTTTTTTTTTTTTTTTTTTTTTTTTTTTTTTTTTTCAAATAACAAAAAAAAATTTTTTTTTAAAAACATTTTTTTTTTTTTAAAACAATTTTTTTTTTCTTTTTTTTTTTTATTTTTTTTTCTTTTTTTTTTTCAATTTTTTTTTTTTTTTTAATTAGACAAGAAAAGTAAAATACAAAAAAAAAAATGTAAGTATAATGCCATGGTATAAGTACTTTACCGCTTGAATCTTCACAACTTATATGTCTTGATATCATAGACTTCTCGAATTCTCATCCTTAATAATTTCCAATCTTGTATAATAGTCTTCAACTTATAAAAATTCTGCTCCTGTTTTGTTGCTTTACTCAAATCAAATCTGCCCATTTACTGTCACCATTGTTTGTAAACCTCGAACATGTTCAACTTTCCTTGAATTTGTGATGCTCCTCTTGTTGATGATGATGTTGTTTCTATGGACCTGTTGGTGTAGAGAGATAAGGTGGATGGTGCTAGCTGAACAAGATCACAAGTGGTATGTAAGTTAGCAATTCGATGTCACCAACATGGTTGATAAAAATAGCACTCAAAGAGATCAAAATAGTGCTTCTATGGTGGGAAATTGGACAGCTCACCATTCTGCCGGAATATACGTACGGTGACACACACTCTAAAAAGCACAATTTAGAGCAGTACAAAGAATTGAAGGTTGGTGCCTCACATTATGTAACATGGGTAGTCTCCACATAGGGGATCTTTTCTAATCCGAATTCGATCTGCACCTTATTTGCCACCATGGTTAAATCCAACTTTAACTCTCATACAATTAAGAAACCGATCATGTTCTCTGTCATCTCTAAGTTCGGTCACTATTGTGAGATTCTCGATGTAATCTTAGCGACATGTATACTATGTGACTCTAAACTAACTACAAGTTGGAGTTTTCTTATTCACTAATTCACAAAAAGTTGAAAAATGCAAAAACTTACAACATAAACCACTCCCCCACACTTAAACTTTACATTGTCCTCAATGTAAATTGAATCATCAAAAAGTAAGTCAAGGTGGGAAATCCTAACAAGAAATCAACAAAAAACAAAGTAAAAACAAAACAAGAAAAACTAAAAACAAGAAAAGAAATAAATACAAGACAAGAAATACTCATCCTTTGGGTTGCCTCCCAATTAGCGCTTGGTTTAAAGTCGTCGGCAGGACTAACTCCTTGCTTTCTATGACTCCTCGGAGGAGCACATCCACAAAGTTAACTCCTTCCACCACTTGGAAGTGAAATTCTCATAATATGGTTTCAACCGGTGCCCATTAACTTTAAGTTCTTTCCTGTAGCTATCTTTGCAATTTCCCACTACACCATGAGAAAACACATTAGTAACAATAAAAGGTCCGATCCATCGTGACCTTAGTTTACCGAAATAATTGCAAGCGAGAATTAAACAAAAGCACTTTCTGCCCAATACAAAATTGTTTCCTAGAAATCATGTTATCATGGAATGCTTTCGTCTTTTCTTTGTAAATCAATGAACTTTCAAATGCATCATTGCGAAGCTCCTCTAGCTCTTGAAGTTGTAACTTCCTTTGCTTTCCATTCATCCATCTCCATGTTGCATTGCTTAATAGCCCAAAACGCCTTATGCTCAATTTCCACGGGTAAGTGACAAGGTTTACCATAAACAAGCCTAAAGGAGACATTCCAATAGGTGTTTTATATGCGGTTCTATACGCCCACAAAGCATCATTAAGTCGCATGCTCCAATCTTTCCTTGTTGGGTTCACCGTCTTTTCTAGAATAGATTTCACCTCACGATTAGACACCTCGGCTTATCCATTGGTTTGAGGATGATAAGGTGTTGCAATCTTGTGCGACACATTGTACTTAACAACAAGCTTTGTAAAATCCTGTTTTTGAAGTGAGAACCCCCATCGCTAATTATGGCTCTTGGAATTCCAAACCTTGCAAAAATATTAGCTTGCACAAAATCTGAAACCACTTTAGAATCATTAGTAGGGGTGGCTTTAGCTTCCACTCATTTGGAGACATAATCAACCGCAAGTAAGATATAAAAATTCCCATGGGAGTTGACAAAAGGCCCCATAAAATCAATACCCCATACATCAAAAACTTGATAAATTGAATATAAGTTTGTGGCATTTGATTTCGGGCACCTAGATTGCAGTTCTTTGACACCTATCACAAGTTGTACAAAATATATGTGCATCCTTAAACAAAGTTGGCCAATAAAAACCACTTTCAAGTACCTTGTGCGCGGTTCTCTTACTCCCAAAATGTCCTCATAAGCATAAGAGTGACAAAAAGACAAGATAGAGTTAAATTGATTCGACACGCACCTTCGTATTACTTGGTCACTACCATGTTTCCATAAGTATGGATCATCCCATATGTATTGGTTCCCTAACCTCTTAAGTTTGTCCCTCTCAAAGAGACAAGTTCTTTGGGATTTGTTTAGAAACTAAGTAATTGACAATATCGGCATACCATGGTTCTCAAAGGCAATCGAGAAAAGTTGCTCGTCAGGAAACTTTCACGCAACGGGATAGTCTCCTTGTCCACAGCAAGTCGGCTCAAGTGATCCATAGCGGTGTTCTCAATTCCTTTCTTGTCTTTGATTTCAATATCAAACTCTTGCAAGAGTAATATCCATCGTATGAGCCTCGGTTTCGCCTCTTTCTTTGTAAGCAAGTATCTAAGTCTTTGCATGATCGAGAAAACACAACAACTTTTGTACCAATTAGATAAGAGCGAAACTTTTCTAAAAGCAAAAACAATGGCTAATAACTCCTTTTCAGTGGTTGTGTAGTTTTGTTGAGCCTCATTTAACGTTCTAGAAGCATAATAGATAGCATGAGGAAGCTTCCCCACCGTTGCCCAAGCACCGCACCAACCGCATAATCACTAGCATCACACATGAGTTCAAACGGCTTACTCCAATCCGGTGGTTTAATGATAGGGGCTGAAATCAAAAGTTCTTTCAAACGATTGAATGCCGCCATACATTTTTCATCAAAGTTAAAAACCACATCTTTTTGCAATAAGTTACAAAGTGGTGATGCTATCTTGGAAAAGTCCTTGATGAACCTACGATAAAAACACTGCATGACCAAGAAAAGAACGTATCTCCCTCACCGTAGTGGGAGGGGTTAAACACGAATAAGGTCTATCTTAGATTTATCGACTTCCAAGCCTTTAGAAGATATTATATGGCCTAAAACTATGCCATGAGTTACCATGAAATGGCACTTCTCCCAATTTAGCACAAGATTTGTTTCAACACATCGTTCAAGGATTAGAGACAAATTGTTCAAGCAAAGGTCAAAAGAATCACCAAAGACACTAAAGTCATCCATGAACACTTGATTATGTTTTCAACATATTAGAAAAGATACTTACCATACACCTTTGAAAGGTAGCCGGAGCATTGCATAGGCCAAAAGGCATCCTTCTATAAGCAAAAGTCCGAAAGGACAAGTGAAAGTGGTTTTCTCTTGGTCCTCACGGTTATCATGTCTGATTATAACTGAATAGCCATCAAGAAAGCAATAGTAAGAGTGTCCATTAAGCGTTCAAGCATTTGATCAATAAAGGTAAAGGAAAGTGATCTTTTCTAGTGGTGGCATTCAATTTTCTATAATCAATACAAACCCTCCAACGGTTTGCACGAGTTGGGACAAGTTCATTCTTATCATTCTCCACCACCGTCACACTGATTTCTTTGGTACTACTTGTCACGGGCTTACCCACTTCTTTATCGGATATGGGGTAGATAACACCCTTCCAAAAGCTTGAGTATCTCCTTTTCACAACTTCCATCATGGGAGGATTCAAGCGGCGTTGCGCGTCCCTTTTAGGCTTTGCATCATCCTCCAAACGAATTTTGTGCATACAAGCGGCGGGGCTAATACCCTTGATATCGGCAATTGTCCATCCTATGGCCGTCTTGTACTTCCTTAGCACCCTTAAAGTTTTTGCTCCTGTAAATCACTAAACTTGTTAGAAACAATCACCATTAACTCTTCATTATCACCCAAGTACAAGTACTTAAGGTGGTGGGAAGAGGTTTCAATTCTAAAATCGGAGATTTAATAATTGAAGGTACAAGCTTTTCATCACTGCATGGTAAAGAAATAAAAAGAGATATTATGAGTTTTGGGCATTCTTGTAGTGAATTAAGATCACCAAGAGCTTCCTTGACTTCATTACCACACTCTACACCATTATCCATGGATGTAGTTAACACGGTTTCAAAGCATCATCACCCGTTTAATTCAAACATTTGTTGTGCCAATGTATCCATCACATCAATGGAGAAACAAGAGTGGACATCGCTAGGATATCTCATCGTCTCGAAAATGTTGAAACGTATTATTTCTCCATCAAACTCCATAGTTAGCGTTCCCTTATCCACATCAATTATGGTTTTAGCCGTTTTCATGAAGGGACGCCCAAGAAGCAATGGAAGAGATGAGTCAGGAGAACCTTCATCCATCTCTAAAACACAAAAGTCCGCTGGAAATACAAGTTGATTAACATCACAAAGAACATCCTCAACAATACCCATTGGGTAGACATTAGAGCGATCGGCTAATTGCAATACAATTTCGGCCTTTTTAAGAGGACCAAGATCAAGTGAATTATACATTGACGCGGGCATAACATTAACGGAGACACCTAAGTCCAACATAGCTTTGTTAAAAGTTGTGTTACCAATTGTGACGGGAATGTCAAAACTACCCGGATCCTTGCACTTAAGTGGGAGTTTGTGTTGTAAGATTGCCGAGGCATTCTCCCCCACTAAGCACTTCATTACCTTTGAGCCTTTGTTTGTTGGTACACAAGTCCTTCAACACCTTTGCATACTTTGGAACTTGCTTGATAGCATCAATGAGTGGTATGTTCACATGGATCTTTTTAGAACGTCTAAAATCTCCTTTTCTAATTCCCTTCTTAGAACTTGCAAATCTGCGAGGAAAAGGTAGAGGAGGAACATAAGTAGAAACCTAGGAGTTTTAGAGTTAGGAATAGGTACCTCGAGAAGTTTGGGGAGAATCCTCGACTTTCTCCTCCAAAACAGGTTCCTTTGGTGTCTCCACCTTGCCCGAATCGAGTAACTTCGGGTTGCACAAGTTGTGTACCACTTCTCAACGTAATAGCATTGACACCCTCTTTTGGGTTAATAGGTTGAGAAGGGAGTTTCCCACTATTTTGCGCCTTCAATTGGTTCAACTCAATAGCCATGGAGCCCATTTGTGTTTGCAACTCCTTAATAGCACTCTTAGTCTCTTGTTGACTTTCTTTGAACATGGTGGAAATTCCTTGCATCATTGTTTGAAGCTTTGAATCAATATCCGAACCTTGATTTTGCATTGATTGTTGTGCTTGAGTTCTTTGAAATTGTTGTCTCGGTTTGGAATTGTTGTTGTTGAGGTTGAAATCCACTTGAAGAGTTGAAGGTAGGTTGTTGAACCGCTCCTTGCTTGTTGGCATAGCTAAAATTGGGGTGATCTCTCCATCCGGATTGTAAGTGTTTGAGTAGGGATCATACTTGGGTCTTGGTTGATTTGGAAAGATCGCATTAGCTTGCTCGTCTTCATAAGATTGAGGAGAACTTGGTATAACAGCGGATGCAACTTGTTGCAACATTGCTGTCATGTTACCCATTTGTTGGCGAAGTTCCTCCACCTCGCTCACTTCACTCACCCTTCTTAGAATCACATCCGAACCACGACTTAAGAATTGTTGTGAGTTCGCTGCCATGTTTTCAATCAACTCTCTAGCTTGTGCCACCGTCTTGCTAACTAGTGCACCACCACCCGCAGCGTCAATAAGATTCCTATCACTTGATTGGAGTCCTTCATAGAAGTATTGGATGATCATAGCGTCACTAAATTGGTGGTGAGGGCAACTTGCAACCAATCTCTTGTCCTTCCCAACATTCATATAAGGATTCTCCACGTTTTGCTTCATCCCACAAATTTCTTTGCGAATTTGAGTAGCCTTGGATGCGGGGAAAATATCTCTCCAAAAGAGTTTCTTCAACCCATTCCATGTTGTGACACTTAGGGAGGTAAATAGTACAACCAATCCTTAGCACTATCCATTAAAGAGAAACGGAAAACCTTCAACATTGCACCATCCGCCTCAACATTTCTTTGGAAGCATAGCCGTGACAATGGTGTGGAAGTCCAAAAGATGTTTGTTAGGATCTTCATTCACCATCCCATGGAATTTTGGTAATTCTCTAAGCAACCCCGGCTTTATCTCAAAAGTAGAGTTCGTTTGAATACACCCTGTTGTGTATCAAGCCTATGAGAAGCTAAGTCCTTGAGTGAACGATTTGCATCACCCATTGCTTCTTCTTCTTCCCGCGTGTGGTTCCTGGGAACCTCTTTTCCTTCTTCTTGTTGTTGGAAAATCTCTTCTCCTACTTCCAACTCGTGCTCGTCCGTTGTGTCTTGACTTGTTTGGAGTATTGTGCCTTTTCGAGTAGCTATCCCGCACCTTGGATAATTCCAATCCTTAGAAGCCAGAGATTAGGTACACTGCAAACAATTCTCCAAAACAAGTGAGAAACAAGACAAGAACAAAAGCAAAGATAAAAGCGAGAAATTGTAAAAAGAAACTAAAAACTCAATAACAAGCCGTGTGCCTCCCCACAACGGGCGCCAAAATTTGGTCGGTTGTCAATCAGTCAAATATAATTTCACTTTCTCAATCAACTAGATATAAATATAGTATTCGATAAGAAAGAGTTCGTATCCACGAGAGGCGTTTGTTGTTATAAACTTTTAGTTTCTAAAGTAACCCAAGGTATGTTTGTTGTATTTAAGCAAATAAAAGTAATTAAAAGCAAAGTAAATAATTGGAATTATCAATAAGGAGAAGATATTGGTCACTTTTGGATGGTATCATTCACAAACATGTATTTTCATCAATGATTAGAATTGGTATTTAATCTCGTATTTATTAAAAGTCCTAGGATATCTTGATCGCAAGTATAACCCATTAATTCCCTGTTTTCATCACAACCACATTAAAAGATGCATATGTGAATTCTTCGTCGAAAGCAACCTAAAGTGTAAAAGCACAATTAAGTTTAACTCCCTAAAAGCATTAAGATTTATGGAATAAGACTCATCAATGCAAACGAATATGTAAAAGCACTAAACGTTTTAACAAAAGTTATGATTCACTTGTGACTAATAGGATATATCACTATAAGCACTAATCACAATTATGCTTACTTAGAATCGAGGATAAACAACGTTTCGTTATTGAAAACCCTAATATAGCTCTAGAGATGAACACAAATCGGATTGATTAGGACTCAACCTAACAAGTTTTCAAATCTTATAACACTATTAATTGTGAATCACAAACAATAATTCGAGACAAAACTAATTCATTGAATCAAAAGCATGTTGAGAAATCAACTTTTATCCCATAACCAATAAGATGTTTAGCTACTCATAGCTATGGAGTTCATCATCATCAATATTCAATAATAAAACAAGGAAGAAGAAGAACAAAACCAAACCCTAGAAGCGTAAACAAAACGGCTCTCCAAAATTCCAAGAAAAAGATATCCCATAAGTTGTAGAAGACCTTCCCTTTTATAGCTTTCTCCAACTTCTAAAATTAGGTCTAGTCTTCAAAGTCCATTAGGTGAGAATCCACCAAGCCCATAAGAGTGAGAAACCCGTGTAGAAAATACGCCCCAAAAACGGTCGCCGGAAAGTCGGTATTGTGGCCGGAAATCGGCCGGAAAGTCGCCGGAAAACAGCTCCGGTGACCGGCAAAGTCCGCCCGGTCACCGGTCAACAGGTCGGATCGGGTCAACTCGGCGGGTCAACTTGGTCAGACCAAGTCAAACCGAGTCAGGGTGAATTACCGAGCCAGATTGCTCAATTCGAGTTAGGACTGAGTAAGCTCGAGTTAGGGTAACTCAACTGGATCGGGCTTTGTAAGAGCCATTGCAAGCCTAAACTCAACCCCAGCCATGATGGCTGTACAGCTGCAACTTCTCCTAAAACCATTTTAATCTCCATGTCTTGCTCGAATCAACAAATGATCAATTTCCGCTTTTCTTCATCACCAGAACCCATCATCGATCTTGATATCCAATCCACAGACCCCATGAGCATCTCAATTCACTGTCATTTCTTGTAACCACCATTTCCACCTTCATTGTCAACAATCAATGGCCGCAACCCACTGTTGCTTTTCTTAATTCTACCAAACCCTTATAAACAATCACCTGCAAGTGACTTGAACTCAAAGAATCCATGATTCAAACTCAACCCTAGCTTTCTAATCTTCAATCAAACCCCTTTGATTTCCGTGATTCACCGCCATAATCGCCCCCCTTGAATTTCAGCTTCTCCTTATACTCATCAGCAACGACCCTAACTTATCATCCACTTCTCGATTCAGATCAGCTCGAACACCTAATTGCTTCACGCATCCACACAATTACCACCAATTCTTCGAACCCTAACTTTAGATTCATCTCAGAGGCCCTCTCTCAACCTCATATAACCAGCAGCAACAGCTTGTTTCACCATTTCTCGATCTTGATTCAGCAGCAGCCACTGTGAATTCCGTTTCTCCCTTGCCTTGAAACGCAACACCTCTTCTTTCTCACCTCTCTCAATTTCAGATCCAAATGATTGAGATAGACCACTCTAGATTTTAGTCCTAGGTAATGAGTGAAAACTATATAGGCACCCTGTATATGATAATGGCCACCACAAAGACAGCCTTAACATTTTTCTTTGAGCTTCAGCTGGTTGCCCCTTATCCTTGACCTGGGATCGGATAATGTTCGCCCATGAGATGACCATTTTGCCCTTTTGGCCCAAATAGAGTAATTCCTGTTTCTTTCCTCCGTGTGACTCCAGAGTACCTAGTAACTCAAAAACACACGTAAAGTACATAATTCACAAGAAAAATAGCAAAGAAAGCGTAACTACTAGATAGTAAATACGGTGTATTCTACACCTATCAGCTGCACTCGTCCCGAAGAAAACTCCACTTAGGGTGCAGTATCGTAACCATAAACCATATAGGTATAAGGGATAAGAGGCTGCGAAAACAACCTGGTTGTTGTTAAGACCGGATGGGAGGAGCTAGTCTTGTATGGCCGATGTACGCCTCCTTGAAGGGGCAATCGGGGAGAAGATAAGGCGGCACCTCCATTAGGGAGGCGATAAAGTGTCAAAGACACAAATGTCATGAGACTTTATTTTCGCAAGGAAATATAGGCTTGTCATATTTGTGCAATGATCCTGTAGAGGCAATATCTTGACACAAGGATAAGGCGAGATCAATGGGTTATTGCATGAAAATGCAAAAACGTCCTGCGATTTCAATGCAGCAAAGACGGCATGAATGTCATGGATTTTACACTCAAGAGTATTAAAGCTTGTCATATTGTCGCAGAACAAAATATCCCGTTGCAGGAAAAATACTTAAAAATGATAAGACAAGGTCAATGGGTCATTACATGAAAATGTGAAGACGTCTGCGATCTTGTCGCAACGAGGGGTGGCGAAATAAGACCTTTAATTAGGAAGGCAAAATAAGACCACACAAAAACGATAAGGCAAGATCAATGGAGTTCTTCATTTGTGGAGACAATCTGCGATCTTGTCGCGATATGAGCTTGACATAACTAAAGATATAGACATACACAGAATTGAGAAAGCAAATATGCTTACGAAAACGAATAACAGAGGCAAATCTCTCATTTGAAAATGAATAACGAGAGGCAAGTATGGGAATGAATAGGATAAAGTTTTGTTATTCATTTCCATATGAGGGAATTTATGCATTCATAATACTAGTTAGTCGAATTATAAAAGAGAATTGCTTGATTAATATGTGCAAGTAAAGACAACGAAGATTGAATTCACATTTTACAATCCAAGAAGATTGAAAGAGTATATATATTACAAGAAGCGAAAGAAGAAAAAAGTTATTTCTTTGAAGATTCTTCTTCTTGGTCGATTCTTGATTTCATTATTCTTTTCGCGATTCTTCTTCTTAGCTAGCTTCACTATCGAGACATCCGAGAAAGGCGTATCTTCGGGAATGTCATCGTGAAGACAAGGATATGAAATAAGAGGAATGCGGTGATCACTTTAAACCATTTCAATAGTTTGATTGCGGAAACGAACATCGATGTTGTTGAAATTCGCCACTTTGTAGCTTGTAGTTGTTTCTTCAACTTAGAATACTTGTTATTGCGAAGTGAAAGGCCTTCATGATTTCTCCTTTTTCGGACTCAAGTTCTTCAATCCTTGTTTGAAATCTCTTCTCGGTCTGCAAAACATATGATAATGAATTAACAACACAATAACGTTACTACAGAGATAAAGAGCAGCAAAGTATAATAAACAACCTTCTCTGTCAGATATCATATCTTTAACCAAGGCAGTATGCTCGGTATGAAGACTAACATCAACACCTAAATTATTCCTGGCATTATCTAGAACCTTCACGCCAAGCGAACTCATCATCATTATTTATAACAAGAAGCGAACGAACTTGCTCTTCTCGCTCCATGAGTATGGCATTCTCGACGAAGGGATTCATCTCGTTCAATTTGTACTTCGAGAAGAGATTTTTGAAATGTTGCTAATGCCCGGCATCCTTATTAAGATACGGTCTTTCTCATCTATAAGGCCACTAATTTTCTTCCTTTGAAGAGCGATTTTCTATGGGAATCAAGATACATTTGTTTAAATCGGTTGGCTAAACCTAAACTAGCTCTATGTTCAATCTCTAAAAGGCGACATTTGGTTCGAGTTCAATTAATGAAAGAGAATCAATTTTGTTTGATGAGTTACTTAAAGACTCGTTGAGATGGGTGAGAAGAACATCATTATCCATGGGCTCGGGAAATGAATGGAGAAGAATGGCTTCTTGGAGAGATTATATATATGCGAAAATAATAAATCAGGCGAAGAATAATAGGGACAAAGTAAAAATGACTTGAAGAATAAAATTTTATACCATAAAGTTCTTTGGTTAAGCGCTTTGAAGAGTAGACATCTTAGTCTTAGAGAAGCAAATTCGGTTTCAATTGTTGAATTCTTTCATCTTTCTTGAGACATCGCAATCTCAATTTCTAGTTCTCGAATCTTCTCTTTAAATTGGAGATTCTTCTTTTCAAGGTTGTCGCGTCTTCTCTCGAGATCTCGAAAGGCAACAACAAAGGAAGCTCTCCCGGACTATAAAGGAAAAAGAAATTGTTAAGATAAAGCTTGTAATCGAAATTACAGAAAAGCAAAGGAATATGAGCATACCAAAGCAGTAAGAGCATTTAAGTGACTGGAGGTCAATGTTCGGGAGACTCCGCGAAAAGATTCATTATCCTCTAATAGTGGGGCATGCAAATTTTTGCGAGAGCTCATAATAGCAACTAGATGATCATCTCTAATCCTTGCATAGAATCGGAGAAGACACTTTGGACAATTGCGCCATAGCGAAGTTGTCGAGTGATTCTCTTTCGCGGAGGAGGTGCCAATCTCATTTTCACCTTCATCGAGTTTTCGTTGGTTTGAGAACTACAATGAGAAGAGATGGATTTTCCGTTTTTAGAAAGCGGAGTAGAAGACTTGTCATGCGAAAAGTAATTTTATCCTTGCCTTTAACCTTCGCAGCTATAGCCTCTTCAACGTCAACCTTCTCATACGCATGAAGATAAGAAACCAGAGGCAACAATATTGTTTAAAATAACAAAAGAAAATGTTTCTTACTTCATACGTGAGCGATCGGAGTATCGCTGAGGTACTCGGCTTTGGATCTTCTTTATACTTCTTTCTCATTACGGCGATCTAAATTTTTTTGAAAGTTAATAAATAAAGAGGAAGAAAATGTCGCAAGGCGAAATTGAAAAAGGAAATATACCTCTTTCGTCTCCTCGAGGCCACTTAAACTCCCAAGGATGATAATTCGCAAGGTGTGCGGGGAGAACATATGAACCCTGCGATGTAAGGTCCACTCAACAACAAAGGAACAACCCACCATTTCTCGTCTTTGGAATGACGGGGAGTGCTATTATTGCCCAGAATACCAATCAATATCTTGCATAAGCGGCTTGTCATTGGAAATATTACTATTCTTTTCGGTCGAGCACCCAGTAGGATTTATCATTTCTCATGTTTATTCTTTCGAATAATTCGCAAAGAAATTTTCTCGATATACTTCTCTGCAACTATTTCCAAATTTGCGAATTTAGGATCTCTAACATTAACGCCAGGATATAAAGATCCTTTGCCGCTAGCCGCGATTTGCGAATTCAAGCATCAAACGGATGCGATCGCCACTCAACGATAAATAGCTCGCGAGAACTTTTCATGAGCAAGGATTTCATAGAATAATGGTATCTCGGGATTATATAAAGGAATGGGAAGTCTGCGAGGAGTTAACCTGCGAGACTATGATTTTATGATCATCCCATTGATGATCGGAAAGCGATTTGCGAGAGAGAATATACGAAGATTTTTGATCGGGAATGGTTGACAAGATGAAACCCTTCTCTTGTAATTTATTTTGAGTATCTTCGAAAAGGGGTTTATATGTACGACCTAGTGAAGCCATTGATATAGTATGGGAATGAATGGAGAATTGAAGATTGAGAGAATTGAAGGGGAGGATTACAGTAGCAGAAGCGCAAATTGCGGAGGAAGAAAGTTAAAGGAAAGTTGCAGAGAGAAAATAAAGAAAAAAGGAGAAGGGTAAGAAAGCTATATATAGAGAAGAGAATCCTCGAGAAAACAAATGCATTTAATGCGAGATGGGACGTGAATGGTCAAGAATAAATGGTTGAAAGAGACGTGTCGAGAAAAGAGTGGAAGAAGAAACACCTGTAATAAATTCCGTACATAAATAAAGCGAGTAAAAATGAACAATCGCGAGATAAAGATGAGCTTGATTGCGGCACTTTAAAATATTGGTTCTCATGACATTCTCTTCTTCTTGCAGAGAAAGACATGAGAAGAGGCAAGATGTAGGAGCGAGAATATCGCGACATCAGTATTTTGAGAGAGTAATAAACAACTACGTTGCGAAGGCGTCGCAAGGAAGTGATTTAAAGGACGCATTAGATGACGAAAGCGAACGTGAGAAAGTGTGAAGACTTGGCGAAATTTAGGAGTGTCGCAAGGAAAAATGTTTATAACACTCGCGACACTTCGCGAGTTATTCCCGAAAATAAAGGGACAGACTTAGTCATCATCCATCGTGTGTTACCCTATATAAAGGGTTGAATTAGTCCATTGTGGGGAGATTTTCTTTTTGAATTGTTAGGCAAGTCATTAGGAGAGAAAAATTAAGAGTGATTGTAATTTCTTTAGCTCATTCTACATTTCTTTGTAAATCTTTCAAGAAAACAATCAATAAAATATATTGTTACTCATCTTCAGATGGATCAATTAAGCAAATTCGAGTGAGGGGTGTAGTGTGGGATTTCCTGCAACTACAATGAGCTTTTCATGGAAACCAAAAATTTATCTTAAAAGGTGTGAGCTTTCACAAAACCGAAATAAATTAACCTCGTTTTAGAGAATAATGTTCATACGAAGGAAAAAGATTTTTTATATATACAAACTTGTGTCCAGTGATAAAACTTTGTTTATGAGCTTTCATGAGGACCAATATTTTATCATAAGAAGTGTGAGCTTTCACAAAACTAACATAAACCTTCGTTTTAAAGAAAACGCTCATATGAAGGAGAATAGAGATATTTTTTTATATATTTCATTAAACCGTGACATATTATGGTGAATATGACATATTTTGTTCACGGGGTTTGTTCATATTAAATAAAATTCTGAAATTCACGTGAGTGATTCACGTTAATTCTTTTCGTCTTGTAGGGTTTTGAGTAACCCTCGAAACTTCGAGAATTTATTTATGACGAAATATTGTCTTGGTATAAATTTCATAGTTCAGTTGTGGATGTTCATACTATGAAAATTGTGTCTATGATTTTATGAAAAATCAGTTTTGAAAATTAATAAAGTTTTGTTCGTTATTTCAGGTTTCAAGAAACGAACTAGTTTTGGAGTGTTAACTCTTGCGACACAATCACTATTGTTAGTGAAATTGTAAAGAGGTAAGAGTTAAGAATTACCATTTTGTAGACGTTTCCATAAGTACCACATTGCTGCAGTTTGCACCTTGTATGATGATATATTGAAGTAAAATGCTTTGTGCATATTTCAGCTACTTTGCAAGAATGTCTGATTCCCAAGCTAACGATGCTCCCAGAGATGAAATTTGTGTAGACAATGATATCTACGGAGAAGAGGCATGCATGGATGAGACTTAGTTGGCGAAGAGGAAGACGAAACACACAGAGTCAAGAATGTTCTCAATGTAGATGATGCATTTTTTTGAGGTTCGGGAAACCGAAAAGCGTCTCGGATCTCCAGGTATATCGTCTTTTGATAAACCCCGAGACGATTACTCAAAAGAAATTGGTGACTCCTCGGCGGCTATTCGGTTTTGTCTTGAATGAGGACTCTTCAGCAGAGGTGATAGACACATTTTTGTGTCTACATTGTGTCCTTAATTTTACTGTATTGTTGGTACTCGATTTTATACTTATTATGGTGTTTTATGTGTTTGTAGGTATTCTTGGGAAATAAACATTTTTGGAGAAATCGGCTCGGAAAGTTGCTAAAGGCACCTCCGGAGGACATTCGCTATCGGACTCTCGATTACTAAGGGACATCCAATTGATAAGGGATACCCTCTTTAATATTCATCACCGGCTTCTATGGGCACCCCTTCTCTGGATAGGGGCGACTTTTCTTCTTCACGGATTGGACCGATTTTGGCGGGAAAGAGAAGGCGCTGCGAAATTCTGAATCGATTCTGTTGGAGATTTTGTAGGATTTTCAAGTGAGAATTGGTTGGAAACACCGCCATGACGAAACAGGTTGGTATGAGATGTGATTTCAAAGATATCTGGAGATTTTGTTCGGTTCAACCAAAACAAAGAAGGAGATATATTATCGCTCTGTTAGAAAATACGTGGAGATGTTTGGGAGGAATTATACTCTTTGGATTATGTGCTATATTTTAGAGGGTCTAGATGATGAAGAAGACGTTTGTGAAGGTTTCATATAAATCTCGACAAACCAGGGCATTCACGTGCAAGAGAGAAACTCGGACTACGTGGCGATATTTGCAAAGTTTGCGTGTTTCTCACGACCTATTGACTCAATCATATGCGTGTACCAGCATGTTTAGAGAGTGTCTGCAGCATTTTAACGCATGAGAAGGCAAGAAGGGAAAGAAAATATTCCGAGAATATTTTTCTTTCTTTGCCCGATTATGAAGAGATGATTTGGAGTAATGGGGTGATATTCGAAGGCACATGTGTGGGTATATATAGGCTGATGGAGTCACAAAGAAGGGCATCGAGAGTTGGGGGTAGCGTCGGTGAAGAAAGCGAGTTGCGAGAGAAGGATTATCTCTGCTTCTTCTTTGTGAAAGAAGACGAGGAGTTGCAGACGACACATCAGAAGTGTCGTTCTCAAGAACCCTAAGCTGAATAACATATAGCTGCAGAGAACAGTCATATTTAGAGTCTTATATTCAATCTGTTCTGTAACAGTCCATTAGTAACTATTATCTTGATTTTGCAACAATTTTAGTAACATGACTTCTGACGCCAATACGATGTTACAAATTCTGTGTGTATTATTTCTTCAATAAAAACACCTTTTGATCCATGAGTTATTATTTTGAGCGTGTTTTCATCATGAAGAGCTAAACCCCAACACTGAGATGAAGGAGGAAGCCTAATATCATACGTGGGTAATTATATTTAATTCTTATATGACTTTTGCACTAATTAAAATTGAATTATGATTTTGACTAATTAGTTATCATCTCATTTGATGGGTCATGCTTGCTTAGATGTTATGATGTCCCATGCTTAGGACTTACAACTAATATTTTGAGAATCTACTTTGGCAAAAATAAGAGTCCATGTCTTTATTGAGCTATAATTGTTAAAAGAATTAATATTTGAACCTTATGTTATGTGTTTGGTGGAATCCAGGGTCAGTACTTCTTGATCTTGTGACATCTTTTGTATTTATTTGCTAGTTTTATAATTTAAATCTAAATATCAATCTCATCAAGTCCGAGTGAACGACAACTCTATTTACCACTATCTAAAATTTGATCAATTTTTGGCGCCGCCGACGCGGACTTGTGTATAGATTTGTTTTTAGGTTTTATTTTTATTTTTATTATTTTTGTTCCTTTTTATGTGTTTGGGTTATTTTCTTTCCTTTTTATGTGTTTGGGTATTTTCTGCTTTGCTTTGATTTGGTGCGGAGCTTATGTAAAAGAGAAAGTGTTGAAAAGTAAAGCGATGCCAAAGAAGGAAAGAAAAGAGAAATCCAAAGGAGTAAAGAAGAATATTTTGGTATATTGTTAATTTATTTTTATTAGATATTTTTTATTTTTTTAGAAACTGTAATTAGGGTTATATTTTTGTAATCTTTTATTTTTGGACATTTTTTTTGGACTTTATTTGACTTTCTTTTGGACATTATTTTTAAAACCCTAAGGAAGGGTTAATTTAAATAAAACTATTGCAGGGAAGGACGACAGTTACGATACTGTCTCGGCCCCTCGGGTTCGTACGACATCGGAGTCGTGGCCGAGTTGACTTCAATGGTTCATCTCCCGTCTGGAAGGAGGTAAGTTCTTCAGACACCCACGAATCCCACATCGGTGGGTTTATATTTTGTGTTGAGAATGTCGAACTGGTATTATTACAATAGCCAATACAACGAATATCCGATTTTTCAAAATGGACACAACTTTGACCATAGTGTGAATAGTGGTTGGGAACATCCACCTTTTCAAGGTTATGGCTCATACCATGGTGAGCCTAATTACTATACACATACGGACCGGTCATATGAGCAAGCAAATAAGGAATATGATAGTACTAGTTCCTCGTCTTTGGACAATATAATGAAAATGTTGAAAACTAGTCCCTATTATGATCCTTCTGAACCTGTTCTTCCTCTAGAAGAGTCTCTCAAACAATTAATCTGAGACTACAAATATGTTTGTGTTAGAAATGAATAAAAAAAATGCACCCATGAGTGAACCTTCTATACACGATACCATAAGGAAGTCATGTGAGTCGAGTCATGATACCATAAGGAAGTCATGTGAGTCGATTCAAAAGCTTTTGTTAGAGGCCCAGAACATAACTGCTCTAAATAATCTTAAATTCCAATATAGTGTTTCCAATAGTACCTTTGAAAATGAAGATAGTTATTCACATAATCAAGATGACGAGGTTAGAATTGGTAACACTACTTGTTTAGATGAGGTTCAACCATTTTCATGTTATTATAATGATGATTATGATGAGGATAGTGTTGATGAAGAATTAGATACATATAGGCATAATGATCAGGAATTTATTACTCCAACTGAGATTTACAATGATAATATTATTTCTAGTTCGAATCCAAATAATTTTAATAATTATTTACCTATTCAAAAGGACGAGGATTTGACTAGAAATACCCCCGTTTTAGACGATGTAGTATTTCCTTTTTATGAAGCCGGTGATAGTTTTGAGGAACGAGTTTATTATGAGAATATTGTTTTAGAGTCTAGTGATTTAGAAACATTAGACTTAGAAAAAGAAAATGAACTCATAGAGATGAGTGAGGGTGAACCCGAGTTAGAAGAATCAATTGACCATTTTCAGGAAGCTGATGACCTAGAAATTAGGTAAGTTGTGACTAGTCTTCCTAAAGACATTGAAAACTCTAAGTTTGGGGGTGATTATTATTTTCCAAATGCTTTAACTCTTAGAAAGGTCCCTCACTTGGGACTTGACATATGTGCCTCAACCATTTTACAAGATTATCTTCATACACGTTTTCCTGAACCTAATGATGTACAAAAAGAAGTTCAGTTGTTAGAAACCCATCCTCTTTGGTTGATGTGGTTAACCCGGAGCTACGATACCTCGATTGACTTTGTTTTCCCACCAAAAACTTTTTCTCCAATTGTGGGAACTTATGAAATTCAAATGTGTCGATATTAAGTTTCGAGACTAAACCTAATTACTTTAGGAGATTAGGGTCGACATATTTGTTTAAGGAAGACCACCACTCTCTTTGTGGTCGATTGTGTAAGTCAAATTTGATTGACTTTAAGGATCCACAATTATTTAGGTTATTATTATGTGCTTCTAAGTTTTTATTTGAGTTTTTTCGGACTCTAGAACCTGAACATTCGGATCTAACTTTTGAGGAAATGCAACCCAGGAAAATATGTTATCTAGACCCAGTTATAGAACCTGAACTTGAACCACAACTAGATGTAGTTGTCTTAAATAGGAAACTAGACAAGGTGTGCTTTATTTGTTAAATTTCTTGGCATGTTGCAGTTTCCCTTTACTTGTGATAGCCCTTTTTGGTTTTGGTGATCCTCGGTTATTCCGGCTAATAATTTATGATTCTATGAGGTGACTAATTCCTTCGATGTCACAGTGAAGACTTTAAACTTAGCACTTCTTGGGAGGTAACCCATGCTCATGCAACACGATAATATCTTTCCTTAACTCTTTTGCTTCAAGTGGTAACAGTTTCTCCTTGTTCATGCTTTTAATTTTATCCTTAGAACATTGAGGACAATGTTAGATTTAAGTTTGGGGGTATGGGAGAAACTTTTTAGTTAAATAAATAAACTAGAGCCTAGAAATTTATGCTTATTAAGGTTGGCACTAACCAATCTAAGTGGATGGGAACATCTTGGTTATAGGAGTTGAGGAACCAATCTGATTAGATGGAAACATCTAAAGAGTCTATTCATAAAAGCACAGAGCTCAGTTGTTAGAATTGAAAGAAAAAAAAACATGGTAGTTTCGCCATATCTCGTTGAATCCTTTTCACCTTCATTTTTATTTTTTTCTTATAAGTGATTGGGTGAAATAGAGTGATTGAGATACCAAAAAAAAAAAAAAAAAATTGAGACCGGACCATCAGACCAACCGGAATAAATTCAATAAAGTCGACTGTTGGTTCCCTTGTATATGTCAGTTATGTTGACCTAGAGTTAAGATTATCGACCACTGGTCCCCTTGTATATGCCAGTTGGGTTGATATTAGTCAGACCGGTATCTCAGTCCATTAGGATAGGTTCACCTTAGTCAATATCAAAATCATCTTCTCTACATCCATATTCTTAATCTTTCCAAGTGATTGGTTGACTCCGGTTATGATGTACATAAACTATCTGAGTAGAGCTCTGTGACTTATATATGAATTTTAGTATGCTTGAGTGCAAACTCGTGTACAACAATTGGAATTTCGCATCAGGGTACTTCCTCCTATAGTCAATGAGAGTATATGTCAACTAAGGAGATTCTTTAGTGCCTTCCAAAGTTCTGCATAGATAGCTAGAGTCTGGAGTAAAGGTTTTGTGGGTACACCTCTGGTAAACCCTCCCAAGATTATAACTCGGTCACTAGGGCCACCTAGTGAGTTAGGATTTTATTTTCAAGATTAGTTTTGCTCGAGGACTAGCAAGTAATAAGTTTGGGGGTATTTGATAGACACATTTTTGTGTCTACATTGTCCTTAATTTTCTATATTGTTGGTACTCGATTTTATACTTATTATGGTGTTTTATGTGTTTGTAGGTATTCTTGGGAAATAAACATTTTTGGAGAAATCGGCTCGGAAAGTTGCTAAAGGAACCTCCAGAGGATACTCACTATTCGGACCCTCAGTTTGGATAAGGGCACCTCGATTACTAAGGGCCGTCCAGTTGATAAGGGAAACCCTCTTTACTATTCACCACCCAACCATGGGCACCCCTTCTCTGGATAGGGGCGACCTTTTCTTCTTCACGGATTTGACAGCTTTTGGCGGGAAAGAGATTCGCTTTACTGCAGAAATTCTGGATCGATTCTTGGAGATTTTGTAGGATTTTCAAGTGGAAATTGGTTGGAAACACCACATCACGACCAAGCGGGGTTGGTATGAGTTTGTGATTTCAAAGATACCGGGAGATTTTGTTCGGTTCAACCAAAGCAGAGAAGGAGATATATTATCGGCTTCTATTGGAAAATACATGGAGATGTTTGGGAGGAATCATACTCTTTGGATTACATGGCTATATTTTAGAGGGTCTAGATGATGCAGAAGACGTGTGTGAAGGTTTCATATCAATCTCGACAAACCAGGGAATTCACGTGCAGGAGAGAACTCGGACTCTGTGGTGATATTTGGAAAGTTTGCGTGTTTCTACAGCTTGTTGACTCAATCATATGCGTGTACCAGCATGTTTAGAGAGTTTCTGCAGCATTTTAACGCATGGGAAGGCAAGAGGGAAAGAAAATATTCCAAGAATATTTTTCTTTACTGCCCGAGTTATGAAGAGATGATTTGGAGTAATGGGGTGATATTCGAAGGCCTGTGTGAGTATATATAGGCTGATGGAGTCACAGAGAAGGGCATCGAGAGTTGGGGGTAGCGTCAGTGAAGAAAACAGAGCTGCAGAGAAGGATTATCTCTGTTGCTGCTGTGAAGAAGACAAGGAGTTGCAGACGACACATCAGAAGTGTCGTTCTCAAGAACCCTAAGCTGAAGAACATATAGTCAGCAGAGAACAGTCGTACTTTAGAGTCTTATATTCAATCTGTTCTGGCAGTCCATTAGTAACTATTATCTTCGATTTTGCAACAATTTTAGTAACGAAGACTTCGTGACGCCAATACAACGTTACAAATTCATGTGTGTATTATTTGTTCAATAAAAACACCTTTTGAGCCATGAGTTATTATTGTGAGCGTGTTTTCACCATGAAGAGCTAAACCCCAACACTGGGATGAAGGAGGAAGCCTAATATCATATGTGGGTAATTATATTTAATTCTTATATGATTTTTGCACTAATTAAAATTGAATTATGATTTTGACTAATTAGTTGTCATCTCATTTGATGGGTCATGCTTGCTTAGATGTTACGATGTCCCATGCTTATGACTTACAACTAATATTTTGAGAATCTACTTTGGCAAAAATAAGAGTCCATGTCTTTATTAAGCTATAATTGTTAAAAGAATTAATATTTGAACCTTATGTTATGTGTTTGGTGGAATCCTGAGTCCCAGTACTTCTTGATCTTGTGACATCTTTTGTATTTATTTGCTAGTTTTATAATTTAAATCTAAATATCAATCTCATCAAGTCCGAGTGAACGACAACTCTGTTTACCACTATCTAAAATTTGATCAAAAGGAGAAAGAAATTTCCAACACCTTAACAGCTGAGATGGAGAGAATTAACAAGGCTTCTGGCAAAGGATTTATGCCCACTGGTTGACACACTGGTGGCCTTGAGATGTCCCCCTCAACGAACCCGATGGTATGTTATCCATTGATGCTTTCTTATGTTTATGGCTGTCCAGGGGACGTGTTTGAAGCGCCGGAACTTTGCTAAAGCCATTTGTAATCCCTTTGACCATTAAGATGGCTCAAGTGAACAACTTCAATATGTAGCTTATTCTTGGGTTCTTTGTACTCTAACTTTGGACTCCCCTGATTATAGACTCCAGTGTGTCGAACGGCTTTATGAAGATTGAATGCTAAGCCAATACGATGTTACTTCAGGCCTTGATGTGGGAACATTTAAAGTATGCACCTATTCCCCATAGTATCTTGCAAGGGTTGAGTGCTGCTGATTCTCGACGTATTTTCCATGAGAAAGATAACACCAGGATTATGCGCTGGTCTACAAAGAAAATTCAGTCTAAGACGTGCTTCATTGATGTATTAGATGATGAGTCTGAGTTCAACTTCCGTCCTTGGGTGCTAATTCCTCCTCATGTTTCCCAATTGATAACTTTCAATGATGGAGAAAGCAAGTATTTGAAATTCGGTGCTGATTTGAACGATGGCGAGAGATCTTTTATACTGAGTTGCACTTCAGGTCATCTGATATCAGCAACATATGGAGGCTTTTCGGTCGAGGAGTACAATATTGATAGAGCCCGTCATATGGGTATGAATCAATGTGTTCCAACTTTCCGGGAGGAAAACCATCGATGGATCGACTTAAGACTTGTTTGGATCATACATATGTTGAAGGAAGTTCTTATTGGTTCCCTTGTCTTTGAACGAATTACATATGTGACTCCACAGTTACATAGATTTCTGGGACCAGGTTTGAGCGCCTACATGATTTCGTGATGGTTGCCCAACCTTTAGTGAAAGAGATGTAGGAGCAGAATATCGCGACATCAATACTTTGAGAGAATAACAAACAACTACATCGCGAAGGCGTCGCAAGAAAGAAATATAAATGACGCAATGAATGACGAAAGTCAGAACATGAGAAAAGTATGAAGACTTGGCGATATTTAGGAGTGTCGCAAGTAAAGACGTTTATAACATTCGCGACACTTCGCGAGATGTTCCCGAAAATAAAGGAAAGCTTAGCTGTCATCCACTGTATACTACCCTATATAAAGGGTTGAATTGGTCTGTTGTAAGGGGGGTCTTTTTGAATTGTTAAGCAAGTCATTAGGAGAGAGAAAATTAAGAGTGATTGTAATTTCTTTTGCTCTGATTCTACATTTCTTTGTAAATCTTTCAAGAAAACAATTAATAAAATATATTGTTATTCATCTTCAAATGGATAACTAAACAAATTGAGTGAGGGGGTGTAGTGTGGGATTTCCGCAACTACATATCTTATAGAAACAGGGACCTAATGTGATTGAAGATCGAAGAGTGCGATTAAAATCGTTTAAATTAAGAAAATGAGAAAGGAAAATGTTAAATCAGATGAGGTAGAGGAGTTAAGAAACAAGGAGTATAATGAAGATATGGAATACAATTTAATTACAAAAGCAATGGTTAATGAATTCCACGAAAATATTAGAGGAAGGATACATAAACGAGACTTTGAAGGAAAGAAGATTATAGATGAGGAGAAGACATCGTATTTGAAGGAATGGGAAAAAGCAGAAAATAATGTTCACAGGGAGAAGTGCCTAGAGAAGTTTGAATCATACATCTCCATTAGTGATCACAATAAATGCAAGCGAAAAAAGAGAAGAATTGACAAAAGGTGGAAGAATGGGCAATAAATAGAACTTTGGTGGATACGGGGAGTTTGGTGAGTATCATGTTTTACCATACCTACAAAAAATTAGGATATAAAGATGAAGAAATGAGTTCCCCAAGGTATTATATCTACGGTTTTGGAAAATCTATAACAGTACCTAAAGGGGAGATAAAATTACGAATTTTACTCGGAGAAATTGAAACACAAGTAACATTAAGTGTAGTGGATATGGAATCGCCGTACCACATATTGTTAGGGAGACCTTGGGTACATGCAATTAAGGCGGTAGCGTCAACACTCCATCGGTGCATCAAATTTCCTATCTTAGTGGAATTGGTGAAATCGAGGAGATATTGATAAAGAAAGAATATATCATCAAATCGAGGTAAAGCATTATGAAGGGCAAGTGAAGAAGCGAAAAGATCGCAGGAAGATGATAAAAGCGCTAAGAAAGAAGAAGAATTTAGAATATACATGATAAGAGCAAAAGAGGAAAAGGAATACACAAGCGAAATCATGGGAAAAGGGAGTGAGTTCGCGAAGGAAATGAAAGGACCAACTCCTATGGGAGAACCGGGTCTAGTTATGTCGCAAATAGAACAAACAAAAGAAGTGAATGTTGGAACCGAGGAGGAGCCTAAAATCTTAAAAATTGGGACTACAATGGAAGCAAATGAAGAGAAAGAACTATTGATTTGCTGCGAGATTACAAAGATATTTTCGCATGGGATATGGATGAAATGCCTGGAATAGATCCATCAGTGGCTTGCCATAAATTGGAAATTGACAAGAATGTAAAACCATTTAAACAAAGAATTAGAAAGATCGCGACAAAGATATCATCCTCAAATAGAAGAAGAATTGGAGAAAATGTTGGACGCAGAATCATTAGACAAGCAAAATATCCCGAGTGGATAGCAAATATGGTTATAGTCCCAAAGAAGAAAAAGGAATAAGAATTTGTATAGACTTTACTTGATCTAAACAAAGCTTGTCCTAAAGATAGTTTCCCATTACAGATATTCCACAATTGGTTGAAGCGGTAATGGCGGAAACGAAAGGATATCATCTCTTGATGGATATAAGGGTTACAATCAAATTCCTCTCGCCAAGAAGATCAAGAACATACTGCTTTCTTTGCTCCAAGAGGATTGTACTTGTTATACAAAAATGCCGTTTGGTTTGCGAAATGCCGGTGCGACATACCAAAGAATGGTGAAAAAGGTGTTCGCGAGATGGATACACAAAACATTAGAGGTATACGTAGATGATATGTTAATAAAAAGTAAGAAAGCAAAATACCATGTACAGGATTTGAGAGAAATTTTGAACAAATGAGGCAATTTAATATCAAAGTAAACCCGTGAGAAATGTACCTTTGGAGTCGCCTGGAAAATTTTTAGGGTACATTGTATCCAAAGAAGGAATTCAAGTCGACCCGGAAAATACAAGCAGGTTCGCGATATGCCAACACCGCGCAAACAGTAAAAGATGTTCAAAAGTTAAATGGTTGTTAGCTTCGCTAGGGAGGTTCATCTCGCGATCATCGACAAATGTAAGTACTTTTTCAATATTCTTAGGAAGGGATCGAAATTCAAATGGACAGATGAATGCGAGAAAGCCTTGCAAGGAATAAAGGAACATTTAATGGATATATCAATTTTGCAAAAAGCAGAAGAAGGAGAAGAGTTGTTAATCTATCTAGCGACAACCTCGCATGCATTAAGCGCAACTACGAGTGGACGCATGAGTAGAAAAACCAATTTATTACATTATCAAAACCTTCAATGCTGCACCTCAAAAATTGAAAAATTAATCTTGGCATTAGTTTATGCAACATTTAAGCTTCGTATATATTTTCAAGCGCATGTTGTTAAGGTGGTAACAAAAGTACCAATAGAATCAAAGTGATGAAGAATTCAAATAGGTGGGAAGAGTTGAGAGATGGAATGCCCAAATAAGTCATTGCAAACTCAAATATGAAATATTATCTTCGCCAAAATCACAAGTTGTCGCAGACTTTCTAGCAAATTTCCCTTGGAAGAAGATGAATCAATGAAGAAATGATGGATGTGGAAGAAGAACATGGAGATCCAAAAGATTTGTTGACAAAAACCGAATAGATGGGAAATATTAGTAGATGGGTCATCAAATGGAGAAGGAAATGGAATAGGAATTGTTGTGATATCGCCGTAGGGTAATAAAATAGCTCTTTCTTTGATTGGAATTTGCATCAACAAATAATGAAACGAGAATATGAAGCTATAATACATGCTCTGCGATTTGCAATAGAAATGAAATTGGAGAATGTGAGGATTACAAGTGATTCACAACCTGCACTTACCGATATAAAGAAGAATATGCCATAAACGAATTGTCTTTGCAAAAATATAAGAAACTTGTTGACGAGTTGTCGATGCAGATACCAAGAATAAAGTGGAGACATATATCAAGGAGAAATAATAGGCTCGCAGACGCTTTTGCCTTTATATCAAGTATGATGACAGATCCAATTGCGAGAAATATTAAAATACAAACACTTTTGATGCCGTCAATTAACAAAGAAGAAGAACAAGA
The DNA here is from genome assembly GCA_023531295.1 of Papaver armeniacum. Classification (NCBI taxonomy): domain Eukaryota; kingdom Viridiplantae; phylum Streptophyta; class Magnoliopsida; order Ranunculales; family Papaveraceae; genus Papaver; species Papaver armeniacum. Next base: position 26,907 of record JAJJWW010002754.1, on the reverse strand, counting down.
AACCGATGTAATGGTAGTAGAAGACGGAACACAAACACTCTGCGAAGAAGATTGGAGAGCAGAGCTTCATGCATATTTGACAACAGGAGAAACACCAAGAAATAGATTGGAGACACACAAATTAAAAAGCCGTGCAACAAATTATGAATTAAGAGATGGAGTGCTATACCGAACGATCTTTTAACGGGCCTTCACTTAGATGCTTAACAAGAAAGGAAGGGGAAATCATATTGAAGATGTTGCATAGTGGGGATCTTTATAATCACAAAATGTGGAAGATCTTTAGCACATAAAGCAAAAATGCAGGGTTATTATTGGCCATATATGCATGAGGACGCAAAACAAGTGTCAAGGCGTTGCGAGGATTGCCAAAGGCATGGGGAAAAATACATGCACCGGGAGCTCCGTTAAGTTCTTCAACAAGTGTCCGGCCATTTGGAAAATGGGGTTTAGACATTGTAGGACCATTTTTACCAGAACGGACGAGAGAAGATATTTAATCGTCGCTACGATTATTTCACAAATGGGCGAGAGGTGAAAGCGGTACAACATATTCGCGATAAGGATGTTTTTACTTTCATATTTGAGAACATTATATGCAGATTTGGGATTCCAAAAGACATTGGTATCCGACAATGGGAAGCGATTGAAGGACAAAATATAGAATTGCTGCTTAATGCATTTCGAGATACGATGTGGAAATCAACTCTATACCCGCAGGCTAATGGTCGTGCGTGGCGATAAATAAAACAATCGCAGCATAGTGAAGAAAAAGTTAGAAGGATACAATAAAGGATGGTGCGAACAAGTACCCAATGCGGTATGGGCTTATAATACAACTAGAAGAGAAGCTACAGGCATGTCCCCTTTTTTGTTTAACATATGGAGTTGAAGCTGTACTCCCGACAGAAGTTAAGATTCCAACTACAAAGAAAGAAGCTTGGGAGAAAAAAATCTCAGTCGGGTAACATCTTAATCAAGTTAGATGAATTAGAAGAGAAAAGAGAGAGAGCACTACAACATATGGAGAATTATCGGCGAAGATTGGCGTAGAATATAACAAGCGTGTCAAGATACGTGAATTTCAGCCAGGTGACTTGGTGTCATGAGAAACACCTATATATCGCCGAGAAAATGGTGGCAAGCTGGCAAGAAAATGGGATGGACCTTATATCATCAAGGAGATAGTTGGTACGGGGCATATAGATTAATGGATCCTGAAGGCAAAGATGTAGGCAAAAACTAAATAGGCCATGGAATAGGTTATATCTTAAGAAATATTACCCATAGAAGATGGGAGAAATGGAATGAATCTGTGATGTAATGTTTTTGCGACGAGATAGGTTGTGCGAGATCAAAGGAAATAAAGCAAGATTGTGCGATAGCTTTCAGAAACAGAATGAATTCTTGAATGAATTAACAAATATGAATGAGTGAGTGAATGGGACGAACCTTTATGGCGTACACCTTAGTTCGCGAATGATATTTCGCAAGAGGCAAATGTAAGACCTAAAGTGCGTCATATAAGGGGGTATCTCTTGACATGGCGCAGGGGAAAGGTTACACCGCTCCTGGAACCCGAGTCATGGAGATTTGGGGCCCATGAAAGCCTATCCTCGTGGAGATACCTTGGATTTCCAACTATATATATGAGGTTATACCCTGGTTGGGCCCGAGGTCTCTTCCAAGGAGTCAGATGACCAAGGCGCCGAGGTACACGGTTGAGTCAAGAGTGCGGGGAGCATGGAACTTCCTTACCACTCTTGACAAGTCTTGGCACATGCTGCACTCGGCCCGAAGAAAAATCCACTTAGGGTGCAGTCTCGTAACCATAAACCATATAGGTATAAGGGATAAGAGGCTGCAAAACAACCTGGTTGTTGTTAAGACCGGATGGGAGGAGCTAGTCTTGTATGGCCGATGTCGCCTCCTTGAAGGGGCAACCAGGGAGATGATAAGGGCGGCACCCTCCATTAGGGAGCTGATAAGTGTCAAAAGACGCAAATGTCATAAGACTTTATTTTTGCAAGGAAAGGAAGACTTGTCATATTTGTGCAATGATCCTGAAGAGGCAAAAATACTAACATGAAGGTGAGGCGAGATCAATGGGTTTTTACATGAAAATGAAAAACGCTCCGCGATTTCGCCGCAAAGCGGAAACAATGTCATGGGATTTTATGTTCGCAAGAATATTTAAACATGTTGTATTGTCGCAAGCACAATATCCTCCGCAGAGGCAAAAATACTTGTGCAATGATAAGGCAAGGTCAATGGGTCATTACATGAAAATGTAAAGACGTCTGTAATCTTGTCGCGATGAGGGATGGCAAAGTAAGACCTTTAACTAGGAAGGCAAAATAAGACCATACAATTAAATGATAAGATAAGATCAATAGGTTTCTCCATTGAGAGGAAATCCTGCGATCTTATCGCAATAATACATTTCAAAGAAAAATAAAGGGAATTTGTCCTCCAAATCAAAGGAAGTACTTCAACGAAATTCAAAAACATCTTATGCAAAATGTCATCCAATCAAGGAGTTTAAATAAAAATGAAAAATTACGTAGAGAATTCAATTTTCCACATCAGCTCTCTCGACAAAGAGATGTTACTAGTTCTTCAACAATTTTATCAACTTCTTTTTCGACAACTGGACGATTTTCATCAAGTCCCTTCATTCGATCCTTATCAAGATTTCATCAATAATGACTTCTTCGCAGCTTTGATAATCATAGTCACTATCGTGGGGAATTGGGAACTTCATCATCACTCACTTCCGAGGTGCAACGAGATACGGGATCAAGAGATTTAGATAGCAGAACACTATTCACAAGAACTTCAGCTTTAAGATGAACTTGACGAAGGAGCGCTTTCGCTGGTTTTTACTCTCTATATTTTTGTAACCGCACATATAGTTGAATCTTCTTTCTCGCTCACACAGAGAATGCATAAGGGAAGTAGTAAGCATTTTATTCTCCTTGCGAATTTTTGAGTGGTCGACTTCAAAGCGGTAAAGGGAAGAATGAAGATTTTTCTCGCACTCGCGAAACAAAGAATAAAAGCGAAAAATATTATAACAAACAAAAATTATGAAGCACCGGTAAATGAAGAATAGATGAGGCAGCCAACTGTTATGACTACCTTCCTTTTGCGAGATAAGGTGTTGGGTTAACGCCCGAACAACTATTTTCCAGTTGGTCCATGGCGATATCAAAGTTATCTCAACTAATCCTTTCAAACGAGCTCGCAGATTTTTTCTCGTTAGAAATAAGTGTGGCATTTTCTTTTCGCGAGGGAAGAATTGGATTTCTCCAATTGGGAACATTGATCCTGAGTTGGTTGGCTTTTTTACACTTAAAGATTCTACCCCGAATAAGTTTATCTTTCTCGATAGTAACTTTTCAAGATTATTTCTCAGAAAGTGAAGAGATTGTTCTTGCTCTTTACACAATTTTTGACAAATATCATAACCGTCATGAGTAAACTGACATCTTGTTTAATAACGTTCGCTTCTCTTGAGAAAGAATTCCGTTCTCTCGATAAAGTTTCCAACTCTAAATTAGCTTTAGTCAAAGAATAGGAGAGGCGAGATAAGTCATTACTTAACAAGTCGTGTTTCCGAGCTAAATCAGCATTTTTCTTAGAAGGATTATCTATTTGGTCAACAACATATGTATGAAGATTATCTAATTGGTTATATTGCTCCACCCAAGAATCTTTATCACTCGAACTTCTTCAATAAAAAGAGATTCCAACCGATATATCTCCATTTTTCAAGTCATTTAAAGCTTGAAGGGCGAACAAGGATTTGAGTATTCAAAAAAAAAAAAAAAAAAAAAAAAAAAAGTGTAGAGGCAAAATGTACCTTTTAAATCTTCATTCTTCTTGCGAAGATTGTCGAATCCGAGAAAGGTTGAGAAGGTTGTTCTTTAAGATCTTAACTTCTTGCTCCAAAGATGTTTGCGACACCGTGTCGAGCCAAAGTATTTATTCAAGGATTCAAAACACAAGACTTGATAGGATCAGTGGAGGTTTTCTTGACATCGTTCATGGTGTCCGATAAAACTTTAAAAGCTACATCTATCCCTTCTAAATTTTCTTTGGTAAGAGGGTAGATTCGGGAAGAGGAGGAAGGAAAAGTTGAATCATTCTTGATCATAAGAATGCCGGTTGAAGAAGTTTGGTAAACAGGTGAAGGAGAAAGAGAAGTATTAAGAGAAAGAGTGGAGAGAGGTACATTTTGAAGAATTTCATTCCTGTAAAACTCGGAATTGATCTATCCCGCGAGGGTATCGTGAGAGGATGGATTATCTTGAAGAGGAGAGGTTGGTTTCTCTTGCGAGGCAATCGGCGGAAGAGATGGATCGCTTTGCGAAGGCACAACAGGAGAAGAAGTAAGTTTGAACCCAGGAAAGGAAACAGAAGGTGCGACAGATTTAGAGTGACGATGCCTCTTGGGAGACCTACCTTCATTTTTACCATCCCGCAAATGCAAGTTAAATAAGAAACAGGCAACAATATTGTTATTAAAAGAGTAAATGTTTCTTAAATACCTTGCCACTCGCAGGATGCCTTTTGTAAGCAAAGGATTTCGATTTTGAACTTGAAGAAATATTAGGGTTCTTAACGGTGAATTTAGAAATGGGTTTGTCTTGGCCAAATAAAAATGATGGGAGAAACATTAAAATAAGAGCAATATTCGAATAAAAGACTACAATAAAAGAGATCAATCATGAAGTAATCAAAATTGGTGAAATTAATAGACCTTGATGCCATAGAAACAAAAGCGTAAGAATTAAAGGCAGGAAGACGATGAAGGAAAACGAGCAGAGAAAAATTGCAGGACAACAAAGAAGATGAAGTAAAAGGAGAGAAATTTTCAAAGAGAATTCTTCTTTAAATAGACAAGAAAAGGGTAACCGGACGAACCTAAAAAATAAAATCTTAGATACGTGTAAACAAATCATTCCTAAATTCACGGAATCTTGTCGGTAAAAGAAAAACGAATATCATACTAAACGGTGGCGACATATCAAAGCATTAGTTCTCATGACATTCTCTACTTCGGCAGAGAAGACATGAGAAGAGGCAAGCTGTAGGAGCGAATATCGCGACATCAATACTTTGAGAGAATAACAAACAACTACATCGCGAAGGCGTCGCAAGAAAGAAATATAAATGACGCAATGAATGACGAAAGTCGAACATGAGAAAAGTATGAAGACTTGGCGATATTTAGGAGTGTCGCAAGTAAAGACGTTTATAACATTCGTGACACTTCGCGAGATGTTCCCGAAAATAAAGGAAAGCTTATTGTCATCCATCAGACTACCCTATATAAAGGGTTTAATTGGTCTCTGTTGTAGGGGGGATTCTTTTTTGAATTGTTAAGCAAGTCATTAGGAGAGAGAAAATTAAGAGTGATTGTAATTTCTTTAGCTCTGTTCTACATTTCTTTGTAAATCTTTCAAAGAAAACAATTAATAAAATATATTGTTATTCATCTTCAAATGGATAACTAAACAAATTCGAGTGAGGGTGTAGTGTGGGATTTCCCGCAACTACAAGAGTCTCCTTCTGCTGAGATGAGTGTCTCTCGTCTAAGATTAAGACGTATTTCTGGCGGTGATAAACGAAAGACATCTCCAGGAAGTTCACCAGTATGTATGTTTTGCTTATTCTTCACATAACCCATATAATTTTCTTTAATTACCGCATCAATTCTCTTTTGCAGGATGGTCGTGCTGTGAGACCTCGAATTGAAGTGAATTTCTCGAAGCGGAAACAATCATTCACGGTGGAGAAGAAGCGGGAACAAGAATTGCAAGCTGTTGCCTAACACCATAAAGTCCCTGTTCTTGCTTTGGTGAGTTGTCGATATTTTTCCGCCGTGACTTCTTCTATCCGCATTACCTGGATCATGAAACTAATATTTGCTATTTGGATACAGAACTTTGCTCCGTCCAGTATTGATGGTCTTCATTCTCCGCTCTTTGGGCGGACAATCTCCGATCCGAGTACGGAACCTCTTGATGAAAGAATGTGCACTTTCTCCAGCTTCGTGTGATTTCCACAAAGCTTTAACTTCTTCCAAGTACTCAAATGACGGAGTATCCTCCATTTCTTTTGAGTCGAGCTTTCTTCAACAACAAGACATGTTGAAGGTGTTGGAGTCTTCTTTCCAAATCGTGAATCCAAGTTCGTCCAAGAATCATGTCATATCCCGGGTCTTCTCAAATTATGTAAAACTTAGTCTCGGTGCGATCGAGTTTTCCAGTAACTTTGAGATTGACGTAGCCATATGCATCTCTGGAAGTTCCTTCGTGATCCCTGATTTCCATGGGAACATGAGTAGCTTCTTGTCGATTAATGCCAGCGGCTTTGAGAGTTTTCAAAGGAATGATGTTGACGGCGGTACCGACATCGACAAATGCCCTCCCCGAATTCATTTCCTTTAATATGCACTTTGTGGTGAGAAGTCCCCAGTCATACATTTATTTGTCGGTGTGCGAAGGTTCGGGGAGGTACTTACGGAATCAATAGGCGTTTCCCAGGACACTATGTGGTTCAAAGATGTGAACATATCTCCCCTTTGTGCTTTCGACGGATAGAGTAATTCCACGAGACATGATCTATCAATGACTGAATCGCTTTTTGACCGGGTGCTTCGAGAGATGGAGAAAGTCCTTATCGGGAGGGGATCTCTGTGCATTCCTTCGGCCCCGAGATTAAGTTCTCCCGACTCAACCTTTTCTCCCGAATATGCGTTTCAAAACTTTGCAACTACTTGTGGGGTGATTGACGAACATGTGGAAGCGGCAATAACGAGGGTTTTCCATGTCTTCCTCATTGGGTCTCTTCGACATATGGCAATTTGATTGCACCATCTTGGATCCAGGCATCTAGTAATTCGAGCACTTCTCCAATGGGGAGAGGAAAATCAGGTGCATCTTGATCAGGAATCTCTGTATGTTGGCCAGGAGACCGTGCCTCTGGTTTGACCTTCTTTACATCTTTTGAGGAGCCGAGGTATGCTTGTTCGGGGTTCATCCTTGCGCTTGCTCCTTATGCAACAACGTTTGTGGAGGGCTGCAGGTTGTATTGCTTATTGATCGGACGTCTCGCTTCCTCGAGTATCTCGCGATTATTCAATCTTTTGTAGATTTTGCTCTTTCCAATAGAGCAAGTGCAATGGTTGCCGATCTCTTCGCGGCTTTATGAAGCTCGAGAAAGTCCGGAATCGAAGATTTTCCAGTGGATCCTGTAGACCAGGAGCATGCCATTGATGCACAAATCTACCACTTGTTGCTCCGTGACATTTGTATCATGACAATCCAAGGCCTGGACTCTGAATCTCTTCACGTAGTCATTGGGGTTTTCACTGACCCTATGAAATATTCTTCCAAGATCAGAGAGAGTGACTTGCTCTAACACGAAGAAGTACTTTATGTAGAAGGCATTAATCATTTCTCCCCAATTGTTAATAGTCTCCGGCGCGATGTTGTTGTACTGTGTATGCCCCGCCTTTCAAAGATTTTGAAAATTCCTTGAGACGAACAACGTGGTTGTGTTCATGTTCTCCCAAGGCTTCCGAGAAAACGAGACATTTTCTCGAGCATTGCCGGTTCCATCATACGGAGTGAAAGTTGGAGAGTTATAACCTTTCAGGAAGAACGACCCTTTGCGTAGCGGCAGGATAAGGAGGCTGGTGACGATGGACATGTGATGTCTTGTCCTTACCATGGTTCTCCGAAGGCGCTCCAAATCTTCCCGAGTAATGAAATTTTATGATTCTTTTGTTGATGAATCGTCAATCAGCTTTGCGGACTTCGTCGTAAATCCACTGTATGAATTGGAATTACCTCGGGATCAGCATCTAAGATTTCTCCTTCTCTTTCCCTTTCCTTGAGTTTTCTCTTACATTGTATCGGTGAGAGCCTTGATTGATTAAATAGCTCCTTACGTGCCGTAGCCATATCGGTCGATTTTTGCAAGAGTCTCTTGCACTTTGATGAGATCGGCAATGGTGGGTGGTGGGTTTCTCTCGACTTCCTCACGGGTATCGGTAGGAAAGAGGATGACCTTCCGTGTTAGTGTGAGGAGGAGTGCCATCACCACTTTGCCAATGTTAGAGTCCGGAATGGTTTCAAGGATATCCTCGTTATCGTTGTTGTTGTGGCTAGTGCTAGCGCCATTTGTGTTGGAACCTGAACTAACCCAGACCTAAGACCAACCATCTTGTGAAACGGTGAGATTGCAACCGAGAGATTAATCTCCCACTTTGTGGTCGCCAATCAGAGATGGAGAAAAACGATTTGTTGGTTTTTACGGAATTAAAGACTCGACCGTGTGGAGACTCCTTGAACCGAGCGAAATGTTGAACCTCACGGATGCACCGCAATAAAGGGAGTGCTTTAAGTTCGAGAGATCAATCTGTAAGACTTGGCCTAAACCAAGAACAATGGCCAGATTCCAGAGTCAATTCGGTCACAAGAGGGATGGGTTGATCTCAGAGGAGGGAAGCTGAGAAATGCGTGAGATCAATGGTGATCTGAGATTGTAGTTGTGTTGTGAATTCAGCGTAAGAATGCTCTGAATGATTGAATTTTTCTCAATTGAGAGTGAATGCTCAGAAGATGAGTTCGTGTAGACGAAAGATTGTCTGTATGAACTTGCCGAGAATTCTTTTAGACGAATGTTCGAGTGTTCGAATCTTGTCCTTTCAATCAGGATTCAGAGACATTTTATAATGTCGGAGTTGAAAACACCATGATCCCATGAAGTGTGACAGTTTGCTGGAATCATAGAGTGGGGAAGTGGGAAATCGTGTTAAAACCATTTGCTCATCGTGCAGAGACTTGGTTAATTTTCCACCCACTACTTTGCTGACTCTTCCAACTGATTACACGACTTGCTCACATTCTCATCGTGGGTGAACACTCGTGCCGTAGACCGCCAGACCAAAACCCTAGTTAATATCCCCCATGTGACACGATTGAAATCTCGTGATTTGTGAAGTCGATTCTGCGACTTTATGGGACGATGAGTCCATGTATTGCTTGAGTTGAACACAATTTGCAAATGTTCGACACTTATGAATTAAATATGTCTGCTGAGACGAGGTATTATTATGTTGATTACGATCAAGATGTGTTGTTGAATTATTGAATATTGATAGTTGAACCAATATTTTTGAATGCGCGGCAAATATTGCTGATTGAGCAAATATTGCGGTTTGAGCGAATGTTGCTTATTCGATGGATTGTTGGTAATAGACCAAATAAAATATTAATATAAGATACTGACTGCTGGGTCGAGAAAAATAAATAAAAATGTTGATCATGGAATCAACATAAAATTATCAGAGTATTTGAATCTGCTCAGAATCATGTTTCTGCGGAGCTCTGAATTCAAAACCCTAATTTTACTAAAATGATGATTTATTACAAATCAAGTGAAGCAGGGACCGGATACATGGGATGATAAGTTCACCATGTAAGCCAGATGCTCGAATGAACAAAATACCAAAGTCTCTTGAGGACCAGTTGGTGAAAGAATGATTAAATGATGGTTTATTCATTTATTGAAATAATGCTTGTGTGAGCGACAAATAACAAAACCTATCCATGAAGGGATGAGGAACCGACCAGGGAGGTCATGAGACCGGCTCTTGGTGGCGTGGGACCAATGGATGGTCGTTCAAGCAAACTCTTAATTGTTTGAAAGAAGTTTGAACCTAATATGAGCAATTGAGAAAGTTAGGTTAAAATCATTAAAACATGTGGGACCGGCTATTTCCAGGCCTTAGAGACACCCTTGGTCGGTCAAGGGGATGTGCTTGTGTCACCATAGTGTCAGTGTCTCAGTCCTGAGAGTTTCAGTATTTTCCGATGCGCATTTGAGCAACATTCTGAGAAAATATGTAGAATCCATGGTTTTGCTGAAACTAGGAAAAAATACATGAGATGATGAAAAATGATAAATAAAACAGGGAATTGCAAGGTGTGGGATCGACCACGGCTAGGGCATGGCCGGCCGGTTGACAAGCACGGTCCCACACTTTCCCAGTTTTATGTAATTTTATGTACTTTCTTTGATTTGAGGGAAATTCCATGAAACTGGAGAGTTTTATGAAATTAGGGAATTTCCATGAGATAAGAGAGATAAAATAATAATAATAAAATAGGAATGATGGAGTGTGGGACCGGAAATGGCCAAGGCATGGCGGACGGCCAACGGCACGGTCCCAGGGCACTCTTCCCAATTTTATGTAATTTTTTATGATTTTAGGGAATTTTCATAAAATCAAAGAGTTTTTTGAAACCAAGGTATTTTGTTGAAATCGGGGAGTTTTCATGGAATCGGAAAACAAAACAACAAACAATAATAAAATAATAGGCGTGTGGGGACCAATGGCTAGGGCATGGCCGGCCGCTGAAGCCCTATTCCCACGAGTTTTCCTAATTTTATAATATTTTTCATGATTTTAGAGAAAATTCATAAAATTAGGGAATTTTCATGGTTTTAGGGAAAATTCATGAAATCAGGGAATTTCATAATTTGAGAGAAATAATAAAATAATGGGGACATGAGGTGTGGGGCCGGCCACGGCTAGGGCATGGCCGGCCTGGCGGTGCTCGGTCTCGCGACACCTTTCCTAATTTTATTATTTCTTTGATAAAATCATGAGATTAGAGAATTTCCTTGAACGAAGGAGATTTGCTCGAACGAGAAATTTTCACGAGATCGGGGAAAAATAATAAAATATGACAAAATATAAAATTAGGCGCGGGCTCGGTCACGGCATGACCGGCCAGCTGATGAGCCCAGTCCCCTATTATTATTATTTTTCCTTCCTATTTTGCATAGGTTCATCGTTCATTCATATTTTGAAATGCTAGTTTGCGCATTCAAATGTTGGTCTGTGCATTATTGCTAAGTACACTTGCCCCATTTTTGTCAGGGCTTATTTGATGCTCGGATGCTGTTTTGTTGAATATTTATCACTAACCCGTGGAATTCTCACGAGGAGAACCACGAATTGAAGTGAAGAAATATAACGAAGAATCATAGAATATTGCTTGGATATTCAAAGCGATTAGAGATAATTAATCGATGGCTCTATACTAGCGGGGCTTCCTATCTAGGAGCATTAATTATTCGAAGGTTGAGAAATATGAACTTGCTTTGGAGTGTCATATTCCTCTTGTACAATCGGGAAAACTCGGTTACATCCTCGAAAACGTTATTGCTCTATACTAGCAGACATGCTTTGCCCTAGGAGCCGTCCAATCTTGCGATTCCATACAATATGAGATGTGCCGTGGTCTCACTGGGAGACTACACATCTACATCTTCTCTCGAGAGACTTTCTCGATCCGAGGTTTTATGGCATGAGCTTTCACGCTAGAGACATGAGTCTCAATACTCATACGATTGCCGAATCCCGAGTAATTGACGAAATTGCTCATTATTCATGAGATGTGCGTGGCCTCACTGGGAGACTACACATCTACATATACTGCGAGAGACAGCCTTCTCGGTCAGAGATTTATGGCACGAGCTTTCATGCTTTAATGAGAGACATGGCCTCAATAGTCATCCGATTGCCGGATCCGGAGTATAGTTTTACAATTTTACCCTTTGTCGAAAATCCACCATCTACAGGAAGGCAGGGACATGATGAAATATCACAGAAGAAAAGAGCTGAAGATGAAAAGCTCATATCTCATCGCTAGAGTGAAGCACCGCCGACTTAGCAGTGAGATTATCTGAATATGAAGTTGATTTGCGTTGATGGTGTAGCTCCCGATTCCGATGTGGATGAATGAAGAATTTCGTCATAATTTGTTATCAGAAAATTCAGAAGTTAGGTCTTCTAGCAAAATGCTGTAGAATCTTCATCCGATGTCAGAATTTTGCGATCCACCCATGCTTGCTCATGCCCAGGAAATTTCCAAGGTTTAGTCAAAGAAGATTTTGAGTTTTGATCATGTTTAAGGGCCGAAATCGGCAAAAACAAGAAACTTCGGGAGACCTTCGAGAAAATTTTCACTGGCATGTAATCCAATGTTTCAGCCACATCTCTTTGCTCGTTTATCCAATTGATGTGAATTTTGGATATGTTGTATAGGACACCGTACGAAGAGAATGGTATATGACCCATCCCTAGATTCTTCACCAAATTCTCCCAGATCACTGTTTTGTAAGCAACAGTGTAAAATCATCTCGGGCATTTGAGCTTGTTGTAAAACACTCACTGTCGTGTCTTAGACCATTCGTTGGTGTCTTGAGCGGTTGGTGAAGGATTTTAATGTCATTGATTTATTTGATATCATGACCCTTTGATTGATACATGAGAATGGTGCTTGCAGTCCCATTTTGTTTCTCACATCATAGAAACGCTACTTCTGAAACCCTAGTCACGGGATCAGTATATGGGGAAAAACGATTTGCTGGTTTTACTAATGAAGAGTCGACCGTGTGGAGACTCCTTGAACCGAGCGAAATGTTGAACCTCACAAAGATGCACTGCAAGAAGGGAGTACTTTAAGTTCGATAGATCAATCTATAAGACTCCGGCCTAAACCAAGAACAATGGACGTTCCAGAGTCAATTCGGTCACAAGAGAGGATGGGTTGATCCGTAGAGAAGGGAAGGCGAGAAATGTGAGATCAATGGTGATCTGAGATTGTAGGTGTGTTGTGAATTCAGCGTAAGAATGCTCTAAATGATTGAATTTTGCTCAATTGAGAGTGAATGCTCAGACGATGAGTTCGTGTAGACGAAAGGTTGTCCGTATGAACTTGCCGAGAATTCTTTTAGACGAATGTTCGAGTGTTCGAATCTTGTCCTTTCAATCGGGATTTAGAGACATTTTATAATGTTGGAGTTGAAAACACCATGATCCCATGAAGTGTGACAGTTTCTTTGGAATCGTAGAGTGGGAAGTGGGAAATCGTGTTAAAACCGTTGCTCATCGTGCGAAGACTTGGTTAATTTTCCACCCACTACTTTGCTGACTCTTCCAACCGATTGCCGCGACTTGCTCACATTCTCATCGTGGGTGAACACACATGCCGTAGACCGCCAGACCAAAACCCTAGTTAATATCCCCCATGTGACACGATTGATGTCTCGTGATTGTGGAGTCAATTGCTGACTTTGTGGGACGATGAGTCCATGCATTGTTGAATTGAACATGTTTTGCAAATGTTCTGAAATTCATGAATCAAATATGTCTATTGAGACGAGGTATTATTATGTTGATTACCTAAGACGAGCAAATTGTGTTGCTGAATTGTCGAATAATATTGATAGTTGAACCAATATTCTTGAATCTGAGCAAATATTGCTGGTTCGAGCAAATATTGCTAGTTTGAGCAAATATTGCCGGTTTGAGCAAATATTGCTCGTTTGATGAATTGTTGGTAGCGGGACCAAAATAAATATTAATTTAAGATACTTACCTGGGTGAGTAAAATAAATAAAAATGTTGATCATGGAATCAACATAAAATTATCAGTATTTGAATCACTCGAATCATGTTTCTACAAAGCTCGGATTCAAAACCCTAATTTTATCGAAATAATGATTTATTGCAAATCAATCTACAGAGTGAAGCGAGGATCGGCTACATGGGATGATGAGTTCACCATGTATGCCCAGATACTCGAATGAGAAAAATACCAAAGTCTCTTGAGGACCAGTTGGTGAAAGAATGATTAAATGCTGGTTTAATCGTTTTTCTGAAATAATGCTCGTGTGAGCGACAAATAATAAAACCTAGCCATGAAGAGATGAGGAACCAACCAAGAGGTCATGAGACCGGCTCTTGGTGGCCGTGGGACCAATGGATGGTCGTTCAAGCAAACTCTTAATTGTTTGGAAGAAGTTTGAACCTAATATGAGCAATTGAGCAAATTAGGTTAAAATCATTAAAACATGCGGGACCAGCCGTTTGCAGGCCTTAGAGCCACCTTTGGTCGGTCAAGGGGATGTGCTCGTGTCACCATAGTGTCCATGTCTCAATCCCGAGAGTTTCATATTTTCCGATGCGCATTTGAACAACATTCTCGAGAAAATATACAGAATCTGTGGTTTTTGGCTTAAACTAGGAAAAATACATGAGATGATGAAAAATAATAAATAAAGCGAGGGAATTGTAAGTTGTGGGACCGACCACGGCTAGTGCATGGCCGCTAAGTTAACAAGCACGGTCCCACACTTTCCCAGTTTTATGTTATTTTATGTATTTTCTCTGATTTGAGGTAAATTCCATGAAACTGGAGAGTTTGCTGAAATTAAGGAATTTCCATGAGATGAGAGAGATAAAATAATAATAAAATAGGGAATGGTGGAGTGTCGGACCGGCAATGGCCAAGGCATGGCCGGCCGACCAATGGGCACGGTCCTAGAGCACTCTTTCCAATTTTATGTAATTTTCATGATTTTAGGAAATTTTCATAAAATCAGAGAGATTTGTTAAAATCAAGGTATTTTGTTGAAATCAGGGAGTTTTCATGGAATCAGAAACTAAAACAACAAACAATAATAAAATAATAGGCGTGTGGGACCGGCTAGGGCATGGCCGATCCGAGCCCTACCCCACGAGTTTTCCTAATTTTATAATAATTTTCATGATTTTAGAGAAAATTCATAAAATTAGGGAATTTTCATGGTTTTAGGGAAAATTCATTAATACCAGGAATTTTCATAATTTGAGAGAAATAATAAAATAATGGGAACGTGAGGTGTGGGACCGGTCACGGCTAAGGCATGGCGTTACGAGTTTTCCTAATTTTATAATAATTTTCATGATTTTAGAGAAAATTCATAAAATTAGGGAATTTTCATGGTTTTAGGGAAAATTCATAAAATCAAGGAATTTTCATAATTTGAGAGAAATAATAAAATAATGGGGACGTGAGGTGTGGGGCCGGCCATGCGCTAAGGCATGGCCACTACCGGGTGCTCGATCCGCGACACCTTTCCCTAATTTTATTATTTCTTTGATAAAATCATGAGATTAGAGAATTTCCTTGAAACGAAGGAGATTAGCTCGAACGAGAGAATTTTCACGAGATCGGGGAAAAATAATAAAATATGACAAAATATAAAATTGGGCGCGGATCGGTCACGGCATGACCGGCCAACTGGATGAGCCTATCCCCTCGCATTTGCTAATACTTTTATTATTATTATTTTTCCTTCCTATTTTGCACAGGTTCATCGTTCATTCATATTTTTGAAATGCTCGTTTGCGTATTCAAATGCTTGGTTTGTGCATTATTGTTAAGTACACTTGCACCATTTTAGTCAGGGCTTATTCGATGCTCGGATGCCTGTCTCGTTGAATATTTATCACTAACCCGTGGAATTCTGCTGGGAAGAACCACGAATTGAAGTGACGAAGAATCGTAGAATATTGCTGGATATTCAGGTGATTAGAGATAATTATTGATGGCTCTATACTAGCGGTGGCTTCCTATCTAGGAGCATTAATTATCTGAGGTTGAGTAATATGAACTTGCTGGAGTGTCATATTCCTCTTGTATAGTCAGGGAAAACATGGTTGCATCCTGAAGACGTTATTGCTCTATACTAGCAGACATGCCGTCTAGGAAGCCGTCCAATCTTGCAATTCTATACAATATGAGATGTGACGTGGTCTCACTGAGACTACACATCTTCATCTTCTCTGAGGGACTTTCTCGATTAGAGGTTTTATGGCATGAGCTTTCACGCTTAGAGACATGAGTCTCGAATACTCATCCGATTGCCTGGGATCCTAGAGTAATTACTGAAATTGCTCGGTATTCATGAGATGTGCCGTGGCCTTGGATGAGAGACTACACATCTATATATACCCTGAGAGACAGCCTTCTCAGTCAGAGAATTATGGCATGAGCTTTCATGATTTAATGAGATACATGGGCCTCAACACTCATCCGATTGACGGATCCGGAGTATAGTTTTACAATTTTACCCTTTGTCGAAAATCCACCATCTACATAGTCCGTGCTTAGTGAGGAAATGTCATGTTCCTCGCTTAGCATTGAATGGTGATTTTCTGTACAAATAAATAAGTAATTGAACTTAATCATAAAATAAGATATTACCGGATTTCGACTGAATGAGCAAACCATGGTTTGAGCGGAAACCCAGTGGCATAATAGAGCATCATCCAGTGAGCAAAATTGGTGTAGAACCGCTGATTCGATGGTGGAACCTTGGTTGGTCTAGGATTTACTGGCCGGGCCCAAAGAGGAAATCCTTATGAAATTAGGTTTCGAAATAAAATTAGGTATAAAGGAATTAATTCCTCCTCTTTTTTTTTTTATTCTTCCACACGACCACCATCTTCTTCATCTTCCTTCACGTCCGAGCATCAGGAGGAGCAGGAAAAAAAAATCGCCGGAACTTCCACCCGCCGGCACCGACCAGGTAATTTTTTATTTTATTTTTGTTTGCTGATTTCATGAGTTGTTCATGTTGAAATTCTATACATGTGTATATATTAGCGTGAGTTTTGTAGAAAAACCCTTATTTTATTAAACGTATGTTCGTTCGATCGTTAATTTAAGAAACTAGCAACAATCCCTAACTTGAGAAAGATTTTCCCTGGGAAATAGACCTGTGTCCAGTGATAAAATTTTTTTTATGAGCTTTCATGGAAACCAAAACTTTATCTTAAAAGGTGTGAGCTTTCACAAAACCGAAATAAACCTTGTTTTAGAGAATAATGCTCATACGAAGATAATGCTCACTTTATCTTAAAGTGAAATATGTCTCGCGTAGCTGTGACAGGGGATCATTCTGTATGCCATAAGTATAGTTCTGTGACAACACTTTAGGAGGCGGATTGTTAGAGCACTGCTCGGTCGAACTCGCATGCGTTGCTATCTCAAGCATGTTTGTCAATGTAAGTGATCAAAACCATGAGTCTTGATTTCTAGTCTACTATAGCTAAGTCTCGGACTAGGATAGAAAGTATAGTTGAGCTCAAGAACTCCATGGCGATCATCATACAAGACGAAGAACTAATCAAGGAACTGGTGGAACTTTATCGACTAAAAGGTATGTGGAGACTTAAACTTATCTATCACTCAAAAGTCTATCTACTCTATCTCCTATCTTGAGACCAAAGTCATTTTGCTATATAGACTTTGATTATACACATTTGCTATTTCGAGACGAGTTTATCTCGCTTATCTATTTCTCGTAATATGTGTTGGTAAGCTTTCTTTGACCAAGTTCATCTTTACCTAGTGACGAAAGTCATGTTATGTTTCAATTACTTGAAAATGGCTTTGACAAAAAAATAGTTTTTTAATAACAACTATATAACGTCCTCTAAGAATGTTTCAATGATTGAAATGAGAGTTTAGATTATATAACCATTGTTGGATATAAGCATTGTGTGGAAACGCATACATGTATAAAACCTTATTCCTTGAACCGAAATCTGTACTTTGTCACGCTCAGAAATGGAACAAGAGTCCGCGAACCCAGTCCGCGTACTGTCGGAGGTTCTCTTCCTAAGAAAATCTGCTGGAGTTTGTAAACTTGTTACAAACTTATTCCGGGTACTTATGTAGCGCCCC
This sequence comes from Papaver armeniacum, assembly GCA_023531295.1. Taxonomy (NCBI): domain Eukaryota; kingdom Viridiplantae; phylum Streptophyta; class Magnoliopsida; order Ranunculales; family Papaveraceae; genus Papaver; species Papaver armeniacum. The sequence goes on along the minus strand of JAJJWW010002754.1, from coordinate 9,301 downwards.
CTAAGCTAGTAGCTGACTAATCCAAGAGATTAACTAAATAAAGAGACACTAAGGATCCAATCATATACTTACGCATTTGATGAAGAAATCTCGCTATAAAACTTAACCCAAAACTAACCCCCGCTCGTAAATATATATACAAGATCTTCTCAAATGATACATATACAATATTCATTTGGTTTACAAATAGAATATACAACATAATAAACATATCGATTATAACCAACTAAAAGAAGTCGACTTCTCGGAGCTTTTCCGCGCAACTCTGATCTGTCTCTGAAACTGAAAGTGGGAATAATTAACATTTAACTTCTACGTAATCATAGCAAGATTTGGAAAATAGTACATGTTTTCTAAAACATTAAATAGTGACCAAGTCACTAAAGTAAACAAACATGCATATGGACAAACTCCTTCACAAACAATGTATATATTGGGTGTCGACCACTTCCTTCCACACCCTATTAGCCTATATGGTGTCGACCAATTCCTTACACACCTATTAAGCATAAAAGCAGAATTCATGTAGATATAAATGAAGGAGCCTATCGTATTCCTAATAGATGTCGACCAATTCCTTACACACCTATTAAGCACACAGATGGAAATTTTTATTTCCCAAACAATTCATAAAGACATACAAAGCATTACAATTCCTTTCCAAGCAATGGAAAGATTAAAAGAAACAACAATACTTTCGGAACTCAAATTAAAACAATGCAAGGAAAACACAAGCAGATAATGCATGAATTTGTTAAACATAAACTTTTGTAAAAGAAACAACAATGGTTACCATAGAGTCAAATGTATTCCCACATCTTTTGATGACAAGCCACGCCTACCTCGAGATCCACGATCCACTGGTTAGTCCATTGAATCGAACGTTGTTGATAACAAACTGTTAATCACACAAGAACTCTAAGATTCTAGCCAAAATGGCCCACACAAGAATTATACAAATCTAACTAATAGTCTTAAGCCCGATTTGGTATCTCATTATCTACCTCTAACGTAACTAAGAGTTTACTAATCCAAATGGGTTGATTCTATAGTCTATTAGCTAAGTCTTACTAATATCTACAACCTTGTAGAAGAAGTCAAAGGCTAATTCGGACCAAAAGGGGTCCAATTCATCTAATTAAGAAAAACTAATCCACAAGCCCAAGCCCAAGCCCACGACCCAGGGCTTACTCCCTACCCGCCCATCAAACCTACCAAGTTAATAAAATGTCCGGTCCATCCGAGTCAACTAACGGTCAAACTTAACGGTTAACGGGTCTGCCCTCAACAATCAACGTCCAACAAAGTCAATGTCCAGGGTCAATGGTCAACGAGTCAAGACTAATGACTCGATGGGTCAAACCCGATTTAACTGATTCCACTCGGTCGGATGGACTGAGTCATTTAAGTCGATCTTGACTAGGCTGAATGGCACAAGGCCAAAACATTTGCACGAGGGCACGAGCCATTGCTCGAAGCAAAAAAACTAATGCACAGACATTGTCAACCCCAAAACTCTATCTGACTCCGGTACACCTCAAAACTCTAACCTATAATTCAATTACATTCTAATTAAACAACATTCTATAAATCAATACAATTCACAACTTGAAACTTCATAATCAAAATACAAATACAACTAAATCCTACCCTGCACCAGCAACCCGAGCTTCTACAAGAGATTCAACTCCATACACTCATACAACCCTCATTCTGCCAACACCACATTTAAACGAGGTTCCGCAGCAGAAATAGTTAAATCTATAACTCAACCTCGACATTACCATTAAACCTTCATTAATGTTCGATTCGGTTCCTTTGTTAAACACCAACATCTCATCTTCAGCTAAACTCCATTTCAGTTCTCATATCAATTACAACAACGCCTTTCTGCCCCATTTCCTTACAAAGAATGGAACCCAAATATAGATCCATAACCTTCAATTATGCCACAAAATCAATTTAGCACCAAGAGTACCACCAACCTGTAATCTTCATTCTTAAATCATCAACTTAAATACATACACATGCACATCCATTTCTATAACCCACAACATCAACACAGAAACACCGGACTGCGTAACAACTCATGCTTCAACTTGCAATTCTATCAAACTCAACCTCGAGTATAACACCATCTTTTGAAATTGAAATTTCAACACCACAACTCTCTGTTTCTCAAGTTTAATATCATCCAAACACACAACAATAACATAAGCATCTTACTTAACTCAACACAACCCCATTCCACTATCAAACAACCTTAATTTGCATTCCCAAACTAATCCAAAGAAACCCTAATTATGACTCTTGATTTCACAATTAAACCAAAACTGAACTCCATATACTCCACCTAACTTCAATTCAACAAACCCATGAAGCACTTAATCAATTCGAATTCAATAAACGTAATCAAAAGAAAATAAATCTAAGAACTCTAATTTACCTCTTTCTCCAATTTTTTGGGCAACCAACTCCTAATTAGCACCAACACCAACATCATCATCCATCTTGATTCTAATCCTCTTAATCATCCAAACTCATCTTCAATCGGATCTTAATCCTTCAATTTCATCTCAACTACACAAAAATCAAAACCAATTTGAAACCCTAAATATCAAATTCAAACCACTCTTCAACCTCATAACCTGATTCGTGATAAACCCAACTTAAATCAATCCCTAAACCATCCTCTTCATCTTCTAAATTCTTCTTTGAACTTCTTATGAACACTCTAACTTTCCAAATCTCTCTTCTCGAATTTGAACCCTAAACAACAATCTAATTCTTTATCCTCAACACAAACTCCATCTAAGATTTATTAACTCTTTATCCAATTTCACATAACACGGATTTAAAACCAAAACCCTAAATTACCTTTTCATTTCGATTCAACCTCGTAATAAACTTCACTTCATCAACTCGGTAATAACCCCCAATTCTTCATCCATTAACGACTCATTTCCTCTCTCGATTCATATCAAACCCTAATTAAACTTTCTTTAATTTTTCTTTTACGTTGAGTCTTAATCGACCATACCATAACCTCACCACCAATAACCCTTCGTGAGTATTTACCAACTTACTAACAATCTCAAAACCATGATTCGATTCTTAAATTTCATCACCAACAGATGAAGAACAAGAGAAGAAGAAACGAAAGGAAGGAAGAAGAAGAAAGAGAAAGAAAAGGAAAGAATGAGCTTATCTCGTCGATTTATATTTGATAAGAACAACGAAAATAATAAAGGCACCCATCACTTGGATATGGGCACCCGCAATGGGTCTATCTCACTAATCTGATAAATTCTTCTCCGACTCGGTATCCGATTGGCACGTTCGAGTAGTCCATCTCACACAACTTTTCGAGACCTATTCTTGATACTAGTTTTCTCAGATCTAAATCGTTGTTAGATTAATTTATAATAATTATCATTCGCGTTAAACTAATCGAAGTTATTATCGGCTAATTCGTCACTTGACCTGGTCAATAGCGTTGACGAGATTGAGGGTCCTTACATTCTCCCCACCTTATACATTTTCGTCCTCAAAAATCAAACCATCCTTCTGGTCTTCAAAAACTCCCCACCTTATACAATAATCATCTATCTTGTCTAAGCACAAACAACATACAAAAAAGCACAAACTTAAATGGCTTTCTACAACTAAAATTTGTGGCTCTAGGTTCAATAGACTAGTTTCTATTTCAATTAGTTACTGCTTCTAATTATGAGTGAAAAATCTCTATAATAAAGTTTCTAGGTAAAATTTGGGATCTACCAGTTCACTAATAGAAGCAAGTTTCCTTCAATGCCTAGTGATACAAGAATGCAGTTTGCTCTGTCTAGGTTCAAGACGACAACGCCTACCTACGTAACAAGTATCACAGGAAACACATAGGAAAAACCAACCTCACTATTCCCAAGTCTTGGGATTAACTAAGTATTAATTTATTAAGATTAATTAATTTTAATTTCTATCTTAATCGGTGTAATTTAAAATTTTACTTCATAAACAAGTACACATCATTTTAAACAATTTAGTAATCAAAATATATTTAATTTTATATTTATTTATCATTATATTTATTTCTTTATTTTAATGGAATCGAATTTTAATTTCAAATGAAACTATATTACTATAACTAAATAATTTTTAAATTCATGTACAATTTAAGAATAACTTAATGTTATAACCTTTACCCAAATTTAAAGTTATGTCTATTTGTTCATTTCATTATGTGACTTGATATAAGTAAATAACCGCTAACAATTTTTTCATAGTTGTTTGGTATTAATATTTTATTATTATTATTACACTTATTTCTTATTTCTTAGGTGATAAAAGTTAATTGTAATTAATCATAATGTCAAGTTTTATTTTATCATTAATACTAGATTCGATTTGATCCAACTTTATTTCCTTAAAATTTATATTATTGCTAAAGAAATTTATATTAGATCTCTGATACCATTATTATTTTCCTATATTTTCTATTTTTACATTAAGTATCCAAATTCTATTATTACGACTTTATGTACATTTGTTTGATCTTTAAAGATTTTGAATCATTTGTTACCCTAAAAAATAACTTCTGACAAGATTTCTAAGGAATTGAGTCTTTTTATTTTATACATTATATCCTTACCCTCTTACATCTAACGCCTAATATGTATTATATTAACTATCTAGTTTAAACGCAAAACGTATATCTCTAATTTGTAATTAGTTTAATTTACAAACTTAATCGTAAATAAGCGTTATCAATTTTCCATAATTATTATTTTTGTCGTTATAATTATCTAACCACAATTATTTAACGAAATATTAGTTAAGTTAAGTTCAACATGATACTAATTGATAAATTGTTACCACTACTTTATTACAATTATTATTATTATTACCATTATAGTTTATAGACGGTTATATTATAGATCATTATTATTACATGAAACTAGTTAAGCCTAATCAAACAAGCTAAGCTCCAAATCCATACTACTACTACATTAATTGAACATGTGCTAGCTCCACAATGCCTCATATGGGAAACCTTGCTGGTGGGAGCCGAAATCTGGAGGAGGGAAGGGCGAGATTGTGTCACAATTAACACTATCTTCCATGTTACCCCTTGCAAATATTACGCTATGGGACTCGAACCCTGACCTCCTGAGCGCACATTACTTCTGGGGAACGGGATGACCAAATTGAAAGGGGTCTGCTCTTCCACATGTTAACACTATTATTATTTATGATACTATTATTCCCATTTATAATTACAATTATATATATATATATATATATATATATATTTTTTTTTTTTGAACATTGATGGTTAAAACTATTACTCTAACTACTCTTACAAATATTATTAAACCAATAATATTATTAAATTTATGATTTATAATTTGTCATCCCTACATACAAGTCAAGGTACTAAAAATTTCTCGAATATGGGATTTCTACTAATTTTCACTATTATTAACATTAAGTATTGGATTGTGTACGTGTTTATAATTTTAAACTAATTATTTCCAATCTTTATCAAGAAAAGTTATTGTGTACCCTACAATTTTTTTTTAATTACATTAAATAAACAACCAAACAAACAAATCAATCAATCAAATAATTTTTTAATTATTGATAGCTTTAGTGATTAAGATTTATTCACAACCCAAACCTATTTCTAAATTAATCTACTTACTAACTAGCATCTACTATTCCGATATTTTCCCATTAAAGATCTAATGGTGAGCCTGATACCAACTTTGTAGCGCCCTTGGTTATAAACACTAATCCAAGAGATTAACTAAATAAAGAGACACTAAGGATCTCGAATCATATACTCTACGATTTGATGAAGAAATTTGCTGGTAAAACTTAACCCTGCAAAACTAACCCCGCGCCGTAAAATATATACAAGATCTTCTCAAATGATACATATACAATATTCATTTGGTTTACAAATAGAATATACAACATAATAAACATATCGATTATAACCAACTAAAGAAGTCGACTTCTTGGAGCTACGCAACTCGATCTGTCTCTCAAATTGAAAGTGGGAATAATTAATATTTAACTTCTACGTAATCATAGGCAAGATTTGGAAAATAGTACATGTTTTTTGAACATTAAATAGTGACCAAGTCACTAAAATAAAAAACATGCATATGGACAAACTCTTCACAAACAATGTATATATCAAGTGCTCACTCTCTTCCACACCCTATTAGCCTATATGGTGTCGTACCACCCCTTACACACCTATTAAGCATAAAAGGAATTCATGTAGATATAAATGAAGGAGCCTATCGTATTCCTAATAGATGTCGACCACCCCCACACCTATTAAGCACACATGTAAATTCTTATTTCCCAAACAATTCATAAAGACATACAAAGTATTACAATTCCTTTACAAGCAATGGAAAGATTAAAAGAAACAACAATACTATCTAACTCAAATTAAAACAAAGGTAAGGAAAACACAAGCAGATAATGCATGAATTTGTTAAACATAACTTTTGTAAAAGAAACAACAATGGTTACCATAGAGTCAAATGTATTCCCACCTCTTTGATGACAAGCCACGCCACCTCGAGATCCACGATCCACCGGTCGCCCGTTGAATCAACGTTGTTAATAACGAACTCAAATCACACAAGAACTCTAAGATTCTAGCCAAAATGGCCCACACAAGAATTATACAAATCTAACTAATAGCTTTTAATCCCAGCTTGGTATCTCATTATCTACCTCTAACGAATCTTAAGAGTTTACTAATCCAAATGGGTTGATTCTATAGTCTATTAGCTAAGTCTTACGAATATCTACAACCTTGTGTAGAAGTCAAAAGGCTAATTGACCAAAAGGGGCCCAATTCATCTAATTGGAGAAAACTAACTTAAGCCCAAGCCCAAGCCCACGACCAAAGGGTTTACCCGGCCCGGCCCATCAAACCGGCCCGCTAATAAAATGTCTGGTCCATCTGAGTCAACTAACGGTCAAACTTAACAGTCAACGGGTCTCTAATAATCAACGTCCAGTCAAAGTCAATGTCCAGGGTCATGGTCAACGAGTCAAGACTAATGACTCAGTGGGTCAACCCCGATTTAACCTGATTCCACTCAGTCAGATGGACTGAGTCAGCTAGAGTCAGATCCTGACTAGGCTGGGAATGGCACAAGGCCAAAAAATATTGCACAGGCCTGAGCCATTGCTCAGGCCAAAGAAAACTAATGCACAGACATTGTGCAACCCCAAAACTCTATACAGCTTCAGTACACCTCAAAACTCTAACCTATAATTCAATTACATTCTAATTAAACAACATTCTATAAATCAATACAATTCTACAACTTGAAACTTCATAATCAAAATACAAATACAACTAAATCCTACCTGCAATTCAGCAGTTCCCAGTTTCTACAAGAGAGATTCAACTCCATACACTCATACAACCCTCATTCCTGCAACACCACACACATTTAAACTGAGGTTCTGCAACTTAAATAGTTACAACTGTAACTCAACCTCTGACATTACCATTAAACCTTCAATTCTGCAGTTCCAGTTCAGTTCCTTTGTTAAACACCAACATCTGCATCTTCAGCTAAACTCCATTTCAGTTCTCATATCAATTACAACAACAGCTTCGGTTCCATTTCCTTACCAGCAACAGGAACCCAAATATAGATCCATAACCTTCAATTATGCCACAAAATCAATTTAGCACCAGTACCACCAACTGTAATCTTCATTCTTAAATCATCAACTTAAATACATACACATGCACATCCATTTCTATAACCCACAACATCAACACAGGAAACACCAGCACTTGCAGAACAACTCATGCTTCAACTTGCAATTCTATCAAACTCAACCTCAGTATAACACCATCTTTTGAAATTCAGCTCAACACTTGGCAACTCTCTGTTTCTCAAGTTTACTATCATCCAAACACACAACAATAACATAAGCATCTTACTAACTCAATACAACCCCATTCCACTATCAAACAACCTTAATTTGTATTCCCAAACTAATCCGCAGAAACCCTAATTATGACTCTTGATTTCACAATTAAACCAAAACTGGAACTCCATATACTCCACCTAACTTCAATTCAACAAACCCATGAAGCACTTAATCAACTCGAATTCAATAAACGTAATCAAAAGAAAATAAATCTAAGAACTCTAATTTACCTCTTTCTCCAATTTTCTGAACTGAACCAACTCCGAATTAGCACCAACACCAACATCATCATCTGCTCTTGATTCTAATCCTATTAATCATCCAAACTCATCTTCAATCAGATCTCTAATCCTTCAATTTCATCTTCAACTACACACAAAATCAAAACCAATTTCAGAAACCCTAAATATCAAATTCAAACCACTCTTCAACCTCATAACCTGATTCGTGATAAACCCAACTTAAATCAATCCCTAAACCATCCTCTTCATCTTCTAAATTCTTCTTTGAACTTTATGGAACACTCTAACTTTCCAAATCTCCTCTTCTCGAATTTGGAACCCAAACAATCTAATTCTTCATGTCAACACAACCCATCTAAGATTTATTAACTCTTTATCCAATTTCCATAACAAGGATTTAAAACCAAAACCCTAAATTACCTTTTCATTTCGATTCAACCTCAGAACAGCTTAACTTCATCAACTCGGTAATAACCCCTCAATTCTTCATCCATTAACGACTCATTTCCCCTCTCAGATTCATATCAAACCCTAATTAAACTTTCTCTTTAATTTTCTTCTTTCTGTTGAGTCTTAATCGACCATACCATAACCTTCACCACCAATAACCCTTCGTGAGTATTTACCAACTTACTAACAATCTCAAAACCATGATTCGATTCTTAAATTTCATCAACAGATGAAGAACAAGAGAAGAAGAACGAAAGGAAGGAAGAAGAAGAAAGAGAAAGAAAAGGAAAGAATGAGCTTATCTGCTCGATTTATTTGATAAGAACAACGAAAAATAATAAAGGCACCCATCACTTGGATATGGGCAGCCACAGTCGGTCTATCTCACTAATCTGATAAATTCTTCTCCGACTGGTATCCGATTGGCACGTTCGAGTAGTCCATCTCACACAACTTTTTCGAGACCTATTTACCGACATTAGTTTCGTGATCTAAATCAGTTGTTAGATTAATTTATAATAATATCGTTCGCGTTAAAACTAATCGAGTTATTATCTCCGCTAATTCGTCTACTTGACCTTGGTCTAATAGTGTTGACGAGATTGAGGGTCTTTACAACTTAAGTCCGC
>JAJJWW010002753.1:0-82551 GCA_023531295.1 Papaver armeniacum | reverse complement strand
CCGGTCACCGGCCAACGAGTTAAATCGGTCGGGTCAAATCGGTCAACTCAGTCCAGATCACTGAGTCAAACCGGGTCAATGAGTCAGAATCAGCTGGTTGAGTTAAATTGGCCAGAACAGGCCATTGCACAGGCCAGAACTTGTGCAGCACAATCATTGTGCTTCACCAGTCCTTGGCCAGCCATCTTGCTATCATTGTGCATCCCTGCAAATCTGATGAGCAGAACCACCTTCCATTTGAAAACTGCAGCACAACCCAACAGCACATAACCACTGCCACACTAAACTGCAACTCCATTCAACACCTTCAGCTCACAGCCATGATGGCTATGCCTCTTGCAACTTACCAGCACATATGCTCCCTTCCCTGAGCTTCAAGACTACATCTATTCATTCCTGAGCCTTGTACTGCAACAGCAAATCTCATTCATCTCGATCTTCAGCTCAAGCTCATCTGCACTTCCCTGCACAGTTCTGGATCCCATACATTATCAGCAGCAAACCAATCCCATTCCGTCCAGCACCAACAAACACCAGAGCCATTGCTTCTTAGCTGCAGCAAAACACCACTGCAACTCCCATGTGCAGCATCATTCGCAATTCATACAAGCCACCTAACCTGCACCGCATCACACATTCTCCCATCTTGATCGCGAGCCATTCCGCCTGTATCCTGTTCAGCTCAATCAACCTGGAGCGGCAACACCAAACTCGTCTCCATTACAGATCAGTTCAACCCCAGCTGCATTACTTGCACAACCTCCACTAATTCAACAGCCTAACATTTATCTAGTCTTCAATTCAACTCCCTTCTTGCTGCTTCATACCGCTACACTTCTATAGTCCCTAACTGCATCAGCTCATTTCAGTAACGATGTAATGTAGCTCCATCTCCGAATCACCATAACTGCATTCTAACTCCAACAGCAACTTGAATATTTGTTGCGCACCACCAACACCAGCACCTTGTCGCTCCCGCAACTCAATCAAGATCTCAATTCCTACTCAATCTCAATTCAAACGCCATTGCTCAAGCATCTCAATTTACACTTTGATTCCATCTCGAACCACCGCCATGCATTTTTAACCCACCAGTTCTGCTTTCATCGACTTCGAGCTCAATTGTCATTCTCTTCGCGTCACCATCAAGTCAACACCACCGCCAATAATGGCAGCAATGTACCTTGGTTCCTGCCTTGTACTCAGTCCCATCGATTACCACAAACTCCTTGTAACTCAACCACCTTGCAATCGTGCCAATGCCATTATACAGAGATATCACACCTGCAATGCATAGCTCAAGAACACCATCCCTGTAACCACTGGAACCAGCACAAGCAATTCTTTTTGTCTTCCCTGCAACCACAAAATCTCCACTGCCACAGCCATACTCAGAACCACCTGACTCAGCCAATAGTTCCACCAACACAAAACTGCAGCTGCAAAACCCATTCTTCCTCCATAACTCAACCACTTAAGCCTTTTACCGAACATGTTATGAGCATGAAACTTGTAACTAAGAGATAGCAAAGTTTGTTGTAGTATGAGCTCTCTTTCAACCTGTAATTACACATTCATTCACAACCCATCATTATTCATTCAAACTTCTTCCAGGACCCTAAAACTAGACTCAATCATCACCATTACTGCCATAATAATCATCTCCTCAAATCTCCAACATCTGGTCTTAATTTCTCCAATACAATCTTCAATCCATCACCACCAGATTCTACCAATTCAACCACTGAGAACACCAGTACTCGAAATCACTCAAACCCATCTCAGTAAACAGTATAGTTCTTCTCGACTCAGTTTCAAAATCATCAACACCCTTTATCAATTCATCCACCAACAAAGCAGCTCTCTATCCGTTTTAGCTTCACCAATCTCAGACCTCTCTCAATCTCACTCATCAACAGCAGTCGCTCCTCTTATTCTCGATTCGTAACAGCGGCAGAGAGACAGAGATAAGAAGAGAAAGAATTGGGAAGAAATGGCTTCCTCTCGACCTAGTTATGTTGTTAGGTCATATAAAATGGGAACGAGGTGCCCCTAGTAACCGTTGTCTGTCTTTAACAAACCTCAGTGACTCCCCATAGCAATAGACCCGACTTCCTTTAGCGGTTCCTCCAAATGTCTGCCCCTTAACAGAGTGACTGCCCCTTAACTTAGAGTGGGGTTGCCAATAGCACTTGTCCGACCATTTTGCTCTTTTAGCCTTCAAATTCTTGTTTTGCTCGTAACTTCTTCATACGAACTCAGAATGACTCCGTTCTTTCGCCATTGGCTTCATCTTTTCGTCGTCTCCAGGGTGATGAGAAGAAATCTTGAATTTGAGCGAGTTCCACTTCCTTTTACTCAAATGACTCCAAAACACCTATCAAACTCAAAAGCGAACATAAGATACATAATTCACACGAAAAAATAGCAAAGAAAGCATAAACTCTAGATAGTAAATACGGTGTATTCTACACCTATCAAGAGTCTCTCCTGGTAATTGCTAACAGTGGCGATGGTATACGGTTTTCCCCTTCTGGTCGCGACTTGCCATAAAGGTTCGTTCCCTCTTAGCATGGAGACGTGATGATCCTTCGTTTGATGAAGAAGAGTTGGCGTGTTCTGCTAGTGGAGGCCCCCCGGTCTCTCTGTTTAGTGATGTGAGCCGGTCCTCCTCCTGGAATGACGTCCATGTGGGGAGCGGTGTGCATTAGACTTTATTTGATGGATTTTGTGAATTCTCCTTCGGCTCAAACAACTCCACGTCGCAAATTGGTGCGTAAGGAGATAACGACGCAGGGATGCGAAAAACTTCTTCATTCAGCATGGTTTTCAGACATTGGTGATACGTCGAAGGAACGATCTTATTATCGTGGAGCCATGGTCTCCCTAGTATCATATGGTAGTCTGGCTCTTTTTCTATTACTTCGAATTTTACCTTCGAACGGACAGGTCCTACCGATATATTCAGATTAACGTACCCATATGTGCTGGTTTGGTTTCCCTCAAAATCTGTCATCGTGGTAGGTTTTCGTATGATTTTGCCCGGTCGAACGCTGGCTGTCCTGAGAGTTTTAAAAGTAATGACATTCGAGGATGCTCCAGTGTCGATAAGAGCTCTTTTGAATTCTGAACTCTTGATGCGTGCAGTAACATGCAAGGCTTTGTTGTCACCCTCCTCTGCCATCATGTCGTCTTCGGTAAACGTGACATTGTTTATGGACACCTCTGATGTTCCCAAGGCTTGATTGTGCGAAGGGGCCAAACGTGCGTCTAGAGCTATTTGGTTGATTACAACAAACGTTTCTACTCGTTGGTCCTTTGAGAGGTGTAGAAGTTCACACAAACTTTCTACTAAAGACGTCGCCTCCTGGTCTACTGGCCGTTGGTTGGTGGTGAAGCTATTGATTTGAGGACGGTCATCGGTTGAAGAGTTAGTTCTCATCGTTGGAATCTCTGGAGCGGGGAAGCCGCTTAAATCTGATGTGAGCTTGACGGGGAAATTGAGTATGTTTTGTATCGTTTCTCTCATCACTTCCATGTTCCTTGTGTGAATTTCCTGTACTCGAGCCAATTATTCCAAGGTCGGGATTTCTCCATTGGCCGTGCGATCAGATACAGCGCCGGAAGGAGGAACGTCAATATTTGAGGGGTCCCGCTCGGAGTTTGGAGTTGAATTGACCCTAAGATCAACCATTTTGAATTTTGAGAAAATTGAAATGGAATTGAAATTTGATCTTGCAACCGAGAGATTAATCTCCTGTTGTGGTCGCCAGTTGTTTATGGGTAAAAACTGATTCTGCTGGTTTTGGTAATTTGGGGTGTGTTGAATGAGAAACGAATCTAAACCCTAAACAAATGCACTTCACGGGAATGATTTTAGGTTCGAGAAATCAATCTGTAAGACTCTGTCCTAAACCAAGAAATGGTCGTTCCAGATTCAATTCGGTCAGAAGGTGAAGGAGATGGGGTTGATCTTAGGGAGGGAAGCGAAGAAGGTGTTGAGATTATGAAGGTGTTGGCTGTTTATGAATTTTATCAGAGTGTTGAATTGGCTTGCACAATGTAAGCTATCAATTCTGGGTGTTTTTGGATACGTTGGTTACAACACTTGGTTTTTCTGTGTTGTTTGAAGATAGGTTGAAGAACCTATTTATACAAGTCATTTGAGCGCAATCTTCATCTCGTAGGAAGTGGAGGAAGTTGAGTGATGGAGTAGTAGGGTCGTGTAAGTGATTGTCACACGATCACGCCTTTGCCCACTTCCCTCATCATTGTTAACCGTCCATGCCTCCTAACACGTTCTCGTAATGGGCGTGTTGCACGCCGCACACTGTAAACCGCCAGACCAATACCCCAGTAAGCATCCCCCAGTTTGTGACATGTTTGATGTCTCGAATAAGTGGGTCAAGTCGTGGGACTCGCCGCGGAGAATATCATGGTGCTCTTAGGTAAAACAACTAAGTTGTTTATGAGGCCAATATAAAATATTGTATGTATTCGATACATGTGAAGCATCGCAATTAAGCAGCTCAAACTAATCGATGTGTATGAAGCATCATTGTTTTAGAGCCTGATTGCATAAGTCGCGGATTGGCGTCTTAAAGGAAGCATGATTGACCACCTTTGAGTGATTTTTTGAGGGCCCTACGGTCAAGTCATCACTTGGCCAATCGCCTCATATGGAAGAAGGATGGCCGGTCTTCTCAATGTTGCTTTGCTTGTTTTCTAAAAATAAATCTATACCATCCAAGTAGGTTGGAGAAGTTGGATGGTCGTGATCATTTGCGGCAGTTTCATACTGCCGTTGACGCAACTTTTAGGGTTTAGGGAGCCGTGTGGTCCACCCCTCTTTGGGCGTGCGTTCCGAGGCATTGAGCCCTGGTTTGCATAGGCCGATCAATCACATGTAAAGGTGGGTCCGCTTTGATCACGTTGACATCTTCGGGGCCGCTTAAGATTAATCTAAGCCACTCAAATCAGCTGGCGAAGATGGGTGGTCGAGATCGATTTGCGGCAGTAATGTGTTGCCGCAAAGCGATTTTAGGTTTTTCTTGAAAACAACGCAAACACTCATGTTTGGGCCGGCGATTTGGTGCGATTTGGACTTGCTATGGGCAAGTCGATCAGTCATGTGTAGAGTTGGTTCGATGATGAACGCGTTGGCATCTCCTTGATCGTTTGAAACACGATCTAAGCCGTCCAACTAGGCTGGCGAAGTTGGACGGATACGATCGATCAACGGCAGTTGTATAACGCTTCTTATTTAATTTAGGGTTTTCAAAGCTGCACGATCATCTTAGTTTGGGTGAGCGATTCTATGCGTTCCAAGCTTGCTATGAGCAAGTCGATCGACCAATGATGGAGTTGGGTCGACGGTGAACGTGTTAGCATCTCGTTGGACACCTGAAATCGGATTTATGCCGTCCAACTAGGCCGGCGAGAATGGACAGCCGTGATTTATTTGCGGCAGTTGTTCAATGCCGCAAAGTGATTTTAGGGTTTCTTAAAACAGCGTGTTCACGCTACTTTGAGCAAACGATTTAATGCTCTCTGGTCTTGTTGCGAATGGTCGATCGACTAGGGCACTAGTGGGCCCGCTGATGATCATGCTTGCGCTTCTTTAACCGTTCGTATGAGGATCCAAGTCATCCAACCAGCCGGCAAAGCCGGACGTTCGTGATGCTTCTAAGACCGTTTTGAACAGCCTAGTTCGTTCGAGCTTCTTCCAAACAACGCGACCACCCTACTTAGGGTTTGCGTTTGACAACGTTGAGAGGTACTTAGGCATGGTTCGACCGGTTGGAACGTTGGTGGGACCACAGTCGGTCAATATAGTAATTACCTAGTTCTTCCAGGAGTGATCTAGGTTTGTTGAATTATGCGGCCAAATTGTGTGGTCGTGATCGTTTTTGAGACTGATATAATCAGTCTAGATTTTCCTTCAGGGAATTCAAACGCGATTGAGGTGACTCAAAAGCGTGCGTGGATATGAGATTCTCTTTGTCAGAGAGTGATATAGCCCGTGGGGTATTTACATGCAGATCTCGCATCGCACTTCGGGAGATTCATGCTACTCACGAGAGTGAACAATCCATCGTCATGTCATGTCAATAATGAGAGTTCGGCTGAGAACATATCATAGGAGAATACCGGGTGAGCAATGCATTAATAACTAATGCAATATGTTGAAATTCATAGGATATCTGAGATTGATGCACCATTCTGATAAATTTCATAAATACATCGAATTACTCGATACATATATAAGCAAAGAATACTCATCTCTTTCAAATGGTTTTTGTTCCTTTGTAGGATGAAAGCGCATTGAATACAGGGTTTTACAATTTTGACCCTGAACTAAAAACCACCATCAACATTAAGTCCCCTGCTTAGCACGTAACAATGACATTGTTGCGGGGTAAGCAATAGATGGTGACAGATAAGAACAAATCAAAAGACAAGGTATGGAAGGATTACCAGAAAACATTGATGCAACGTCTCACGGGTAGCTGCCCTTCTCTGTGTATGGTACAAAGGACTTCATGTTCGCGTGTATAAAAGGGGGGGGGTCGTCCTTCCTCTTTATTATTCGCTCATCTCATGCGGCGAGTTGGTGCTCTGTGTTGATCTCCCATCATTGTAGCAGGGAAGTGGCCGCCGCTTGAATTTGAAACAACGGCCTCGCTGACTAGGGTTCAGAGCTTTCTTTGACCATTCAACGATCCCAACCTGGCTCTAAATTAGGTTTCTTAATTAATCCTCGGGATTTCAAAAGGAGCATGACTTCCCACAGGTTCTAGGTTGTCAAATTATTATGGTTTCTATATAAAACACCTAGTTTTGTGATTTTTATAAACTAAAATAAAAATAAAAACAAAGAAACAAATAAGCAAACAAATAAGATAGAAAAGATATTGGTTAAGGATCGAATAACTAGAACTCAACTTTTATCAAAGACCCTAGAATACCTTGAACTCTCCTCATTCATCAACAAACACATTAAAAGATATCATTTTAATCAAGGGTTAAGTTCTATGAAATCGCCAATCATTGAACGTAAAGCGCACTAATTCAATTTAACAAAGGTTACGATTCACATATGATCATAAGAATATATCACTACAAACTATAATCATATTATGCTACTTGTATCCAAGGAATATCACTTTTGCGTATAATAAACCCTAAAACTAGCAATAGATGTGATTAGAAGTTCTACCAATTTGCAACTTGACAAAACAATCAATCAATCATAAAACAATATTTTCAGAATTGCAAACGATAAATATGAGACAAAAACTAATATATTGAATCAAAGAATCATGCTTTGTGAAATCCAACTATTCCATAACCAAAAGATAATTAGGTACTCATATTCAAGGAGTTCATAACAAGAAAGAGAAGTTTCATGTTCTAAACCCTAGAAAACAAGTAGAGATAATAAGATAATCCTCATCATATATTCCTCAATTTCCATAAAGGATACTCCTTCCAAAATTAGGTTTTGTCTTCAAAGTCCATTAGTTGGAAATTCACCTGGCCCACCATGGAGAGAAACCCGTGTAAAAATTATGTCCCAAAATCGCTCATCTTGTGGCCGGAATCCCGCCGGAAAAGTCGCCGGAAAATTATCTCGGGTGAACAAACCTACCACCGGTCAACAATCTGGAATCTTCAAGTCGACGGGTCAAATCACAGTTAAGCTGGTCACGTTTGGGTCAAGTATCTTTTGCATCATCATTGTGCATCACTCATCCAAATTTCCCTCACTAGTACCATCTCAAGCCATCCGCCCTCACTAGTACCATCTCAAGCCATTCAAATAGAGTTAGCCCTTAACACTTGACAATTTTGACACTCTTGCCCTTAATGTTCTTGTTTTGCCCATAACTTCTTCATACGAACTTCTTTCTTTCGCCATCGTCTTCATCTTCTCTTTGAAAAGTAGAAATCTTGTATTTGAACGAGTTCCACTGGGTCTTTTTGCTCCAAATGACTCCATTGCACCTTAAACTCAAAAGCACACATAAGATACATAATTTACAAGAAAACTTAAATACTTGATATTAAATACGGTGTATTCTACACCTATCAGATTCCCCCACACTTAGACTTTGCTAGTCCTCGAGCAAATCAAACAAAACAATAAAATACATACAACTCCGTGTCGTCGAGGCTACGGTTAATTTTAGCATAAATAACAAGAGTGACGAGTTATAGTCTAGTTAATTGGTTCCTCAACTCCTGCATTCAAAATGGTTCCATCCACTAATGGTGTCAAAAACAAACTATACAAACATATAAATGCTCCCCACACTTAAACTTCACATTGTCCTCAATGTGTAAAACCGAAAGTTCTGAATTCTGACGTAACAGCAGATAAAACGCAAAAACTGTGCAAATTGGTAAGGAATTTGGAAAAACTCCATTTCACAAAAAAGTTGTTCACCTACGTGTTTTCTACACAGTGTCAAAATTTCACAGTGTTTCGATAAACGGTATGCAAATATGATATGAAAACAGTAAAAAATAAATAAACGAAACAAAAATAAAATGCAAAAGGATAAGAAATACAAAACCGGTGGGTTGCCTCCCACTTAGCGCTTGTTTTATAGTCGACGGCCCGACTTAGCTTCTTGTAAGATTCATTCCCCATATACCAACAATCTGAAAAGTTGAGGATCCACCCATAGCACCTGTTTTGCAAACACTAGCTTCACACAAAAATTAGTAACATAAAGCAAAAGTGAAGCTATGAACCGATAAAAGCTTCCCCCACACTTATTCTTGTCCACACATGGAAGCGTATAAAGAATATATGAGTCGGGTACATCCACGGTTCCTTGTTCCATAACCTGCATAGTATGAGAATCAAGTGTCTCTAATGGCGGAAAACGAGAAACAAAGTCATTCAACAATATTCTCGAAGCACATAAATTCAAACCAATAAGAGGTAAAGGAGAAGAAGTAATAGGCAAAGGATTAGATAAACCTTGCACAATCTCTTGTATTACGGAATCCTCTTCATCCTTGAAAAACTCAAGTGAATTATTCACCTCTTTTATATCATGGTCCTCTATCAAACCTTGCAACCATTCTTCGTCCGTTTCTGCCGTAACCATAGTCTCGACATAAACGTCATCATTACAATCATGCACAAGTTCAACTGGGTCTTCCACAATATTGGTCATAACGGTCTCATTCTCAACATATTCCTCTTCATTAAACTCAAACCATGTTGCAAAATCTTGTAAAACACTAGTTTCATCATACTCATGTACCTTTTGAATAGGTTCTTGATCATTATAAAGATCAAGGATTGAGTCAACTACACTAACGTCATCCAATATCTCCAAAGGTTGGTCCTTTTTAACACATTCATCTTCGTCTTCATCTTCAGACTCACCATAATAAGAATCGTCGTCGGTTTCCCAACCCTTATCACGACGTCGTTTAAGTTCCATATGAATGGTCCTACTAATTTCATCGACTAGCTCTTCCGAGGCTCCATCATCTTCCAACTTGTATAATTTCTCGCAGGGTTTCCTGACGTTCACACGCTTACCACCATTGACTACAATATGTTCTCTTTCCCATGACTCTTCCCTTTGAATGGGTAAATGATCATAACTACGATCCGGAGTCGGGTAAGAAGAAATATTCCAAAAGTTGTTTTGTGCGGCGTTCTCTCTATCACGGTCAAGTTGGTCTAGCCTTTGTTGCATGTCTTGTAATCCATTCAAAATCTGCATACAACTCGAATAAAGCCAATTAGATGTAGAATTATCCCACCTAGGTGCTTGACTTACATACCCACTATAAGGTTGTTGTTGGTATGTATGAAAATCACCATAAGGTTCTCTAGGATATGCATCATAGCCAATAAATTGGTTTTGATTGCATCCCATAGATGGTGGGTAATTTTCATAGGAGCAAAGAATCATGCTTTTGTGAAATCCAACTATTCCATAACCAAAAAGATAATTAGGTACTCATATTCAAGGAGTTCATCACAAGAAGAAAGAGAAGTTTCATGTTCTAAACCCTAGAAAACAAGTAGAGATAATAAGATAATCCTCAGAACACCCTTATCGTGATGAGATAAAGATTTTCCCACTCTCTCGCACCTGTAGCTCATTGCACTCACCACCACTCTTCACTCCAAATGCACGGCTCGCTTCTTCTCAACCAAAGAAAACATCTCTCACACACATCCTGCTTTCATCATGTCGGAACTATTATTCTACTCAGCTGCAATTTCAATTTAACCCTTGAGGTGGATCATCTTCTTCATTGCAACTCATTGTAGCAAAACCAGTTGCATTCTTTCCAATCCGAACAACCCTTTCCCGAGACCTACCACCACCATTACCAACAAACTTCTCCACTGCAATTCTACATCCGAGATTCAATAGCAGCCCTCCTTCGAAATCAACCATAGCAGCTTCCCAATTTTAGGTCATCACTCGCAAATACAAATTTAGCTCAAACCCAACTTCCTTATCTTCCAATTCTTCTTCTAAACCACAAGACAAACGAAATCTAGTTCTTCAAATCCTTCTCAATCGCTTGTATCTAGGGTATGATAAAAAACATTACTTTGCAATTTTGTTTTGCCCATAACTTCTTCAGTGTCAATTCTTCCTTTTCCTTTACAATGAAAAGTATAATCATCCTTTTTCTTTCAAAAGCACACATAAGATACATAATTTACAAGAAAACTCGCAAAGAAAGCATTCTTGAGCCTTGTGATGATTCTCTAGAACACCCTTATCGTGATGAGATAAAGATTTTCCTCTCTGATCATGTCAAGAATCATCTTCTTCAATCATTCTTCTCAAACGCAAGCGATATATTCTTCATTGATGAATACGCGTTGTGATGATTCTCCGCCATGATCATCATGCGATATATTCTTCATTGACCTTCGATGTTTGTATTTTTTTGTTTTTTTTTGTTTTTTTTTGTAGAGGTTTCCTTCCGGGACGTGTGTAACAATGGTTGATGATGATGATTTAGCACTCCTCTTCCTTCAAGATCAAGTATGCACGCCGCTGATCTGGAAGACGCTGATTTGGGTATCTCTTCTTATGAGTACCCCAACGCAGGCTTGCGCTTCGATATACATATGAGATGTTTATCTTCTAGTTACCGGGTTGTTGGCGGTTTTCTAGTAAGGAAGGAGTTCATCCCCTTGTACACAAAAATATGGAGAAAGTACGGTCATATTGCAACTAGGAATGTGGTGCGACATTGCTCCTCTGCTTTAGTTACCACGATGAACTGTCTCCTTCCCATGATCGCCGAGATGGAAGGTACATCCATACGTGATGTCACTGAATCAACTATCGAGAAGTGGGAATACATGATATCTACCTGTGAATCTATGGAGTTCAACGTAGGCTGGTTGCGGCAGCGCCTTGATGTTATCAAAGTTGATCGAGCCGGTATCATCGCTAACGTTGTCCCTGCTACGAAAGCCATCTTGGAAGAGGAGAAGGCCTCGATAGCGGAATCTGAGAAGGTGGAGCAGGCAATCCGAGACTTGAAGAGTAGGTTTGAAAGGTATCAGGAGAGGCTGAAGATGATGCTTTCAAGGAACTACAGCTTGTTGGATGGCCTTTTCTGAGCCATACCTTTTATTTTGAATAAGTAGGCACAATGATGTTTTAATCGTTTCTCTTTTTGGGTTTTGAACCTTGTCTTGGAAAATAAATTGCGTTGGATTTTGTTAAATGAATGGAGTTTACATCAACATGTTTTCAATAATGGAGAATTTAATAACTGAGACGTGAGAAGAATGATAATGCCTGATTGTTGCGTTGCGAGGCGGCATGAGATGGAATGATGATCAGGCGTAGTATGCCTTGAGCCATTTTTCGTTGATGACTGCTTCCAATTTACCTCCATCTTCTTTAATAATCTTGTAGTATCCAGTATTGTAAGCTTTGGTGATCACATAGGGACCTTCCCATTTTGGAGAGAATTTTGATGCGGACATGTCTTGCTGAATGTGCTTGGCAGTCTTCAAAACTAAATCTCCCACTTTGAAAATTCATGGTTTCACAGCTTTGTCATACGCTCTGGAGATCCTGCTTCTGTATGTTTGAGTACGTTCCTCTGCTTTATCTCTCCTGGATTCTAGGGTGTCCAACTCTGCAATCCTGGAGCTCGATGCCTCGGTTTCATTCCAGTGGACCCAACTTGCTGCTGCAATCCTGGCTGACGGAATTTTAATCTCTGCTGGGAGAATCGCGTCCGCACCGTAGACAAGTGAGTAAGGGGAAACGCCGATAGAACTCCTAGGTGTTATCCGATACGCCCACAATGCCATTGGTAGCTGTTCGTGCCATGTCCTGGGATGATCATGCACTGTTCGGAGGAGAATCCGAATTAAGGTTTTGTTGGTGCTTTCACCGCCTGTTCCCACAGGGGTAATAGATGGTGGAGAAGACCTGCTTAATCCCATATTCTTCAATCAACTCTCGTACCTGTTTATTGGCGAAAGGAGTGCCATTATCCGTAATGATGTGCTTAGGCACACCAAACCGGAAAATGATGTGTTCCTTAATGAACGCCGCGATTGTTGCTCCAGTAGTCCCTCGTAGAGGAATGACTTCAACCAACTTGGTAAAATACTCCGTTGCGGTTATGATATACTCGTGTTGTTTTGACGATGGCGGGTTGACCTTCCCAATGATGTCAAGTCCCCAGCTGTAAAATGGCCATAGACTACTCACCGAGTGTAAAGGAGTAGAAGGTGCATGAATAAGATTTTCGTGAATTTGACATTCGTTGCATCTTTGAACGAACGCAGCGGCATCGTCTTCCATGGTTGGCTAGTAGTATTTCTCGTGTATCTTGAGAATTAGCTTTTTCTTTCCCTGGTGTTCGCCTTCATGCATTTCCTTCATCAGGATCGGGATCTCCACTTCGGCCAGACATCGTAACAGGTCACCCCCAAAACTTTTTCGGTACATGATTCCTTCATGAAATACAAATCTCTTGGCTCGTTGCTTCATTTTGGCTGTGTCTTTCTTGCTTGCAGGGAGTACTCCGTCACGAAGGTAGTTGACATATGGCTCTCTCCAGTCCCCAGTATGGCTCACGCTAAAAACCTCCAATTGGTGTGGTGGTGTTTGACAATTGGAGCAAGACCCTTGGAGTGATCGAGATTGCGTCTCCATATCTGGCTAGTAGAAGCCAAGGCGTTGGAGACGTCGGTAAGGAGTCACTACCAACGTTTGTCCGTAAATTTTATTGTGAATGCGGCTGAGTTTTAGTTGTGCTTCCTCATCTCCAAGACATCTTGATAGAGACCCATCTGAGTTCCGGTGGTATAACACTCCATGAAGCATGAAAAAGCTTTGCAGGGTTTTCAGACTGACCTTTCCTTGGGAGAGTGAACTGTTTATCTCTTGAATGATAGGAGTCCTCCAGTCGTCAGTTTCAGCATCTTTAGATTGTGCGAGCCATGTCGACGCTACACTCCGTATCCTCACAATTAAAGTTTCTTCCAGACCTTCGAATTGCAGCTTCGAGGCCAATGTGGCTAGGCAATCGGCGTGTTTGTTGTTATTGCGTCCAATATGGGTTATGGTTGCATCAACAAAATAGTTCAATAGATTTTGCGTCTCATATCTATAGGGGGCCAGCGTTATCTCCTTGAGTGAGTAGTCGCCATTCATCTGATTGACCAGCAACTTAGAGTCACCTCTTACTTCCAGGTGTGTGGCTCCTGCTTGCTTGGCTAGTGACAATCCTATGAGGAAAGCTTCGTATTCTGCCGAATTGTTGGTTCACTGAAAGTCCAACTTGAAAGAATGTGAAAAGACTTCGCCCGTTAGAGACACTAGAAATATACCCGCTCCTCCGGTATTATTGCTAGGAGTAGCAGAACCGTCAAAATATAATAGCCATGCCTCATTTTTGATAAAAGAGATTTCGGAAAATTCTCCGGGGAGGTCTTCATGCAGTGCGGTGGTTCCTTCTCCTGGGAATGCTGCTAGAAGATCTGCCACTGCTTGCCCTTTGATAGCTCTTGGAGGAGCGCATGTTATATCAAATTTTGATGTTTGAAGCAACCATTTGGCCGGTCTGCCTATCAAGGCTGGTTTCGAGAGTAAGAACTTGATAGGGTCAGCTTTGGATATTAACACCACCTTGTTTGCCAGTAAATAATGTCTGAATTTCTGCACAACGTGAACTAGGGATAAGCATGCTTTCTCTGCTTTGGGGTATCTGAGTTCAACATCTCTCAATGTACGGCTGAAGTAGTATATAGGATGCTAAATCCCCTCATCATCTTCCTGAGCAAGAAGGGCCCCGACAACAGTGTCACTAGAAGCAGTGTAGAGGCATAGCGCTCTTCCTTGCATGGGAGATTTCATAACGGCGGGTGAAGACAATATTTGCTGGATCTTCCGAAATGCTTATTATTGCTTTGTACTCCAAATGAAGCTTGCTCCCTTCTTCAACAGGGGAGTGAATGCGGCGATGAGTTGGGCCAAACCAGGTATAAAACGTCGGATATAGTTTACCTTCCCATGAAGCTTTGGAGTTCTTTCACAGTTTGTGGCGGAGGCATCGTAAGGATAGCTTGGGTTTTGGTTGGATCGACCTTGATTCTTTCAGAGGTGACTTGGAATCCCAAAAATTTCCCGGAAGAGACTCCGAAAGCGCATTTCAGAGGGTTCATCTTTAATTTGTACTCACGACATCTTTCAAACACCTGTCGTAGGACGTTTGTATGGGCTGCACGAGTCTTTGACTTGACCACTATGTCATCTACATAATCTTCGACTTGCTTGTGCATCATTTTTTTTATAAGAAAATAAAACACAAAACAACTTAAAACCGGTTACGAAATATGATGTTCGTTACGGCTTTCAGGTGGTATAACCTGGGAGTCGTAATGATTGTTGGAATTTCTTTCACTTCTAATGTCAGCATTGAAATCATAGTCGATTTGCTGCATTAAGTTTTGGGCTTCCAACCCTTTCCATTGTCTATCATTACAGTTTGAGCATAAGTTTGCTAACTTAGAGGCTTTATGGTTTTGGCTAGAGTTGATGGTACTCCATACAGTATTTCAAAAAGAGTTGTTTTTCTAGTCTTCAGTTTGAATCTTCTTTGCATCTGCTCAGCATGAAGTCTTCTTGTCAGCTTTATTAGGTCGCAGGAGTTTGATTCAATCTCTATCCTACTTCCCAATTTTTCTGCCCAGTCGAAAATCTTCTGAGTTGCTATTTGATGGATCTCTAGGCTGTTCCCCTGGAGATACCCAGTTCCTCTTGCTTCTGTGCATTCACCTGTAAAATCTAACAGTATTACTCCAAAGCCAAAAGAGTTTGTAGTGTTATTGTAATAAATAACAGCATTTAGTTTCAAAGTAAAAATGGTTGGTGGTAACCATTGTATTTTATATTCAATAAGTTGTGATTCTGTTGTCTCCTTATTGTAGTTGATATGCATAAAATTGTTATTAGCCATAGCCGCTTTCCTAGTGTTTATGTAGACTTTGATATTTTTTGCTATAGTTTTGGTTGTGGATCTACCATTGTTGAAATTTATATTACATCTTTCTTTCCAGATGTGCCAAAGGATGATGACACATAGTTCAGTCCATTCACTAGTGTCCTCCTGGACTCTTTTGGCTTCAATAATTTGAGATAGCCATATATGGAAATCAGTATTGTTTCCATATATTTGGCTAGGATGAATTTTCAGATCTAGGAAAACATCAATTATTAAAGGACAGTGCATAAAAAGATGAGTTATAGTCTCCATTTGGCAATTGCATATTTTGCATATGTCTTCAATGTAGTTGAGGTGCTTCCCCACAGCTGCTCCCGTTGGTAAGATGTTGTGTGAAGCCTTCCATAAGAAGAGTTTAATAGAGGGGCTCACATTTAGTTTCCAGATTGTTCTCCAATCTTTCTTCCTTTCCACCAAATCATTTCTACTACTAATGAGTTTCTTGTAGAGTGTTTTTACTGTAAATTTCCCATTTGTGGTTAATGGCCAGAGGACTTCATCCTCCTGATTGGTGTTTATTCCAGTGTGGAAAATGTTGTTTGCAATGTTTTCATTAAAGAGCTCAGTTATTAGAGCTACATTCCATTGAGAGTTATTGGTCATGAGATTTTTCACTCTCTGTATGTTATCATTGCAATTTGTGGGTTTGATTAGGACTTCCTTTTGGTTGAGATACCAAATGTCTGTCCAGATATTTATTTTATCTCCTTTTCCAACTTTCCAAGTGCTGAATTTTTGAATGTCTTCAACACCTGCTAAAATTCCCTTCCAAATCCATGAGTCATTTGGCTTTGGTTTAGTTGAAACATGCATAATATCCACATCAGGATAGTATTTTGCTTTCATGACTTGCTTGTGTATCATATCGTGAAAAATTGCAGTCATGGCGTGTTGATAGGTAGCACCAGCATTCTTCAAACCGAAAGGCATCACAGTATAGTAAAAGTTTCCGAGAGGAGTTCAAAAAGCTGTCTTACTTGCATCGTGTTCATACATTTTTATCTGGTCGTAGCCGCTGTATCCATCCATGAAAGAGAACATGCCATGTCCGCTGGTAGCATCTACTAGCATGTCAATGTTGGGAAGAGGAAAATCATCTTTGGGGCAGCATTTGTTCCCGTAAAGAAGAAAAGCGGCCAAATTAGATGATGTATCGATGAAGCCAGGTAGGATGATGAATGGGCTTGATGAAGCCAGCAGTCAGTAACTTCTAAATCTCGGTCTTGATCTGCTCCTCCACGTCGTGTCTGAATTGCCTTAGAGATTGCTTGATCGGTTTAGATCCAGACTTTATATGTAGATGATGAGTGACCAGTTTTTCATCCAAGCTGGGCATTTCCTCTTACGTCCATGCAAATATGTCTTAATACTCCTTGAGAAGATTCACGAGCTTTGCGCGTTCGTCTTCACGTAAAGTCGAACTGATGGATATAGGTCTCGGAGATTCTTCATCCCCGATGTTGATCACTTCGAGTTCGTCCGTTGTGGAGTCAGTTCCATCCTGTAATTGTCGTGGAGCATCCGGTACTTCTTCTTGCAGTTTGTCATTGTTGTTGCATTCCATTGGACGGAGAGACCGAGTGAGAATCTCTCCTGCTAATTGCTAACAGTGGCGACGGTATACGGTTTTCCCCTTCTGGTCGCGACTTTCCATAAAGGTTCGTTCCCTCTTAGCATGGAGACGTATTGATCCTTCGTTTGATGAAGAAGAGTTGGCGTGTTCTGCTAGTGGAGGCCCCCCCGGTCTCTCTGTCTAGTGGCGTGTTCGGGAGATTCATGCTACTCTGCTGAGAGTGAACAATCCATCTTCATGTCATGTCATGTCAATAATGAGAGTTTGGCTGAGAACATAGCATAGGAGAATACCGGGCGAGCAATGCATTAGTAACTAATGCGATATGTTGAAATTCATAGGATATCTGGGATTGATGCACCATTCTGATAAATTTCTAAATACATCGAATTACTCGATACATATATAAGTAAGGAATACTCATCTCTTTCAAATGGTTTTTGTTCCTTTGTAGGATGAAAGCGCATTGAATACAGGGTTTTACAATTTTAACCCTGAACTAAAAACCACCATCAACAGGAAGATATTCACCAAACACCATATTCTAAGTTGGTATCGGCGTTCGATCTAACCCACGCTTCATCATCAAAAAAAAAAAACATCATCATCTACAATGGCGGCAAACTCAAACAATTTTCGCCAGGTTCCTATTCATCATATGGTAACATTAAAACTCACAAAAACTAATTTTTTTGTTATGGAAGACACAATTAAAACCTATTCTGAAAGGTTATAAAGTCCCAGGTTACGTTGATGAGTCACTTGAAAAAAACCCACGTACAGTTCCTAACTCTGAAGCAATAAATCCAGCATTTACTGAATATGAAGAAATAGACTCACTTCTTATTGGATGGTTGAATTCCTCATTATCTGAAGCTGTTCTTAGCTAAGTTACTGGTATTGAAACATCAAAGGAGGTATGCGACACACTTGAACACCACTTTGAACCTAAGACCAAGGCTCATCAGATGCACCTGAAGAAGCAGCTACACAACCTATCAAAAGGTAACATGTCTCTGCAAGCTTTTTCCAATAAGGCTAAAGGTATCTTTGATAGTCTTGCAGCATCTGGATATGCCGTGACAGCTAATGATATGAAACAATCCATTTGCAATGGTTTGAATCAATCTTATGATCCTATTATGACTGCTTTGGGTACGATTGAAAAAATGGATATCGAGATGTTCTATGCGCACCTACTCACCTGATATGAGGTTGGAACAATAATTGGCTTTGTTGCAACAACCAATTGCTAATGTAGTTGTCTCAAACTCAGCATCTTCAAGCAGAAAGCCAAATCAGAGAAGATTCAACAGTCAGAATAAGCAACCATTCCAGCAAAACAACAATCAGATTTTTTAGAGGAACAACAATTCAAACAACCAAGGCCCATGTCAGATCTGCAAAAAAAGAAATCATACAGCTGACCGTTGCTGGTTTCGATACGAAAAGGATAACAAAGGCCATCGACAGCATATATAGCTCTCCTAGGAGGCCACACTGACAACCAGTGGGTTACAGACACCGGTGCTACTCACCATCTCACTGCTGATATAAGTAATTTGAGTATTCCACATGAATAAGATGGAACAGAACAGGTTCATGTTGGTAATGGTAATACCCTTAAGATTTCTAATGTTGGTTGTGCAGCCTTGACATCAAATACTCGATCTTTACAACTAAATAACATATTTCATGTTTCACAGATAAAAACAAATCTGTTATCTGTCTATCAATTTTGTAAAGAAAATAATGTGTACTTTGAGTTTTACACTAATTTCTTTGTTGTGAAGGACAAAGGCACGGGGATAACAATGCTGCAGGGGCAGAATAGAAATGAGCTTTATGCATTTGAAGGTGTTGGTGACATCAGTTCCACAATCCATCCAAAGTCTTTTGTCTCCACAACTCTTCCTGTCTGGCACCAGCGTCAAGGTCACCCAAGTCTTCGAACCGTCTTTAAAGTTATTCATCAGCATTCTCTCCCAGTTTCGAATAAAAGTTTTGAGTTTTGTCATTCTTGCCATATCAGTAAGAGCAAGAAACTTCCTTTTTCAATTAGTAGCACCTCTTTTGATAAACCATTAAGTTTGATTGTTTCAAATATTTGGGTTTCTCCACACACATCACGAAATTGATATCATTATTATTTACTTATTATGGATGTCTTTTCGCACTTTACTTGGGTATTTCCATTGGTTTTAAAGCCATATGCCTTGTTAGTCTTTATGCAGTTTCAAAAACAAATTGAAAATCTAACTGACCATAAGATCAAAGATTTTTCAGTCAGACAATGCTTTAGAATACAAAAAGTTTACATCGCATTTAAACAACTATGGTATACAACATAGGTTCTCTTATCCTCACACATCGCCTCAAAATGGTATAACTGAACGTCGAATCAGACATGGCACCGAATCTGGTCTAGCATTGTTGTTTCATGCACTTATGCTCAAGTCTTTTTGGTCAGAAGCTTTCACAACGACTTTTTATCTTATAAATAGACTTCCCAAATCAGCCTCTGAGTCAAAAACACCACTTGAATTACTATTCAACAAAAACCCAGACTATGGGTTTTTAAGAGTATTTGGTTGTTTATCCTATCCATGCCTCAGTCCTTATAACAATAACAAGTTAGATCCAAGATCACTACCATGCACTTTTATAGGGTACAGTGCCTCACATAAGGGTTATGTGTGTCTTCATAGACAGACCAACAACGTATATATCTCACGTCATGTATTGATTGAAGAAGGCCCATTTCCGTTCCTTTATGCGCAGCAAACCAACCATGTGGTAAGTCATCCAACTCAATATCCTAGTACTGTATTTTTAGAATTACCAGTTTTCAGCAAGATAACTACAGTGCCTGCTCAACTTATTCAGTAGCCGGAGATATCCCCCTCAGTCCAGTATGCAGATCTTAATGCTAAGCAGACTCCAACTATCTCACCAGCAAATTCCTCCCAACATGGGTCTGCAGCTAAAGACTCCAATATTGAGCCCAATTCTACTACATTTTTTTTTATGCATGAACAACGGTCCTCAGCAGTGGAAGAACAATCTGTTGCACCACCTGCACTTCAACAAACTTATCAAATGGTTACTAGGGCCAAGTCTGGGATCACAAATCCGATTCAAAAGTTGTGTCTCACAACGACTAAACATCCAATACAAGACTCATGTTTTATGGAGCCTACTTGTTTCTCTAAAGCTTTCACGGATCCGAAATGGAGGAAGGCCATGGATGTGAAAATTAATGCATTGATCAGAAATGGTACGTATTCACTTGTACCATATGAGAAAGGTATGAATGTAGTTGGCTCGAAATGGGTATATCGTATAAAGCAAAATCCTGATGGCAGTATAGAGCGCTACAAAGCTCGTCTTGTGGCAAAAGATTTTCACCAGCAGGAAGATATCGAATACGGCGAGACTTTTAGTCCAGTCATTAAACCATGCACCATACGACTAGGGCTTTCAATTGTTGTGATGAACAAGTGGGAGTTGCAACAGCTTGATGTAGAAAATGCATTTCTACATGGAGTACTTGATGAAGAGGTGTACATGAAACAACTTGCAGGATATGTGGGTCCAAACTACCCAACTCATGTTTGTAAATTACATAAATCACTGTATGGGCTTAAACAAGCTCCGAGGGCGTGGTTCTCACGGTTAAGTGGCTATCTTCTCCAGCATGGATTCAAAGGCTCAATAGCGGATAGTTATTTGTTTGTGCTGCAGACTTCAGATTCCATTACTTATGTCCTAATATACGTGGATGAAATCATTGTCACCGGCTCTAATCCATCCCATATTAATAAGCTTATTACTGACCTGGGTACAGTCTTTGCAGTTAAGGATATGGGTGTTTTGTCCTTCTTTGTAGGAGTTGAAGTGTTACAACAGGGGAGTAGTTTGGTTCTTACACAACGCAAATATGTAGCTGATCTTCTGAGACGTACTAAAATGGACAGCATCAAACTAGTCTGCACATCACTACCACCGAATGCAAAGGTTTAAAAGCAGGGCACAACTAAATTCTCTGATCCAACTCTCTATAAAAGTGTGGTAGGTGCTTTACAATACTTCACTCGTCCTGACATATCAGTGGTTGTGAATAAAGTATGCCAATATATGCATGATACTTACATTGAACATTGGGATTAAGTCAAGCGTTTATTGTGATATTTGAAGCATACAGTTGATTATGGCTTAGTGATACGAGCAACTTCAGATTACACACTTCATGCATACTTGGATGCAGACTGGGCAGGAAATTTAGATGATCGTAGATCAACCAGTGGCTATTGCATTTACTTTGGAGGAATCTCATCTCATGGAGTGCTAGGAAGCAAAAAAACGGTGTCCAAATCTAGTACAGAGGAGTGGCAATTGTAACATCAGAACTGATTTGGATAAAATCATTGTTGACTGAGTTTGGAATTAAAGTACCAACCCCTACTCTATGGTGTGACAATCTAGGTGCAACATACCTCACTGCCAATCCAGTTTTCCATGCGCGCACCAAACACATCGAAATAGATTATCACTTTGTGATAAAACGGGTCATTATTTCCTTTTGAATTATTATTGTTTTTGTTTTGAACCTTGTATTCAGTTTCCATGTATAAATAGAAAAGCAAAATCTCCACAATCTTCTGTGGAAGATATTCACCAAACACCCTATTCTAAGTGCTTATTCTCCCATCACCATTAATTCTCCCGATCTGAATCTAATGTCCCATTGGTCACATGTAGTGGGTCTCACTTTGACTTGACCCTTCTGCCATCATGCTTGCTATGTCAGCAGCATTTAATACCTTGTCGCCCGTATGGTTGGGTATGGTAGATGTTTAGGTTTCTGCACCCAGAATCATGGGCTTGATCCTGTGCTTCTGGCTTGTTCGACTTGGGTACCTTCTAGATTAGGATGTTTCCACATACAACTGTCAAATATTTACTCCTACAGTGACACCAAGGATTCTCTCGGTTTCTGGTATTTTGACACCAAGAAACAGATGTATCGATCACCATTAGTACTACATCTGTGCTACGTTAGAAATCATTCAGATCATACTCTGAATCAAGGAGTAACATTGCCCAATCATTTTCCTTCATTTGGGAGGAGTACAACTTGGAAGGAAGAAAATGAGATTCATGGATTACATAGATCTGTGAACGTTGTATATTCTACCACACATCCTAGTTGGGCCGACCGAGCGAAGCGAGGGAGGAGCTTTATATGGTCACTTTTTTGTCAATAGTAAGTGATCAATTGACAAAAAAAGATTGGATTTTGGTGTCCCAAATTGGTTTCAATCGACAATGAAATGACTAAAGAGCCCCTCCATGTTTCAATTTCTCACTAAAGTTGGCGTAAATATGACACAAAATGAAGGGTAATCGCGTAATTTAGCCCACAGGAAAAAAGGACACGGAGGTTGGAAATGGTTTAATTGTTTAGGGGCATTTTAGTAAAACCAGAGGTAAAATGACCCAAAGGTTGCGGGTTCGAATCCCGTTCACCTCTTCTTCTTTTTTTTTCTTTTCTTCTTCTTTCTTTTCCTCCTTCTCCGATCCCACCTCTTGGAAACCGTTCGACAATTCTCCATCAAGAGATTTTTGAACTACCACCACCACCACACTCCTCCACCTCCTTCAATCTCACTGTTACAGATTCAATCACCACCACCACTCTTCATCAGCAAATTCAATCACCATCACCACCACTCTTCGTCACCATTATATAGATTATTTCTAGGGTTGGTTTTCGATCCCGGGATTTCTAATCCGTTCACAGAAAATTAGGGATTTTGAGTTCAAATTTGTACGTAAAGATGGAAGAATTGGGGAGTTTAAAGAAGAAATTGAAGCTCTGTGTTGGGTGATTGATTATTGTTTGCTACTAATGGAAGAATTGGTGATGAATAATGGAGGAAATAGGGTTTAACTCAAGTCCTAAATTACAAAGAAGATGGTTCGATGTTTGAGAAGAATTAACAGGTTAGTGGAATTGAGTGATGGGTATGATTCAGATCGAGAATGATTGAAGCTAGGGTTTTTGACTGGAATTCATGGTGTTTGATATTTGTTGTTGAGTTGAAGAACGAGAAGATACAAAACGACACCACTACGCCAAGCTCCCGATTGAAATTTATTATCGCTGATTGCAATTACGAGTTGGAATTGATGTTTTGATTCGTTTTTGGGTGTTTAAGTTGGACTTGTCTACATCGGGGAAAGGTGGAATTGGGACGTTCATTGGTATATGTTTGGTTAGTGCTGCGTTTGGAGTTGCAGATGCTCATGTTCAAGGTGGAATGATTGGGGATTTATCATTCATGTGCCCCGAGTTCTTGCAAGTGAGTTCATGGTTCAGGATTTCAATTTCATGTGCTTTGCAGGTTACATACCATTCCGTTATAAGTATGAGTTTCTAATTTTTGTGTGCATTCTAAATTGCCGTGTATATAGTCTTTCCTGGCAGGTTCGGCTGCATCTGGTGCTCTAACTTCTGCCTTGAGATTAATTACGAAAGCGAAGATTCGAGAATTCAAAGAATGGCCTTCGCAAGGGAGCTTGTACGGAAACTCCTCGATCTATTACTTGAATGACATTGAATAAGATATTGAGATATCTCTTGTTTTGGGTACTTATTGCGCATCTTAACTCTAAAATTGCAGTCTTGTTCTTTGGAATTTCGCATTTTTTGAGCTACTATGTGTACTTCGTATGTGTATGTCTTCCCCAAGTTGCCTATTGTGAAGTACTACCGTGCCAAAGCAGCCTCGAAGGATCCAAGATCTGTTTCTGCGATCTTGTCTTAGGTGGAATGAAAACAGTACTACCAGACATTGAACAAGTAATGTCTCTTTCTCTGTGTGTTTCGAGCTTTGGATACATTTCGTGGAACTTGATGAGCTTTGGTAAATTCTAGAAATGTTAGTGATTATTAACGTGTAAATTTTTTTTTCCTTACAAATCTGAATCCATGTGATCACGTAGTGGTGTCGTTTCGTCTAGTTCTACGGTCGGCCCTTCCACCGTGGCAACGGTTGTACTAGTTGATAAACATATGCACTCCGGTGAATGACGAAATAAGTGATGTTGTGTATATGAAGTTAAAATGACATTAAGGAATTGAAAGTCTGTCGCACAAATGACAGTGCCCACGTTTCTCAACTAGTGACATAGGACGTACACTCAAGTTATGGTGCCACTTACAGGAAAACAGCAGCGCTGACCATCATCCTATTTTGAACTAATTTTCGAATTGTTTTGAAGGAACTGTTTTCAAAAAGTCTTATAATTAATTTTTGAATTGTTAATTTTAACTTATAAGTAATTTTTGAAAATGTGTTTTTGAAAACAGTCTTACTAAACAACATTTTAAAATTTAATAGAAAATGAAAACAAGGAAAAAGGTGGTGTTTTAAAACAGTAGAAAATCATTTTTGAAAATGGTACCAAACAGGCCCTTATAAAGATTTTTTTTAAGTTTTTCCTGTAAGGACCCTCAAGCTCGTCAACGCTGTTAGACCGATCAAGTGTTGATTTAGCCGATAATAACTCAATTAGTTTAACTCGAACGTTAATTATTATAATTAATCTAACAACGATCTAGATATGAAACTAGTATCATCGGTTAGGTCTCGAAAAGTTGTGCGAGATGGGCTACTCGAACGTGTCATTTGGATACCGGACAAACAAGATATTATATGAAGGGAAGATTAGTCATTTTGTAGACAAACTGCCTTGGCTGCCCTTATCTTTTGGTCGAGTGCCTTTAGTAATTTTTGGTCGGCCTTATCCTTAATCGACCGAGAAGATTCCTTCTTCTTATTCTTTCTTTTCTTCTTCTTATCTTCTCGTTTCTTCTTTCTTCTTCGACTCCTTCTCTGTTTTTCCTCTATTCTTCTTTTGTTCGAGTTTTGAGTGATGAAATGGGGTGTTGAGGTCAGGGGAAGACGATTTAGATCAAGTAATGATTGTTAATGGTGGTGTTGATTAGAATAGATGATTCGGAGTCGATGTGAAGGTGAAACAAATAGAATTAGAGTTAGGGTTTGTAAGTAAAATTCAGAGATAAGCTAGAAGATGAATTTGAGGTTCTAAGAGATTGATTAGAGATGGGGTTTTGATTGATTTGAAGTTTTGAATGGATGTATCGAGTTTGAATCATAGAAGCAAAGATTGGAAATTGAATTAGGGTTTTGCTGAGAGTTGAAGATGGTGATAAAGATTAAGAGTCTGAAATCGAGAAAACAAAAGAAGAATTAAGAACCAGTGAATGGTGTTGGTGTCGATTCAGGTGTTGATTTAGATTCAAGAAGAATCGAACAAGGTAATTTAGGGTTTCTCATATTTTGAATATGTTTTTATGGAATTGAGTATGAATTGATGGATTGTTTCATGGGTTTGTGTTTTTATTGGAATTCCCGAGTTCATGTCTCAGATGATGAAGTTGTGTATGTGTGTTGGGTAATAAAGTTGGAGTTTGCAGAGGATGTATTCATTGTGCATGAATGGAATTTGTTGGTGATATGGCAGATAGTGATGAAGCTTTTGGTTATGAAATTACAGAGGTATTGGTTGTGATTGCAGATGAGGAAGTAATATCAGTATTAGTGGTGTTTGTATAATAAGTGAACTGAAAGAAGAAGTTATAGTGTGGTTATTGTAATCTTGGATGATTAGTGACAGGATCGTTATGCAAGGATGTGGGGTTGGCGAGGTTGTAATTGGTGGTCTTGTGGAGCTGTTTTGAGGTTGATGAATTGAGTCAAGTGAAGAAGAACATGAATTCAATTGCCTAAGTATTTCCAAATTGAGTAATTGACCTTCTTTATGATTTTAGTTAAGTTATGCATTCTCAGTTGTTGAGTTGGTGTGATTATGAATGAAACTGAGATTGGGATGACTTTGGAATGAAGTTGTGGGTGGAATTTAGATTATAGATGCGTTACAGGGAAGAAGATGTAGTAATCTGATAGTTTTGTTATTGTTATGATGATGATTTTGTTGGTGGTTTTGGTAAGAAGCGGATGTAAATGAATGGCATGAAT
This sequence comes from Papaver armeniacum, assembly GCA_023531295.1. Lineage (NCBI taxonomy): Eukaryota > Viridiplantae > Streptophyta > Magnoliopsida > Ranunculales > Papaveraceae > Papaver > Papaver armeniacum. Next base: position 56,373 of record JAJJWW010002753.1, on the reverse strand, counting down.
TGGCAGGGTGGTGAAGTTGATAGTGTTGAAACTGAACCTAGTAATGTTATAAGTGAAGATGATAATATTGTGGTTGCAATTGGGAGTTTTAGTATTACAGTGGCAGTCTAGTTCTGTTGGGGTTTGAGTTGATGACTGTCTGTGTTATGAGATTGCAGGTCATGTGAATTATTAGAGAAGGTGTTGCTTGGAGCTGCAATTGTAGAGAATGGAGATGGAATCGCTAGTAGCAATGGAACTGAAGTTGAATTACTGGAGGCCTGAATGGAATGGTGGTGTTGTAAATGTGTTGATTGTTGAGTTATACTAGTGTTGTATTGCAGATGTAGATGTTTGAGGCAGGTGGTATGTTTGTTGAATGGTTATGATGGCAAGAACTGAAATGAGAGTATTGGATTGAATTACAAGAAGGTAAGTTGTAGCTAAGGTTAGTGGTAGTGTTGTATGGGAGTCTCAGACGAAGTCTGGTAATGGTTTTGTTAGTTAGAGATGTGTTCTTGGATGTAGTTGTATGGCTTGAAGGCAGACTATATGAAGGCTTGTAACTGCACTTGCAGGTAGGCTGTTATCTTTGTAATTCCATTTGAAGTTTATTTGAATAATTCTATTGATGTTTTATTAGTTTGAAATTAAAGTTGAGTTAGAGTTGTAGAGTTTAGAGTTTTGGTGTTGCACAATGTTTGTGCTTTAGTGTTCTTTGGCCTGAGCAATGGCTCTGGCCTGTGCAAGAGTTTTAGCCTTGAGTCATTCAGCCTAGTCAGGATCTGACTCTAGCTGACTTAGTTCTTCTGACTGAGTCGAATCGAATTGAATCGGGTTTGACCCACTGAGTCACTTTTCTTGACTCGTTGACCATTGACCCTGGACATTGACCTTTGACTGGACATTGACTGTTAGAGACCCGTTGACTTTTAGGTTTGACCGTTAGTTGACTTAGATGGACCAGACCTTTTGTTAACGGGCCGGTTTGATGGGCCGGGCCGGAGTAAGCCCGCGGGTCGTGGGCTTGGGCTTAGGATTAGTTTTTCTTAATTAGATGAATTGGACCCCTTTTGGTCCGAATTAGACTTTGTTTTCTTCTACAAGGTTGTAGATATTCATAAGACCTAGCTATGGACTATAGAATCAACCTAACTGGAATATTAAACTCTTAGTTATGTTAAAGGTATAGAATGAGATCCCATAATGGGCTTGGAACCATTAGATAGTTCACTTAGCTTATAACTGGAACTTGTATGAATTATGTTATGAGCCTTGTGTGAGCCAGTTGGCTAGATTCTTAGACTTCTTGTGTGATTAACGGTTAGACTGTATTAACAACGATCGATTCAAAGGATGAACCGGTGGATCTCGAGGTAGGCGTGGCTGGTCATCAAAAGAGGTGGGAATACATTTGACTCTATGGTAATCATTGTTGTTTCTTTTACAAAAGTTTATGTTTAACAAAGTCATGCATTTATGTCTGTACATTTTATGCACTGTTCAACTTGTTTTACGATAATTCTGTTGATTCTGTTAATCTTTCCATGGTTTGGAAAGGACCTGTGATGTTTTGTTGTCAATATGAATTGTTTGGGAAATAAGAATTTCCATTTGTATGCCTAATAGGTGTGTAAGGAATTGGTCGACATCTATTAGGAATATGATAGGCTCCTTCATTTATATCTACATGAATTCTGCTTTTATGCTTAATAGGTGTGTAAGGAATTGGTCGACACCATATAGGCTAATAGGGTGTGTAAGGAAGTGGTCGAAACTCAATATATACATTGTTTGACGAAGGAGTTTGTCCATACTCATGTTTGTTTATTTTAGTGACTTGGTCACTTTTTAATGTTTCCGAAAACTTGGGTTGTTTTCCAAATCTTGCCTATGATTACTTAGAATTTAAATGTTAATTATTCCCACTTTCAGTTTCAGAGACAGACCAGAGTTGCACAGCGAAAGCTCCGAGAAGTTGACTTCTTTAGTTGGTTATATAATCTGATATGTTTATAATGTTGTATAATCTATTTGTAAACCAAATGACTATTGTATATGTATCATTTGAGAGAAGATCTTGTATATATATTTCTGAGCGGGGTTAGTTTTGGGTTAAGTTTTATAGCAGATTCCTTCATCAAAAGCTTAAGTATATGATTCAGATTGTTAGTGCCTCCTTATTTAGTTAATCTCTTGGATTAGTCAGCTGTTATCTTAGGGGGCGCTACATTTCCAATACTCCAAAACTCCATATTATTGGATTGAGGATTCTTAAGAGTCACTAAAAGTTATACATTTGTTGTTATTATAGTTTTTGAGAAACTCTTTTTAAAGAAAGTATAGGCATGAAAAAAATCTCTCCAAGATAGGCGACATTTCGGAAGACTTGAACCTTAGGGTTATTGGGTAAACTTGAGTTTGATATATATTTGTTTATGGGATAAGATAGGATTACACTTGGAGTCCTTGAAACTCGATGATAAAAGATCATTTTCAAAGTCAGGAACCGCTACCATGTGGAACAATGGTCTACCAGCTAGAATCCAGTTGTTTATCATTACACCAATTTAGTGTTTAGCAACATAGATTGCAACGGAACTTTACCGTTGCGAAACACCCTCGATGTTAAATTCAGTTAGCAACGATCGACCGCAACAGAAACAGGCCGTTGCGAAATTAAAATTTAGCAACATAAATAAATTGTTGTTGAATTTTTATTAGGTTGCTAATTTTAGCAACACACCGTGGAAAAAAAAACAAGATCAAGTTTTGGTTGACCTAGTCAAAATCGATTTCTCCCAATTTATCCTGCAATACCTCAATACCCTGCAAAAACACTAAATTTTCCTATTCTGATAATTTAATTTCTCGAATTTAACATTCAATTTAATAACTATGATGATTATAATTGATTCATCGGTTGTAATGATGCAATCTAATAACTCACAGATTCATCAAAGGATTTTATTAAAAAAAATAAAAAAAGTTTTTCATCTATATTGAGATTCTGAAAAAGTGGGGGTCTAACAACCACACCCAATATTTCGTTTAGGCAATCTGTATGGACTAACTCCAATATAATTCCAAGAGAATTAACTAGACAGTCAAACCCCAATCAATGGAAATATATCCAAGAGTTACATCTCTGTTTCTCAATGTAATCAACAAATCAAACGGATAAAAATCCGCGAGCCTGATTAATATGAGAAACAACTTGAACGGTACCAAAGACCAATGTTCAAGTGTCAACCAATTTCAATTAACAACCAAAGATTGGATTTACCAATTGATTGAACTACGCACAACCTGTGATATTTCAATTATATAAACCAATATAATGCGGAAAATAAATAATACAGACACCAGAAGTTTTGTTAACGAGGAAACCGCAAATGTAGAAAAACCCCGGGACCTAGTCCAGATTTGAACACCACACTGTATTAAGCCACTACAGACTCTAGCCTACTACAAGTTAACTTCAGATTGGAATGTAGTTGAGCCATAACCAATATCTTACACTGATCAAGGTACAGTCGCGTTCCTTACGTCTCTGAATCCCAACAGGACTCTACGCACTTGATTCTCTTAGCTGATCTCACCCACAACTAAGAGTTGCTACGACCCAAAGTCGAAGACTTGATAAACAAATCTGTCTCACACAGAAAAGTCTATTGAATAGATAAATCTGTCTCCCACAGAAATACCTGCGAGTTTTTGTTCCGTCTTTTGATAAATCAAGGTGAACAGGAACCAATTGATACACCGGTCTTATATTCCCGAAGAACAACCTAGTAATATCAATCACCTCACAATAACTTAACTATATGGTAGTAGAATAAGTTATTATGGAATCACAAAGAATGAGACGAAGAGCTTTGTGATTACTTTTTATATCTTACCTATCGGAGATAAATCTCGAGCAAATCTTAGAGAAGATAGTACTCAATACGATAGAACAAGTAAGATCAGAACACGCAACTACAGAGAAAATAGTTGGGTCTAGCTTCAGAATCCCAATGAAGTCTTTAAGTCGTTAACCTATAATGGTTTTAGAAAAACCTAGGTTAAAGGAGAATCGACTCTCGTACGCTATTAGTATCACCCAGGAGTCCCAGTTGCTAGAGTTTTCCCTTATAGTCTTCAAATCAGGGTTTGATAACTTTGGAACAAAGCAATCAATATTCACCGTTAGATGAAACCTGATTCAAGCTAATATCTTTCCACCGTTGGATGGTATTAGATTGTTACACACAAATAAATATACCTTCATTTAGATATGGGTAACCGTACCTAAACATTTATATTGAGTTGGCTAAATAACAGTTAACCGAAGTTATCCATATGAACACTTTTGTAATAACCTTGTTCATCTAACACTTCTAGATCACATATGATGATCAATCAAACAAGAATGATAATAAAATGAATCTAATTGTGTTACTCATAGAGTTGTTCAATTGTTTATATTCTCATAGAAGTATACAAGACACAATTGAAGCAAAATCGGATTCATTCAAAAGAATCAGTTCATGAACATTTTATCCACGGTTTGCAAAGATTGCATTCTTTAATTTATAAATGTATTTGTTCATGAGTATGAAATCATACTTAACCGATTTTAGAACTTGGACCACTTAAGTTTACAAACGGGTACGCAAACTTAAGTTCCGGAAATTGGTCACAAGTCGACAATTTGCAAACGGGTACGCAAACTTTAGCTCCGGACCGAACTCAATTGAAACCGTTTGCGAACGGGTACGCAAACTTGATTCCCGGACTTCAACAGTTAAATCAGTTTGTGAACGGGTATGCAAACTTAAGTACCTTGACTTAAACTTTTGAATAAGTTTGCGAACGGTTATACAAACTTAACTTCCAGTCCTGAATTCCATCAAAACAGTTTGTACACTTAGTACACAAACCGTAAGTATCCAGACATGTATTTTAGCTCTTAACTCTCATTCCAATCATTGAAACATTCTTAGAAGACGACAATAGCTGTCTCACACAAACTATTAGCTTATAAGCAATTTTCAAGTGATCGAATGATCAATACAAAACATTCCGAGTCTACATCAAATGACTGTCTCACACAAATCATGTAAGGTGTTACCAGGTGATTTTCACATGATCATCTTTTGACTTTCGTCAAGAATAATGATGAACGTGGTTGAAGCAAAAAGCTTTCCAACACATATTTCGAGAAAGATATAAGCGAGTTAAACTCATCTCGAAATATCAAATGTGTATAATGTAAAGTCTATATAGCTATACGGCTTTGTCTCAATAGGAGATAGAATTGAATAGACCTCTGAGTGATAGATGAGTTCAAGTCTCCATATACCTTTTGTTGATGAAGTTCCACAAACTCCCCTTAGTAGTTCTTCGTCTTCAATCGATAAACGCCGCGAAGTCTAAAGCTCAACTACACATTCTATCCTAATCCGAGATAGAGCTATAAGTAGACTAGAAATCAAGACTTATCGTTTTGAAAACTAAACTTGACAAACAAGCTTGAGATAACAACGCTTGCGAGTTCGACCGAGCAGTGCTCTAATAGATTCATATATGGTGGCTGACCTAATTTATCATAACTAAAAGTATAATCATCAAAGGCAAAGTCAGAGCTGAAAAGATTGTTTATCAATACTGGTCAGACAACCATATCGATACAAAAGTTAACTTGGATCCATTTTAGAAGACCAAGCTCATCAAAAGCAAAGCCATAGATTAACAGACTGCATGCTTCTCTTGTATGACAAGCATCATCTTATGTTATTCGTTGACAAACTGTGAATTACACAAACATGAAAAACTTAGATGACAATTTCTAAATAAAACTGCATCAAATGACAATTTTAGGAGAAAGTCATACCCGGATCAATTTAATTTCGTTGAAGTTTTTGGTGTTGGGGATGCCAAGACATCACATACCATGCTGATGACGCAACTCTTTGAAGTACCGTTCAAAGGGATACCAAGACATCGCATACCATGATGATGTCGCCACTCTTTAAAGTACCGTTCGAAGGCTCTTCGTCCCCAATAACTATGAGTCCCACAAATCTCACACTTAAATTCCTGAAAAGCAATAAAAAAAGTCAAGACCATGCATATATATAATTCGTAATCGTAATATGGGTATAGGCAACTTGAGTTTTCCAAAAACTGGTAATGGGAGCTCAAATGTGATCAGGTTATAAGCTTCTTTAAGCCCCAACATTTTGGATGGTGGTTGAATGTTGACGTCTTAAAAAATATGCACTCAAGAATGAAATCCTAACAGAGTTGCTAATAAGAAACATTGTTACAAAACTACCACTCAAACACACAAATTTTACCCAGGGTTGAATTTCAAAACTGCCAATTAAATTTTAGCCGAGTAAAAATCTCATAAACTGCATTAGATGATAATTTCTGCTACTCCCATCGTTTCAGTGTTTTCTTTAGCTAACAATGAAAAGATTTCAAGTAAACGCATATATAACCAAGTAAAACAAAGCCAATGATCTAGCTAACCTGATAAACACTAAATTTTTCGAGAGTGGATATGTCCAATATTCTGATTATGGTCTGGATAAAATGCTTAACCCTAAAGGAAATAATAGTCCAAGATCTTCAAATGATTTACAGTTCAAACACTAAATATAAGGATTCAAATTACAGAAGAATACATACCCGGTAAATGAGAAATGATGATATCATGTTCCCAGATGATTCCACAAAGTCTTCTTATGAAATGAATTTGAAGAGGAAAGCACAATGTCATAATTTGATAAGAAATTATAAATCTTGGAAACTGAATTAAGAAATTGAAAGTATTTACTGAAGGTTAATACCTGAAGTTGTTATCAACATTGTAATCTCGTAACAATGTCATCATTACCTCAAACAAAGTATTTACTGAAGGTTAATATCCATAAATTCCAAAGTAATAGTATAAGCATCGCCAATTGAAGTATTTACCAGGGATTGATATTCCCTAGGCCGGCTACTTGTCGCTTCAATTGACTCTAACTATATTCACCTGCGCAATCAAATATAACAGAAGACAAACCACAAAACATTTATGTATACAAAAAACATACACATTCGCAAAAAAGTTGATTCATACAAGTATGGTTTTTGTTCACATAGTTACATCGGTTTCTGTTCAATAGTTACATCAGGTAAAGCTAAATATTTCTTATGCAGATCTGCAAAAGAATCTACATGTTTGCATGTTAAGTACATGTACAAAAGTGTGGACATAAGTAAAAGAAAAGATAAAAACCAGATATGTATGTCGTTTATTAACGCGATAGATGATGGCTGAGATATCAATGAAGAGTTTCATAACATTTCTCCAAAAAAATAGATCGGACAACTAATCATATTTGATGCACATCTTTGGATGCACCACAAATCCTATGATTCAAACATCTCTAAAGGTATCAACAAGCTTGTTAGCTTTTATGGTCAATTCTGTAAGATCTGACAACTGTTAGTCTACCTGCAATAAGAACTGATATTGAAGAAGAAATCAAATTGAAGAATAAGAATATTTATTGATACTTAAACTTTAGTTCTCTGTATAGAAGACAAAGAACACCACCTATTTATAGGTGTTTACATAAGGACTAGCCAGTAGAAAACTAGCCAGTAGAAAACTAGCCAGTAGTGCTAACAAGATTGAAACAATTTCTCCTAATTACTTGGTATAACAAAGACCAAGTACTGTGACTTATTCAAAAACAGAAAAATAAGAAACTTAACTTATGTTTGAGATTAAATTCCAACAGCCTCCCTTAAGCTCAAACAGTACAAACACCCATAAGCCTTTTCATCTTGTAAAATGCTTCAACCTTTTATAGTTTAGTAAATATGTCTACAATTTGATTTTGAGACTCATAGAATTCCAGTTCAATCTCGCTGCTCTGCACAAACTCGCGTATTTTATGAAACTTGATATCAATGTGCTTGGTTTTTCCATGAAACACTGAATTTTTGGTTAAAGCTATTGCAGATTTGTTGTCGCAATATATCTTTGTTGCTGATGCTTGAGTGATATTCAAGGTTTCAAGTACACGTCGTAACCAAACAGCTTCACATGCCGTAGCATTAGCAGCTATGTATTCCGCTTCGACAGTAGAGAGAGAGAAACTACTTGTTGCTTCTTTGATGACCAAGAGATTATGCTAGAACCCATAAGAAACAAGAAACCAGAAGTACTCTTTCGATCTAAATGATCACCAGCCCAATCACTGTCCGTATAACTAAGCAGTTCAGAGTTATTAGATGATGCATAAAAAATACCATCAGCATGTGTACCTTTTACATAGTGGAGAATCCGTTTTGCAGCTTGTAAATGAGCTTGACTAGGTGCCTCCATGAATCGGCTAACTAAACCAACTCCAAATGCAATATCAGGCCTGGTCGTTGTTAAGTAGCGTAGACTCCCAACCAGTTGGCGGTAATGAGTTTGATTCACTAACTCAGCATTACCTGTCTTCTCCCACTGAACTCTAGCTTCCACTGGTGTCTTTATAGGTGTGCAAGAATCCATCTTAAACCTCTTCAACACATCAGCAACATACTTCTTTTGGGATATGAATATGCCGTCATCTTCCTGCACAACTTCCAATCCAAGAAAATAAGACATGAGACCCATGTCAGTCATCTCAAAATGACTAATCATAGCGTCCCTGAATTCAGATATCATACTCGAATTAGTTCCAATGAAAATCAAGTCATCTACATAAAAATAGACAATAAGCATATCTCCATCTGTTGTAGTCTTGATATATAAAGTAGGCTCATATGGGCATTTCTGAAAACCATGTTGAAGAAAATAGGAATCGATACGAGTGTACCAGGCTCGTGGTGCTTGTTTAAGACCGTAGAGAGCTTTCTTCAACCGGAGTACTTTATTTTCTTCACCTTTCTTAGCATAACCAAGTGCTTGGTCTACATAAACTTCCTCTTCAAGTACACCGTTAAGAAACGAAGATTTAACATCCATTTGATAAATCTTTCATTTCTTTTGAGCAGCCAAGGAAATAACAAGACGAATAGTGTCCATTTAAGCTATTGGTGCGAACACTTCATAGTAGTCGATTCCAGGCTTTTGCTTATAACCTTTCACAACAAGTCGCTCCTTAAGTCTGTCCACACTCCCATCAGGCTTGTACTTCGTCTTGTATACCCATTTAACTCCAACTGATTTCTTTTCTGGAGGAAGAGTGGTCAGCTCCCAAGTGCCATTCTTCTCGATTGAATGAATTTCATCATTCATTGCATGAACCCAACCATCATCTTGTACTGCCTCTACATAAGTGATAGGATCACAATTTGCAAATAATGCAAAACTTACAAGTTCTTCATCGGATTCATTATCATTAGTTACAATATAATCCTGAAAACGAACAGGGAGAGAACGAGTTTGTGTAGAGACACAAGTTGTTAGGGCTTCTTCTGGAGATGAATCAGATTCAGAAGTATTTTGATCAGGCATAATAGGATTTTCAGGTACTGCAGCCGTTGCTGGTTTGAGCTGTGGTTCTTCATTCTCGATGACTTCTAACTCGATTCCCATATGTACCTTCTCTGCACTTGTCCACTGCCATGCTTCATCTTCAAATAATTCAACATCTCTACTAACAATAACAACACCGGTGATGGGATTAAATAACTTGTAACTCTTGGTTATATCACTGTAGCCCAGGAAGATACACTTCTCACCCTTCTTGTCTAGTTTTTGGCATTTTTCAGACGGTAAATGAGCATACGCAACACACCCAAACACACGAAGAGATGCAACATCTAGTTTGTAACTACTCCATGCTTATTCGGGAGTCATGTCGGGAACACTTGAGGTAGGACACCGGTTTAGAATATAACCAGCACATGCAACTGCCTCCGCCCAGAATAACTTCGATAAATTCTTGCAATGCAACATACTACGAGTCATTTCAACTATAGTTATATTCTTCCTCTCAGCGACGCCATTTTGTTGTGGAGTATAGCTGGATGTAAGTTGGTGTCTAATTCCATGCATTTTACAAAAATCTCCAAAAGCCTTGGAGTTGTACTCTCCCCCTCTATCTGTGCAAAGTATCTTCAAACTGTTGCCACTTTGCTTCTCAACATAAACTTTGAAATTATTAAAGTTTCAAAAGCTTCAGACTTTTTCTTTATGAAATAAATCCAAGTCTTTCTACTGTAATCATCAGTGAAAGTAAGGAAATAACGATTACCTCCATGTGATACAGTTTGCATTGGGCCGCAAAGGTCTGAATGTACAATCTCCAACTGCTTTGTTGCTCTGCGAGACGTTCATACATGAAACGGATGCCTATGTTGCTTGCCAATGAGACAACCTTCACAAACTCGGTTAGCTTCTTCCAACAGTGGCATCCCTGTAACCATTTATTTCTTCGCCAAAGAATGCAGTCCATTAAAGTTAAGATGACCAAATCGGAAGTGCCATAACCAATTGTCATCTAGGACAATATTACTGAAAGCACATACAATTTCAGTTTTTATAGGTAAAGGAAATAAACGACTCTTAGTCATTCTAATCGTAGCAATCAGATCCTTCTTACGGTTATCAATGGTGCAAACACCATCATCAATGACAAAACGAAGGCCATTCACGGATAATTGACCCATACTGAATAAATTCCAATGTAAGCTTGGTACATAAAAAACATCGCGAATACAATGATGAGAATCATCTGCTAAGGCAACAAGCACTTTACCTTTACCCAAAATAGGAACCTTGACCTTGTTTCCGAAGTTCACTACTCCACGAACAGATTCATCAAGTTGGGCAAATAACTCCTTATTACCGCACATATGATTAATGCAACCGGAATCCAAAAACCATGTATTCTTGCACTACACCAAATTCCCGGATTAGTAACAGGAATTCGTAACGGTTTATGGGCCGTTACAAATTTCCCGTTACAAATGGCCGTTACAAAAAATTTGTAACAGGTGGAAGCCGTTACTAATTTTTTAAAAATTCGTAACAGAGGCCAGCCGTTACGAAAATTTTTATAGGCGTGCCAGCCACACGCTTGGTCACACCTGGGTCGTCACACTTGCAATTAGTGGGTGTGTCATTCACACGCGTATTACTGTGTTTCCACCCAAGATGAGTAACACTAGAGTATATTTCCACCTATGTGTGTGCCATTCACATGGGTGATTCTTTTCATCCCATGCCTTAGTGAGAATCGACCGATCGGTTTTTCATTTCCCATTTCTCTTTTCTCCATTTATGCTCCTGCCTCTAAACCCTAGTGAAACTTCATCTTCATATTCAATAATTGACAGCCAAGAAACATCACAAAAAGCTCTCAATCATCTTCAATCATCGACTTTTCTTCTCTTTTTCATTTCTTTTCTCTCTCTTTTATCACCGGTTTTTCGATTTTAGGGTTTTTCATCGTCTGTTAATCTAGTTTAGGATTTTGATTTCATAGATCTGTACAAGTCTTTCATCATCTGTAGGGTTTTAGTTTTTTTGATTTATCATGTATGCTGAATTGAAGATGATTTGGTATCATTGAAGGAAGAAGAAGATAACTCATTGACCCAATTAGGTTTTTTACACCATACAAATCGAGAGAAAAAGGCTTCAATAAAAACCATGGATCGTCAAAATGGGTAAGTTCTTCAAACCCAAACATCATTTTTCAGTTTATTTCACATCTATGTTTTCAAATTTTGGTTTAATCGCAATATTGAAATTTAGGGTTTTTGTAAAACTGATTTCAGGGTTTTGAGAATTAGGGATTTTGTTTAAAACATGAAATCTATTGGAATTAAACCAACAGAATTAGGTGCGGTTAGTTTAATTTTAGTTTGTCTCTGTTTTATCTTTTTGGGTTTTGGTTATCTTATCTTTCTGGGTTTTAGTTATCTATTAAAAATTTGGTTTTTCTGTTGATTGTAGGAGTTGTAGCAGCTTCAGGGGGAGGTGGTTCTGTATGGAGTTGAGTAGATTTTGAAGCAGAGGCTATGAAGATGAATCTGACGAATCAAAATCAGAAAAGTGAATGATTAAGATGATGAAGAAGATGAGATTAGTAGAGAGGTTTGTTCTTTGAACTGCATTTGCGATTTTGTTTTGGTTTTTCTTTTTATCAGGGGAATTGGGGAGTGATGATTATTAGATCGATGTGTAGTAGTATTTTTGTTGTTGGTGATGGTTTATGAACTGGATTTGTTGATTTTGGTTCGACTATTTTTTTATTTTATTTTTATGAACTAGTCTTTTTGCTGTTGTTGGTGGTGTTTTATAAATTGTGTCTGTCGATATTTGCTGTGGCTGTTTGTTTTCCTGGTGGAATTGAGGTTATTAGTCAAATTTATAATAGACGCGTTTAATCTTTAAAAGTTGTTGTTGGTGGTGTTATTAGTCAAATTTATAATAGACACATTTAATCTTTAATGGTTAGTTCTGATATGTTTTTCCATTCCGTTAATGTTATGCTTTGGACAGGATAAATGAGGAATATGAGTGTAAGTGCAACCGGGGAGGGTTCTAGGCCAAAAGGTGTTAAGGCAGCAGCAACAACCACACCAAAGGTGCCTAAGACTCAATCATCCATAGCCATCTTTCAATCTCCTTCATCCTCCCAGACTACCGAGGATGCAAAAGATAAAGTTTTAGTGGATCCTACAAAGAACACAGCAGATGGGAAGCCTCCACCACGATAAGTGTTAACTCTTTTTCTTCTTTGCTAGCTTTAAAACATGTACATGCTAGGTGTTTGCCAATTGGATTCTTGACTACACTGACAAATTAGTTTTGTTCTCATGAATATTTTGGATTGACACATTAGTTTTGTTCTCATGAATATTTTGGATTGACAAATTAATTTTATCTTATCTTTTGGATTCTGAATATTTCTTTATTGGATTTATGGATTTTTTTTCAATTTTTTTTAGTTGAAATGGGTTTATATGTTTTTCAATTTTTAGTAGTTAAGTTAGAATTGTATGATGTATTGTGGATTTTTAATGTTTTTAAGTCAGATTTGAGGTTGTTAGGAACACAAATCAGGGGTAGAAACGCCTACACAACAATTTGTTGCAGTTTTAAGACATGGGTTAGTAAGGAAAGAAAGTATAACAAAGGTAATTTCTGACTTGGTATCGATTTTGAATATTTGAACCTCAAATACTTGTAAAGTTGTAGAACGTGGTGAATTCTTTTTCTACGGTGCGATTATATGAACTTTTTGAAAGTCTGGTGCAGGACTATCTCTTTAGGGTTCACATATGATTGAAGGGAGGATTGAGCTTGTAATGCTATTGCTAGACCTTCTCTAGGTGATTGGGGAAGGTACTCAACTTTAGCTCATTATCTCTACATGAAAGTAGAAGTTTTAAAAGCTTTTAGAAATCCAGAAAAGTTCTTATATAGCTCATTTTATGTATCATGTGCAAGTAAGAGTACCATCTTGATATACTCTGCTTTAGGGTATGTATATATGCATTAACCCCTTTAAGATTTAATGTTGTTGCTCACCAGACTACTAACAATGTATTTGATCCATGCTTTCTATCTAACGAGGGGAAACCAAATTTAATGTTGATCCATGCTTTCTATTTAACAACAGATTTAATGTTGTTGCTCACTGACTATTTCTGAAGCTTTAAAAGAAGACGATAAACCCTACAATTCAGTTAAGGGTTGTATCGTATACATATTGTTAAGTGATTTTGAATATTTGTTGTGCTGAATGTTTATGAGGGGAAACCAAATAATGACTCACAAGTGACTTTGGTTATATTATTGTTTTCTCAGTTTTGGTTTGCTGAAGTTACACACTCGATCAGCAAAAATGAAGGCGAACTAGGCAAATGCAAACCTCGGTTTGCAAGATGGAATACTAGGAAGCTGGCTGAAAAGATCATGAACGAGGGCATGACCTCTCTGAAACAAGATGTAAGTAAATGTTACATCATTGACTGAAGTTGCTTACTTAGAGACTGAAGTTTTGATGCTAGCTAATGATGTGAGAGAGACAATGCACATGGTTCTCTTTTTTGATGCAACAAATTTCAGGAATATGATTATTTGAGTTTCAACAAGTTCACATGTTACTTACCCAACTCCTACTGCTTTTTGACAAATTCGGTTTGCAATGTTTGACACTTGATTCAATGACTATACGCAGATTAAGAATGCTAGAGTTCTGTCATGGTTCAATTTTGTCTAGTCAGGTGCTGGATTAGTTGTCTTGTTGGTAAGAATTTTCTTGTTGAGAATTTCGTGGGATCACAATTCGTGTTTACAATTGTTGACAATATCGTGTTGCAATTGTCTATCTTTGACTTTCTTTAGGACTTGTCATAATAATCCTGCATGTTGTATTTTGCAGGATTGCCTACATGAGTTTTCTGATGCCCAAGCTTTCAACAAAGCAAGCCTGCAAAGGATATAACGAACTAGCTGTTGTTATTTGAATGATGTAGAACAAAGGAGCTTCACGCTTTGTAAGTTCCATGTATTCAAGTTTTGTAGGTAGTAAGTTTGTATTTGTATGTATTCCTTTAGAAAGTTTCTTTGAGAAATTTGGTACTTAGAGAAATTTCAGTTTCTTTGTTATATGTTCAGTTTCTTTGTTATATGAACCTGAGATGAATTGAATGAATGTGATTATGAATTGAATGAATGTTATTTTGCATAGATTGAAGAAATTGTTGTTGAGTGTGGTCATGAATGTATTGAATTTAGATTTCCGGCTTATTTCCGGCAAAAAAATTACTGCCGATCAGCCTTGACCTGGTCAAAATTGACCAATTTTGACCAGGTCAAGGCTGACCGGCGATTTTTTTTTGTTACAAAAAGTTCGTAACGGCTCTGAGCTGTTACAACATCCCTGTTGCAAAAAAATTCGTAACGGCCCTGAGCTGTTACCACGTGGCAAATTCGAAACGGCTCAAGCCTGTTACAAGGGCCGTTACAAAAAAAATTTGTAACGGCCACAAAGCCGTTACAAAAAAAATGTAACACCCACTTTTGCAACAGGCGAGGGCCGTTACAACCCGTTTTTGTAACGGCCTGGTTCTGTTTCTAATCCGAGAATTTGGTGTAGTGTTGCTGCCATCGTCTTCTTGCGAAATACTGCAAGCGAAGAACAATTTTTCTGGTTCTTCAATCTCTACAAAGTTTGCCTGCTCCGACTTCTTATTCGGCTTAAACCAACAATTAGTGTTGTAATGTCCAAGTTTGCCACAATGGTAGCATTCAACTTTGGACTTATATTTCTTGTGCATAGAGCCATTTTTGCCTGGACTTGATGATTTTCCTTTGCTGGAGCTTCCCTTGTTAGTGATAACGGCCTTGCTTTTCAAAGCATGTTCTAAAGAAGTTGTCTTTCTATGCTGCATCCAGTACTCATAAGCACACAATGAACCCTCTAAACCTTCAATGGTTAGAGTATACATATCCTTTCCTTCTTCTATTGCAGCAACAACATAATCAAAACTTTCTGTCAATGATCGAATAATCTTTTCAACTACACGATTATCAGCTAAAGTTTCACCATTAACTCTCAACTGATTCACAACAACTTGAACTCGAGAAAAATAATCGGAAATAGATTCGGATTCATTCATGGATAGAGATTTGAATTCACCGCATAAGGTTTGCAACCTTACACTTTTCACCTTGTCATCGCCTTTGTAAGCTTTCTGCAAGATGTCCCATGCTTGCTTAGATGTTTTCGAAGCTGAAACTGCGTCATCAAGGGCTTGATGTATGAAGTACAAGGCCTTCTTGCCCATCTTTCTTTTCTCTCTCAAATCGTCTTTTTGGGCTTGAGGAAGAGCTGCACAAACTGCCGGATCTACATCGAAGAAACCAGCCTCAACAATCTCTGTAAGCTCCTGAAAACCAAACAAGACTTTCATCTGGATGCTCCATCGATCATAATTCTTCCCACTAAACTGTGGAACTTGGGGTTGTACTGAATCTTTCATTGTAGCCTTTTATCAAACACCTAATCTGCAAGACTTTAAACAGCGGAAACTTAAGGATCGAGCACTAGCTCTGATACCAAATGTAAGATCTGACAACTGTTAGTCTACCTGCAATAAGAACTGATATTGAAGAAGAAATCAAATTGAAGAATAAGAATAATTATTGATACTTAAACTTCAGTTCTCTGTATAGAAGACAAAGAACACCACCTATTTATAGGTGTTTACATAAGGACTAGCCAGTAGTGCTAACAAGATTGAAACAATTTCTCCTAGTTACTTGGTATAACAAAGACCAAGTACTGTGACTTATTCAAAAACAGAAAAATAAACTTATGTTTGAGATTAAATTCCAACAAATTCATCTGGTAGGATAATGTGGTCCAACAACACTTTCTCAAGATTAGACGGTATAGGTGAGCCGTGAGCCACACGACCTAAAGCACATGTACAAAGTTTACCCTTCATGTTTATATTGCTGCATGTCATTACCTACTGCTGATCGAGCTGGTGATATGGTGTGACCAGGTGAACTTGTATGAGCAAGTGAACCAGCTTGAGCAGGTTAACCGGCATGACTTTTCGAACTATCTATGTTGTTCGAGGCAACAAATGATGGTGGAATTGCAAATTGGATATCCTTCACAATGTGGCATAACGTTCAAAATCCTTTAAGAAGAACCCCAATTTTAATACCTAGGTCCTTCACCTGATGCTTAATACCTCCATTCTTGGACTTCATTTAAATTGTGTACGAAAAACAAGTCCAACAACACGAACCCTGTAGAATCCTTTCCAAAATCTGGATTCAAAATTGGTAATATTTCCTGAATGAATACGAAGTTAAATTTCCTTTCAAAAAGAAAAAAAATGTTGTGCTCCGGTGTCTCATAAACACATAAGGCTAAGTCCTATGGGCTAGATTGGACTGCTAGATTGGCCAAAAAGTGTTGCAAATCATGAAAAAAGTGTGGGAAAAAAGTTAACACTCTTTCTGGCTACTTCTCTCTCCTAGCATTTGCTCGCAGTCGCACTATTAGCGAGATTGAAACGCCGAACCGTTCGGCGCTCAAAAGTGACCAAAACGCCGAACCGTTCGGCGCTCACAAAAATCATAAAAATCTAACGGCTGAGATTTAAGCGCCGAACGGAAGTAACCAAAACGCCAAACCGTTCGGCGCTCACAGATGACGTGGATGGCCAAACTAGCAGCTAGATATCTAGCCCATAGGACTTAGGAGGTTGCCCAGGCTGACGTGGATGGCCAATCTAGCAGCTAGATATCTAGCCCATAGGACTAAGCCTAACACAGTCGGGCTCGAGTAGGGTGAATACGGGCCGTACGGCACACTGAAGGAGGTTCTGGAGCCTTATTCTTCTTGGTAATAGGACTACTTTGGCCTTCATTACCACATACAGTGTGAATATCCCAAAATTTGAAGAAGAAACTGATGATGTAAATTATCTCCAAACCAACCCTAATGGAAGCTTTAGCAGAGGGATTGTGGGAACTCGCTGATTTTCATGAACAAAATGGAGAAATTGGTAAAGCTGTGAAGTGTTTAGAAACTATTTGTCAAAGCCAAGTTTCTTTCTTACCAATTGTTGAAATCAAATCTCGTCTTCGAATCGCTACTCTTCTCTTGAAATACACTCATAATGTTAATCACGCCAAATCTCATCTTGAGAGATCGGTATTTTCACTCACTAACTCTCTCCTTCTAGGGTTTTAATCACTTTAAAAAATTACATCTTTATATCCTTCTTTTTCTAGGTTTTTAATGGAAAAATTTACTCTTTTTTTCTTTTCTTTTGTGACAGCAATTACTGTTGAAATCAATCCCATCATGTTTCGAACTCAAATGCCGAGCTTACAGCTTGTTATCTCAGTGTTATCATCTTATAGGAGCAATTCCTCCTCAGAAACAGATTATCAACAAGGGTTTAGAACTTGCTTGTGCTTCTGGAGATGGGTAAATTATATTTGGACTTAAATGTGATTAATCATTTGAATAATAAGTTTGAATTTCCTGGAAGCTAATGGTTGTTCTGTTGTTGTTTTTCTCTATTGAAGGTTTGCAGTGAAGTTATGGTGTTGCAACTTTACTTCACAACTTGCAAATGCTTTGGCAATTGAAGGAGATTATTGGGGTTCAATTGCAGCTTTAGAACGTGGGTTTTCTTGTGCTGCTGAAATGTACTACCCAGAGCTTCAGGTTTGTTTATCTAACCCCTTTAGAAGGCTTTTAATAATTCCTGCACAGGCTATAATGTCCTTACTGTTATGTCGTAAATGGCTAGTTTTCCTAATATACGACATAATAACGGTCATTAATTAGTATAAGGTGTGCGTATCGGTGTCAAAATTGAGAGTTGAGACTTGAGTTTCTGTTTGGCATTTGTATTTTGGCTAACGATATGTGAAATTATTTTGATGCACTTCAGGACCTTTTCTATTGTAATTTTAGATGTTAACTACTGCTTGACTTTTTGGATCAGATGTTTTTTGCAACTTCGATATTTCATGTGCATCTGATGCAATGGGAAGATGTAAATTCAGTTGGGAATGCTGCAGTGAAATGCAATGAGATTTGGGAATTTCTTCAACCAGATAAGGTAAGTCTAAGTTTATTTCTTGGTGTGCCCTCTGGGATCCGTGCCACCTAAATTTTACTCGTTTAAAAATACTCTATGGATCTTTTCTGGGTTGTTATTTGATTCAGTAGATAAATATAAGTACAATACACGAAAGATGAAATCTAAATTCCGTGCTCAAATGAGTAAAATGCATGAAATTCCAACAACTATCTATGTTGGAGAAATTAATATCTCTATAAATATTATGACTCTGAATAGCAACATGAATGAAATTTTAAACCATAAAAATAAAAAATGGCATAGTATTTTTCTGTTGTATTATGGTCATGAATTTTTCCACCCAAAGAAGTTTATTAATAGAAAGTAATACAAACAAATAGTATTCTATCTCATCTAAGTAAATTCCGCTGCACCTTCCCTAGAATGTTCTGTAGTCTTGAATTCTCAAGAATGACTTCAAGTGGGTTAAGAAGATTGATTACCTCGCTAACTAATCTACCTAATCGAAGACCGTTGAGATCTGCTAAGCTTGGGAAATCAACCATGTTGGGTTAAGTTTTGCTTTGGATGTATCATGTATGATGTATCATAGAAGAGTGTTGAGGCTCGCGAGGCAATTGAGAGTCGAAAATGGAGCTTTATCTGGGTGACTGGGTCCTTTCTTCCCTGTCAAAAAACTGTGTGCCAGAACGATCAAACGACAATATTGTGAAATTTGAGATTGGACAAGCTTTGAAACTCAAACATGTTGGTTAATTTTTTGCGTTATTGAGAAGAATGGTGTTGAAGCTCGTAGGAGGGTTAGTAGGAGCAAAAATTGCACTTTAACGAGTTCACTTTGTCTAAAAGTTATATTGATGTAATTACGGGGTGTCTGAACAGTTTCTGCCCGAAATTGCGGTCGTAGAGGAAGAATCCATGAGTTGATTAGTAATGTTAGAGTGGAACTAGTTGCTGCAAATTGATGTTGCAGAAACAAATTTAGAGGTTCATTAGTAATTATATATGGCATAGCTGGCCAAGGAAGTTACTCGGACAAGATTTATTAATATTCTGCAAGGCCTGAAAAGGAAGTTCAACGGAAAACATTGCACAAACTACTCGAGGATGTGGGAAATATCGAAGTATACCACCAAATAATTAGAAATTTTTCTAAATTTGCTTGTATGATTAGAATCCGAATTAAATATTCCACCTCGTGAGAGTGGGTGCCTAATTAGAGAAAGTAAAGTTTGTTAGTAACAAGTTGATGGGCATTGCGGACTTTATGAACATCAATAGCATGCATACAAAACTGTAAGAAGAGTAACATGATCTGTATTTCTATAAAAACAACACAATCTCTAACATAAATGTCTTACCTAAATATCTTACTTAAAGATTGTACTTGTGCCGGATTAAATGAAGATTGAATCTGTGTAATCGTTGCATGTTTCACGAAATTGCATGTTTCTTGTGTATTTGATATCATTTTTATGTTATTATATCAATATAGTTGGATGCAATGCTGAGTTTCACCCTTTGTTCCCATTACTTAACCAGAGACGTCAGTGCATGGGTTTGTTCTTTTACAATGAGTTGCTGAATACATTTTATCAACTCCGAATATGTGACTACAAGACTGCTGCGCTGCATGTTGACAAGTTGGATGAAGCCATGAGAAAAGAGATGCAACAAGTGCAGCAGATTAAGAACCTGACCGTAGAGCTGAATACCATAAATGACAGTCTATCTCAATCTGATCCCCATAACAGGGAAAGGTTAGGTTTGTACGAAAAACAAACGCAACTACAAGAGCAGTTGCGTCAAGCTACTTTTTCCGCTGGCATGGAATCTATGGGATCATTATACTTGGGCAATGCAAGACAGATATGGGATAAGCTAGAGTTGGCGCCGCCACCAATCGATGGAGAGTGGTTACCTAGAAGTGCTGTTTATGCGTTGGTGGATCTTATGGTTGTGATATCTGGGCGTCCTAAAGGGCTTTTCAAGGAGTGTGGAAAAAGGATTCAATCAGGATTGCAATTGATTAAAGGTTTGTTGTTGCAAGTACTCTTTTCTTTTTGGCGTTTGATCATTGCTCATAAAAATTGTCAGGTGGGATTTTAAAAGTTTCTTTGAAGTAAAGTTAATTTAATTCGTTTACGTCCGAGACTTTCATTTACAATAAAAGAATTTACCCTGTGTCAGGATAACATAGTTTTACATGAAAATGTGCTGGATTTTCTTGGTGCTTTTTGTTTAGTTAACAATTGAGGAAAGAGTATCATTAGGTTATAGATTAAGGACAACCTAAGAATTAGGAAGAGCCTGTATGGTACGTATGATGCTTGTATGTGAATGATCCATCATATGTTTGAAGTTCTGAACACCATTGTATTTTTAATTTTGTGTAGTTGTAGGAGGTAAAAACTCATTGGAAAATGTAATACTTTAGATAGTAAATCACCCTGCTGAGTGAACGTAGGAATTTGTCGTGCTTTATCTGATTGACTAAAAAATGTTTACCTTTTCATACAAGGTTGTACTTGAGCTGAACTATTTTTTTCACATTGCAGAGGAGCTGTTGAAACTTGGAATTACTGATGGTGTGAGAGGTGAGTTTCCATAGAAGTTGTATCTTTCTATTTTCCATCTATGTTTAAAAATAACAGAGTGCCTTCCTTCATTTCAGTATGTAGTTTACTTTTATGCATCATAGAATAGGCCTCACTGTTTAGTTTAATCACGCTTGCATGATGTAATCTTCAATTGTGCAGAGGTGAACTTGCAACATTCAGCTATTTGGATGGCTGGTGTCTATTTGATGCTTTTGATGCAATTCCTAGAAAACAAAGTTGCTGTAGACCTCACGCGGTCGGAGTTTGTTGAGGCACAAGAGGTAGTAATTTTTTATTTCTATTTCCAAAAACAGATATTTTGTTACAATATGTTTGTTTTTATTAATTGGAATGTGACTCACCTAATCTCAGCTCATTAATTTGTGATTGTAAGGTAACGGGTTAGATGTGTATGGTGAATTGCTCAATGCTTTATAGAATTGGAAGCCTTCACATTTAAATGTTTCTGAAACTCCTGTGTTTAGTTTTTTCCCTTTCTCATGAATAAGCTCGTATGCAAAACCTCATCATTTTAAACTTGGTTTGACTGAAAAGCTAAAGAATCCATCTACATATGTAGGCTTTGCTGCAGATGAAGAACTGGTTCATACGCTTTCCAACAATCTTACAGGGATGCGAGAGCATTATCGAGATGCTTAGAGGACAGTATGCTCATTCACTTGGTTGTTTTAGTGAAGCAGCTTTTCATTTCCTTGAAGCAGCGAAGGTTCGTTATCTTTACCCGCTTGAATAATGCTTTACTTGTTAGTTGCTTATCACAAAGGGTTCCATTCATTTTGTATTTATAATCCTTGAAGAATTTATCATAGCGCCAAAGTATCATCTATTTCTGCAATTTGATCATGGATACAAGTGTTATCGACACTCGCATGGTAAATAATAGATAGCTGGATTTATGTTTACAGTTGACAGAGAGCAAATCGATGCAAGCTATGTGCCATGTTTATGCTGCTGTTTCTCACATTTGCATTGGCGACGCAGAATCATCTTCCCAGGTGAATAAGCTTTGTTATGTTAAACTCTCAATTCTCAAAATCCTTATTCAACTCTGATGTAGTGTCCTCCTCTATTCATCTCGATAGATATGTAGTTGATGACGAGAACATATATTTTTCTTCGATGCAGGCACTAGATTTGATAGGACCTGTCCATGCAATCATGGATTCTTTTGTTGGAGTCCGTGAGAAAACCAGTGTTCTATTTGCTTATGGTCTTTTATTGATGAAGCAGCACAATCTACAAGAAGCTCGGTATGTAATACCCTGTGATGGGTGTCGTGGGATCTTAATCCTAACTAATAAGTGATTTTCTTTTGGCAGGATTCGACTAGCAAGTGGTTTGAGGATCACACATCAGCTTTTAGGGAATATTCAACTTGTATCGCAGTATTTGACATTACTTGGGAGTTTGGCTCTCGCCCTACATGATACTACACAAGCTAGAGAGATTCTCAAGTCGTCTTTGACATTAGCGAAGACTCTTTATGATATTCCAACACAGATCTGGGTGGTTTCAGTTCTAACAGGTACGTATAATATCCTTTCTCATGTTCACTAGATTCTAATTTTTGTAACATAGTCTTTCTGGGAAATCATGAGAGAGCAAATTTAAAAGGACACAAATACTTGTGATCTTACTTATGGTGTATATCACTGATTTCTTGTAACTGACAGTGATTGTTTTTTATCAACCAACTCTGGTCCTCCCTGGTTAACCAGAGGTCCAGAACAACTTCTTAATGTTAGAGATAATTGTTTCAGCAGATTCTGTCTTGCTTTTCCATTGATTAAAACTGAGAGCATAGGCAAAAAAAATTGGTAGTTGACTTGGTGATACACTCTTGTTGCTGCAGCTTTGCATCAAGAATTGGGCGAAAAGGGAAACGAAATGGAGAACACTGAATTTGCAAGAAAAAGAGGAAATGATCTACAGAAGAGACTTGCCGACGTTCGTTCGTCCATTCATCACATGGAGCTGGTAAGCTATTGTGTAGAAATCAAATTTTACGGTGCACCATATAGTTAATTCAGGCTTGAAGACCTTACAATCTGTATAATTCGTATTTAAACTAATGGATACATCTCATTTGGGCTACTCCAGTGGGTGGCCCCAAGAAAGGATTGATATGTTGTGACCTGTGAGGATGTACTCCTCCACCTGTCATCCTTGTAACTAAACAAATCCTAGTTTAAGTTTCACTTACCAAGTGTTTTGTGCTTTTGGTGTACTGTTCGAAACAGATCGAGAAAGCGAAAATTGAGGTTCACCAACTGCATGATACGGACATCAGACGTGCAAATGCGGGTCCATCTTTAGGAGTTAATCTTGACATTCCCGAATCAATTGGTCTACCTGTGGCAAACTCTACTCCAATATCAAGACTAGTAAATATTGATACAGGTCGGCTTGGTAAGAGGAAATCTTAAGTTAAACTCTTTTACCTTTGTAAATTATAGATCTAAATCTCATGAAACAGAAAATGGAATGACACTTGCATAATTGTTGCTGATTTTGTGCTTACCCTACAGCAAAATTATGTATAGGTAGTATTAAATTTATTTTTTGTGTAGTGGTTTATTTATGTTAGTCGAAATGGCACCTTCGCTATCAGTTACTCTGCTGGTTTTTTATCGTCCGAACATGATCTCAACATGTTTGATTTTTCAAGTGAGGAACCCTGCATCCTTGTCGGTAACTGGAAACAGTTACCGAAGTGTTATAATTCACCCATTTCGAATTAGTAACCCAACTGGGATACTGGGGCTGAAGGGAGGTGAAAGCAGATCTCATGATATTTGATTTGGTTAGGGATAAATGAATTAGAACTTTGAACACCCCACATGCAAATGAACAGAGTTATATTGTGTACCCACCTGTTTGTAGTACATCATCTTATCATTGAGGGGTTGCATAATTTGGCTGCTACAGGACACCATAATTATCCTTCCTAAATTGGGGCCTACGCCACTTAATTGGGGCCTATAGATTACTTCATCTACCTTATACACAATGATAAAGGGTGTCTAAATTTAAAGCAAACTATCAAAATTACCCTCTAAAAAATATTAATATTACTAAATTACCTCCATCAACTCTTAATAATAAATCTAAAACCAAAATCAGTTTTCATTTCAATCTCATAAACCGATTCTTCATCTCTTCTACTCCCTCTTTTTTCATTTTTTTGAAACCAAAAATCGACGATTATCGACGATCCAAAATCGATTAATCGTTTTCTTTCTTCTATAAAATGTCGAAACCATCAACAAGAATGAAGTATGCTACTAACAGGAATTATTCTAGTGAAAACGATCCCTGAATTGTTGAAGTGGGTCGAATCAGGTACTTTTCTATCAACTCAATCCTCTAAACTAGGTTTTAGTAACATGCAATCGCTTAGAAATCAAAATTATTGAAATCAAAATTTTCTGGGTTTTACAGAATCGGATTATGTTAGTGTAAAAGTAAATCGATTATGTTTAGCAACGGTTTATGTTCTTGCTCACATAAACCGGTTGTTCTGCATGTGAATAGGAATCGGAGAACGTTAGTGTATAAGTAGCCCGATTCAGTTATTGGTAGGGATGACCGTTTTTTCTGTAAATTTTTTTTTCGTTAGAATCGGATTACATATGTGTTCACAAAAACCGATTGTGTAGCCTTTGAATTCTTATATGCTTAGTCAATAATCGAACTTTATATGTATATTGAGAAGACCGATTACCAGAATCGGTTTACATTAGCACTTAAAAAATCTGACTGTTGGTTTTATTATGTTAGGAATCGGACTTTATATATGTATCGTGTATACCGATTGTGTACCTTGACTTGGAAAAAATTGTTGTTTGTCGCTTAACTCTGTATTCTACGGGCCAAACAAGGGCAACCAACAAAAGCAAGCCGAAAAGAAATATAATAGGAAACATGACCTTCCTTCTCCTAAGGCTTTGGGACCTCGTCGAATAGACGGTCAAAATTTGAATGCTTCCCACCGAAGGGCCAAGGGGAGTAAAGCCAAAGGGATCAGCATCAATGACCCACCACCTCCAGCGGAGCAACCAACACATGAAGAATCTGATTCTGATACAACTACTGAACAAGAAGGTGGAGAGGAGGAGATGAATGTAGAAGAAGAAAGTCGTGGCAAGAAAGGTGTTGAAGAAGAAAGTCGTGGCAAGAAAGGTGTTGAAGAAGAAAGTGATGAGAGTGCAAGTGATGAAGATAGTCGTGGCAAGAAAAGTGTTGAAGAAGAAAGTGATGAGAGTGAAAGTGATGAAGAAGAAGGTGATGAGAGTGAAAGTGATGAAGAAGAAGGTGAGGAAGAAAGTGATGAAGAAGAAAGTGAGAAGCAAGTTGATGAAGAGATAGGAGAAGTTCAAGAACAAGTCCAAGGAGGAGACGCTCAAGAACAAGGTAAGACAGATGGTAAGAAGAAAGATAGTCCAAAGAAGAAGAAAGGTGACCACATGCCCGACCCGTTGAAGATGTTTCCTCGCGGCCCTAAGGATCGCGTTTACGGGTTACCAGGTGATGGAGGACAGATGTTATGGGGGTACAAAGACAGTTGGGTCGCCGTCGTTTGCCATACCATAGTAAGTACCTAAACCTTATGCTATGTAACATAAAAATTATTATCCGTGTAGTGTTTTGATTGTTGTCCATCGGGTTTGTTTTGTTTTATAGGATCACAAGGATGTCGTTCGTCTTATGAAGCCAGGAACGTCAGTGAGTATGATGAGGAAATGGCCACTCCAAGCAATAGAATCAACCGCTGGAGAAGTTCAGGAAGTAATCGATCTAGTCAATTCTACGGGGTTGATACATGCGGTCGAGAATTTGGACCTTGGTTACGACAAACCTCTTTGTTCCGCCTTTGCCGAGAGATATTACGGCGAAACGGATACTTTGCATCTTCCGTTTGGCGAAATGACGATAACTCCAAATGATGCGAAGTTCATTACCGGGCTAAGCATAGAAGGTAAAGCCGTGAAGCACGCTAATTACATGCAAGAGCTTGACTAGGACAAGATTTACGCGTTTACCAAGGATGTGTTCCAATGGGATGAGGAGAGGACCAAGTCAGAGATGCTAGTAGGCAAGTTAAAGCAGAGGATATTCCATATATCGAGGCTGAGAGACAACTTTATGGGAACAAAGAAGCTTCGTGCCGAGGGAAATGTGTTGACCAGGGAACGTATCATCGCCACGGCCAATGCGTATGTCCTCTACGTCATGGGATGTGATATCTTCCCCGACGTTTCCGGTGCCTGTGTGAGCGCCAACTTTATCCAGTTGTTGCAACCATTTGACAAGATTCATGAATACTCTTGGGGCACTGCCATCCTTGCACACTCGTTGAACGAGTTGAGAAAGGCTTCTAGGGCTCGAAGGAACCAAATAGGAGGGAATATGGCTTTTCTGCAGGCGTGGATATATGTGCACTTCCCAATATTTGCTGAAAGGGCTTTTGAGAACAAGGAATGGGACCACCAGTATTATGGAGACAAGTACATCTACGGAAGTAAGCCGAAGAACCAAAAGAAGGGTTATCTGAAGTTGTGACGCCAGTTGGACAACTTGACAACGACAAATGTTGTCTTTGATCCTTACAAGGGGGAATTGGCTAAAGGAAAAGGAAAAGGAAAGAAGGTTGGGTGCAGAGAGCAAAGTGATTATTTTGGGCCTTTGTTTCACCCAAGAGGATATGTAATGTACAACCCGACGAGAGTCACAAGACAATGCGGTTACGTACAAAAAATCCCAAAGGAGCACAAGATGTTCAAAATCAATGAGAAAAAAACCAAATCATATGATAATGATATTGACATTGTTCACAAGCCTTTACCATCATGTGATTATTGGGAAGACAGAGCGTTTCACAGATATCCTTTGGATGGTCCATCTCGAACAGATGATGATGCAATTCCGGGTTACATGCCGTGGTACCTCAATGTTTCGCATACTAGAGTGATACGACTAGATGAGAGGCCCAAGATAGAGGACAAATATAAGGCTCTCGAATGCCTGGTGCGTATTGTTACTCAATTACGGTTTTGTTAATGTTATTAGCTCTTTTTGTTGAATGTTTGTTATTTAAAATGGAAACAGAGAAGCCGAGTCGGGTACTTGATAACCCAAGCAAAGCTACAAATCAGGGAAGGGAAAAATGTTAAGGCCAATGAAAAGATGATTGATGAATTGAACAGTCTCGAAGATGTAGAAGATGGTGCAAAGTTTGGGGAGGAGGAGGAGGAGGAGGATGAGCCAAAGAAGAAGAGGAAGAGAGGCCCCCCAAAAAAATTGTCTGAAGGTGCATCGAGCAGCGCCCAACCTGGTAAACGAGGACGCGGTGGACGTGGTAGTGGTGGACGTAGTCGTGGTAGTGGTCGTGGTCGTGGCGGGGATGTTCATGAATGAATGGTTATATTCATGTTTATGTCTTTAACTATGGATAATTATGGAGTCAAAACTTATGTCTTGTATTAAACTTATTGTCGAATTATGTTTGGTTATATTCCTAGTTTATGAATAACTTAATCTGGTTTCTTTTGAAAATTGTTGGTGTTTGTCCAAGACGCGATAAAATAGCCAACTAAAATTGTTGGTGTTTGCAAAAAATGCAGGATTCTGGCATTTTTTCAGTTAGAGTCGGATTACATGTAACCATATGTAAACCGATTCTGACAGTTTCCCAGAGGTTCAGTTTCAGAATCGGTTTACATGTACCTTTATAAAATCCGATTTTCATGAAGAAAAATCCTGTAACTTTTGAAGCCAAGAATCGGTTTACGTGTACATACATGTAATCCGATTTCTGTGAAGAAAACTCCTGTAACTTTTGAAGCCAAGAATCGGATTACATGTGCATTACAAAAGCCCGATTGATGAGAGGCATATTTTATATGATTTTATAAGGACACAATCGGACTATGTGGACATACCTAAAATCCGATTGTTTGATTTGAATTTGAAAAAAATAGCCGTTGAGTCCTTATCTATATAAGGACAACCTCTTTCAGCCACTCCCATATCACACACTTAGCCTAGAAAATGGAATGGGAACTGTATGAAGATTTGTGCCTCGTTAAATCGTTTGCTAATACGTTCCGTGAACGTCCGAATGAAATCTATTCAATGTTTTGGAAGAGAGTTAAAGAGTTCTTTTACGGGCGTACATGGAATCCCAATAACCGCAAATGGAGAGACTTGGCATTTCGATTCCAATACATTAAAGGTGCAATGCGAGAGTACATAAAAGTTAGAAATATGGTGTACGACTATCATCCACGAGCTTCTCTTAGGGAAAAAGTGAGTAATGCGATCATTTTTATACCTATGTCAAAAGTTCACATACTAACATTTAAGAATTCATTGAATTTCAGCTGGAACGTTTCAATGGGCTATGGAGAATCCGTAATGGGGAAACCAAGTTCATTCACCACAAAGAATATACGACGTTGTACCGACGTTCTCGGAGGTTCATTGACGAGCATTTGATGTGTCAAATTCTAGAATTCCCATACTGAATCCTATATATGTAGTGCGCTAATTTCCTAAACTATGTAATCAATATTTTGTTTCCGAAAGTAAGGCATAATCGGATTATAAGGACTTATGTAAACACCGATTCCCAAAATCGGTTTATGTGTGTATTAATTAAACTCCGATTCTGGGTTTACATCGTCATTCTGCATAAACTCAACCCAGAATCGGTTTACAAAGGCACTAACATCAACCGATTCTGGGTAGAGTCTTTTGAAAAAAAATTAAAATTTTTACAAGTGCTGATTATGCATTAATCAAAGTTAATTTCAGGATTAACTTGATTAAACATGATTTAATTATCCGAATTAGCACTAAATTAACAAGGGCATATTAGGCATTAACATAAATAGTGGATAAGGGGTTTCTAGATTTTTTTTATTAACGACCCTATTTTGTCATGTAGCTATAGGCCCCAATTTATCCAGGATAATTATATGATTTTGTGGAGGCAGTATGATTCCCCACCACAGGCAATCATTTTCAATAGAACATTATCTAATTAGCATTAACATAACAAAGGTATCAATCACAAATACTAACAAGGGAGTAGTCAAACAAGATTTCTATGGACTTTTATAGATTTTTAATTTGAGTGACTCCCAGAGATTCTCTAAAAATATAGAGATTTATAGTGATTCTCCGAGAGAATTTTAGAGAGTCTTTGTGACTTGTAGAGACAAAAAATAAGATTTGCAGGGACAAAAAAAGGAGACTTGTAGAAATTTTATGTGATTTGTAGAGACAAAATTGTATAATATCCTTTGATTAATTCCAAACATTACCAATTTTTTTTATTATTCACGTTACAATAATAATAAAAGTACCATGACCACCTAATGAAATATGTGTCTATTGCCAAAATAAATCTCATCGTTGTCCTATGCCTAAATTTTCATTCACTTTATTCTACTCGTCCCACATTTTATTTTCTATGCTATCTCACCACTAATTTTCTACGCGGAGTTTTCCAACAACTTAAAATCAGAAGAAAAAAAAAAACTCATAACTTCTAAAATATATATTTTAAAATCGATATATATCACAAAGACTCACATAGCCGATTTTAAAATATATATTCTCCAATTTAAAATTCACTTTATTCCACAAAGACTCACATAGTCTTGATTACCCCTTTCCAAGTGGCCCTTAAGTGTATTACTGCACAAGGAAAGAAAAAAAAAGGTTCACTCCCAAAACCAAAAAATCTCCAAATTTCCAAGTCTCTCGAAATATCACCTCTTGAGGAGAGATTTCTACTATGCCTATTTTCAAGAAAAAGTCTCTCCAAATCTCTGAAAACAACAAATCCATGACTTTCAATTCTCCTTCGAATAACAGGAGTGTTGGAGTGACTCTTATGAAATCCTAATCCAATAACATGGAGTTTCACAGAATTTAAATGACTTAAAAAAAGTCTCTAACCAATAACAAGAGACATTAAGAGACTCTCCAAAAGTCTCTATGGACTAACAGTAGATTTGCGAACTCCCCAGAAGTCATTCTAAATCTCATTTGACTAACCCCCTGTAAGTCTAATCAAAGGAAAATGGCATCAGCTACAGCCGATATACATGATTATCAGTATTATTTTAAATAAATGTTCAATTTCCAACTTAACACTAATTACAGTAACGTACATTAAAATAAATCTAAAATGAGTTGACTTAAAATTTGAAACCTTTATAGTTAGATTTTGTGGAAAATTCCGAGGAAACCAAATTTGATTTCTCTATCTTTTAGAAACCCATCATTAAGATAGTATATATTCATAACCCAAAACACCAGATCTACGGTTGAAAATACTAGTTTTAGATTGAATTTAATCTTCACATTTTCATCTGGACTAAATTGACCTTTCTCTGTTATAGATTATTAACAAAAATATTTTAAATATGATTCCATTAATTAATGTGTTAGTACTCAGTAGTCGTATCTTTTTTGTCGGCGCTATTCAAGGACAACAGTTTCTCCCTTGATCTTCTTTTGTTGTGGGCGGGCGTTATTTGGGGAATATCTTCCTCATTTATTTCACCAAATTTACCTGGCTAAATTGGGGCCTATAAGATTAATTTGGGCCTATCACTACGTGACAAAAAAGAGACATTTTGAAATAAAATGAAAAGCCCCTTAACCAACTATTTTTTAATGACTAATTTACCCCTGATTAATTAGTGTTAATTCGGGTGATTAGTGGTAAAATATCGTGTTAGATGTGAAATTAACTTGTGTTAATGAATCATCTGAACATGAAAAAATTTGAAAATTTGAAATTTTTTGAAGAACACCAACTCAGAATCGGTATATGTTGCCATTGGGATCAACCGATTGTAACCTCAAAAACATACAGAGATTTTCTGATACTTGCTTCTACCCAGAATCGGTTTATATGGACATGAAAATCAACCTATTATCCAGAATCGGTTTATGTGGGCATGAACATAAACCGATTGTGGGTAATTTTTTTCTTTTTTATCTGTGAATTATGTGTTTTTAAACATCAAATAAAATTAAAATTCATTTTATACCCGAGTTAAGAATGAGTATGACTTCATACTCAGTTTCAAATCGTTTAAGAAGTTGTACTCGTTTTCAATTCGAGTATAAAGTTATACTCATTTTCAAATTGGGTAAAAGCATATATAACTATTTTCATTTTCATTTTTAATCGAAATGAAATCGAGTATTAACTAAAAAAAACTAAAAAAAAAAATTGGTTAACCAGAATCGGTTTACACGATACATATATAAAAACCGATTCATAACATTGCATAACAGGAATCGGTTTTTATATATGTATCGTGTAAACCGATTCTAACAAAAAAAAACACAGGAAAACAATTATCTCTTCCATACTAGAATCGGGCTATGTGGGCATTAACGTAGATCGATTCTGGTTCAATTTCCTCCGACCAGAATGCCATCCAAAACAATCAGTCTTTGTGGGCATAAACACAACCGTTTCTAAATGAAATCGGTTTACAAGTGCATTGACGTAGACCGATTGTTATAAACCCAAAAAACTTTGATTTAAAAAAATTGGATTGTTTGAGTGATTACATGTTATTGAAACCTACTCTAGGGGATTGGGTTAATAGAAAAGTACCTGATTCGAGCTAAAACGAAAAATTACCTATTTTAGTGAATTTGGTGATCATCAACAATGTTTTCGTTTGATTTTGAATTCTTTAGGATTTAATGAGGATAAATTGGTAGTATTAAATTTTCATAGAGGGTAAAATGGTAGTTTCATCAAACTTAGACACCCCTTATCATTCTCTATGGGGTGGATAAAAAAAAATTCATAGGCCCCAATTTAGCCAGGTAAATTTATGGTATATCGATTTGTTACCATCATTCACGCTACGTTATTTTTTTATTTCTTCTTCTTTTTCTCCGTCACAGAGACATCCATATTTCCTCTCTTAAGTCTTGGCTAAATATGAATTTTTTTCTCATGAGTTCTAGGTTCTGATTCCTTGATAAGTGGATTAGTATAAGTTTCTGATTTCATTGGGTTTTAAGGTTTTCTTTGTTAATTAAAATTATCACATTTTATGAAAAATAAAATTATCACTTTGCACTAATTACTTCGATGACAATTGCACTTATCACAGAAACCATAGCAATAATTTTTACAATACAATGATGACTTCAATTATCACATTAAACGATAACGCAAATTAAAGTCATCATATTAATAGCAATAAACACATTAACCATACTGCTGCAACTTACGGTCACCGTTAATTACAATTAGGATGGAACAAAAAATTGAATTAACTAGTGATGATGATATAACGGGAACACAAACAGTCATCGACTCCTACAATAAGGGCGAAACTATTGCATTTTACGTCCAAATTAATACTTCGTAATTATTGCATTTCACGTCCAAATTAATACTTTGTTAGATTTTGGCTCTCAAATTATTTATTTTTACAAGATACACCCAGAGTTTCTTATGAGTGGGAAATGGTTCGCCTCAATAATTCAATAAAATAAAACCCTAGAAATCCATGCCCAGTTCTGATGTAGAACAGATTGTGTTTACCGTATGGTCGCCAAGAAAAACATGGTGAAAATCACGAACCAGAATCTGTATACGTTGGACTCTGTGAGTCTGGTTTATTTTTTATTTTGAAAGATCATTTTTCTTTGACAGATGATTAATTAAAATCTTCATTCGTGGACAATGTTCTAGTTAAGTTAGCTACGTGTTTGTGCCACAAGGACATGGTAAGCTAATTGAAATCAGTTATCATTCACGTGTCGGGCCTCAGATGAGTGGCCACTCTTGTCAAGCTCATGTGGGGAGTTCACACTACAGTTTATTTTGAAAAATAATACTCTCCCTAGAAAAAAAAAAAGTCCAAATGCATGTAGACGCTTTTCCCGACCCGGTTCAAGAGGAAATACCCCATAGCTGTCATCAAAATGTTGATGGGAATGGGATTGCACATCTGCACATCAATATTAAAAGAACTACAGTGTTTCCCTAATAATTTTTTTTTTTTTTTTTAGGTTGAGTGGCAGATGCCCACTTAATTTGGCGGAGTTCATTGCTTCAGCACCTTTAACGCCTCTCCTTAAACCTGATAATAGTATTCGTCCTATTGCTGTTGGTACGATTTGGCGTCGTCTAGTGTCCAAAGTCGCTATGAAGGGGGTCGGTCAGGACATGGCATCTTATTTACAAGATTTTCAGTTTGGAGTGGGTTTCTCTGCAGGTGCTGAGGCGATCCTACATGCTGTAAACAGGTATGTTAGTAAAAATCATGCAGATGCTAGCCTGACTATGTTGACATTGACTTCACGAATGCCTTTAATCTAGTTGACCGAACAACCATGCTTTTTGAGGTGCGTAATTTATGTCCATCTATATCGCCATGGGTCGAATACTTGTATGGCCAACATGCGAGACTATATGTGGGGGATGATTATATTTATTCGTCTACAGGAGTGCAACAGGGTGACCCTCTTGGGCCTTTGTTATTTGCTTTGGTGCTTCATCGGCTTATTGCAAAGATAAATGAACAGTGTGCACTATCCTTACAGGCCTGGTATCTCGATGATGGCACTATTATTGGTGACACCTGCGAAGTGGCTAAGGCACTTGCAGTTGTTCAGACAGAGGGGCCGGAGTTGGGGCTTATATTGAATATTCGGAAAACAGAAATTTTCTGGCCCTCTTGTGATGACCGAAGAGATGGGTTGTTTCCTACTGGAATTTCAAGGCCCGATAAAGGGATCAAGTTATTGGGTGGTGCGGTCAGCCTTGATATTGGGATTGTGCAGGAACTTGCTATCCGTAGGGCAGAAAAGGCAGTGGACTTAATGCAGGTCTTATCCAGGCTCCGTGATCCTCAGTGTGAATTGCTACTATTACGAGCTTGTATGGGCATCTCCAAGTCGCTTTTTGGACTTCGAATTTGCTATCCTAATATACTACAATCTGCGGTAGATATCTTTGATAGAGGCTTGAGAGAGGTTGTAGAGGGTATTGTGGTGAGTGGGGGTCCTTTTTTTGGGGAACTCCAATGGAGGTTATCTACCTTGCCTATTAGATATGGAGGCCTTGGGTTATATACTGCTAAGGAGGCGTCGCAATATGCTTTTCTAGCATCACGTGTGCAATCATGGGGCCTACAAGATCACATTTTAAGGGACAGCGGGGTTGAAGGCATGGATGAAAATTTCTATAAGGCTTTGCAGGCACTAAAGGTAACTCTTCCTGACTATGACTTTAGAAGCTTTACCAGTAAGGACACCGCCCCCCCCAAAAGCACAAAGCAACCTGGCGAGTGCTCTCTTTGGTAAAGTAGTTAAGGACATTGATAGCGTTTATGAGTTTTCGGATAGACAGAAAGCGGTCTTTGGTTGCCTTCAAGCAGCGCATGCTCAGGATTTTCTTCTTGCTATTCCAATTGAGGGCCTTGGGCAGAAGATGTCACCTGTGGAGTACCGGTCCATCCTTAAATACAGGTTAATGATCCCTCTATACCCCTCTGATACACAGTGCCCTGCTTGCATTACTGGGTGTCTGGACTCGTTTGGGGAACATGCAGTCCACTGCAAGGTAGATCCTGGGTTTAAATATAGACACGATCATGTGAGGGATACGTTGTATGACATATTGTGGAGAGCTAGTATTTCAGCAAAGAAAGAGGCGCATGTCAACTTCTTGACTAACCCACTTGAAGGGAGATCTACACTTAGGCCAGCTGATGTTCTTATTTTTGGATGGGCTAATGGTAAACATGCATGTGTTGACCTCACGGGTGTTTCTCCATTAGTTGGTATTGGGCATGGTGTTTTTACAGTTGGCCAGGCGGCACTGAGAGCTGCCTCAGGTAAGATAGCAAAGCATGAAAAAGCGTGTATTGATAATGGACATGCTTTTATCCCCTTTGCTTTTGACACTTTCGGTTATTTGGCTCCGGAGGCGGTTGGACTCCTCAAGAGAGTTCAGAAAGTCATGCACAGTAATGTCATGACTCCCCGTTCGGTGGAGTTTGTTTTTAAAAGGATAGGTTTTGCTATCCAAAAAGGGCTTGCGGCGCAACTTGTTGCTCGCTTGCCTTCTATGTAAAAGACTTTTATTAAATTAAATAAAGTTAATTTTGATTGAAGGAAAAGATTACATGGTATTAAAAAAAAAAAAAAAAAAAAAAAGGAAAAGATTACATAAGATTGCCCAAAGTGTTGGTTGGCCTTATCTCATTACAGTGATTTGAGATATCAGCTTCTACCCATATATTGTCAGCCTCATTAACCGAATTAACATTCATAGTAATTTGAAAACTAAAAATCCGAAAATAATGATAGGTAATGAAGTCCCATATTTGCAACTAAATTTGTTTGTGAATCCCCCTTTGCGTGTTTCTTTTACCAAAGTGTCAGCTACTTCATTGCATCTCCTACTCGTAAACTAAATTCCAAAAATAAATAAATTACAAGACTGAAAAATCTTCACTGCTTCTGATATTATCGCCTGGTTTCTCCAAAAGATGTTAGTTGTCTTGTTTTGAGCATAGAGAATTAGCCTTTGGCAATCGCCTTCAACCTAGAAACTGTTTAGCTCCATACTCTTTGCCCAAATAGCTGCTTCTAGCAGACTCAAAGCCTTTGTTTTTTCTGCAGTGGAGGCATTGATGGACCCAACTTGAGCTTGGACAACTTCTCCTGATTCAGAATGCAAAATTAGACCAAAACCAGCAGGTGAGGTAGAATCAATCCCGGATGCATCAAAGTTAACTTTCAATTGATTAGTCAGGGGTTTTGTCCATCCTAAATCCTTAGGTTCAGTTAGCTTTTGTGTAGCATAGTTAAAAATTTCTCCATGGCTAAGATTTTCAGGTGAAATGTTCTTCAGAGGAGACCAAAAGTTCATATATCTCAGGACAACTAGTGATAATTGAAAACTTGTGGTGGATTTGGATTGAGAAACCCTGAGAAATCTTTCGTTCCAAATCAACCAGCATTTTGTGGCCATTATATCCATTTCACTAGTTGTATACACTCCTGCAATCCAGCTTAAGTACATATGTGCAAAAGAAAAATCAACATCACTATGGAGTATATCACTACTTATATTTCACCAAAAGTTCAGGCCTACTGTAGGCCGCCTACAGATGGAGGAATTAGGAAACATTGCAACTGACTTAGCATATGGGCATTCAAAAAAGAGATGTTTCAGAGATTCACATTCATGCTCGCAGAAAACACAATTCATCTCTATATCTTTCATGTATTGGCCTAGTTTTTTCCTAACAGGCAGAGCATTATGTATAAACTTCCACAAAAAGAATTTAATTCTCTGCGAAATATTAAGCTTTCAAAGGGACTTACAGAAAGACGCATCATCAGTCTTAGATATGTCTATAGATGGATTTTGAGTTTCAGATACATCGATTTAACAGTAAAATTTCCATTCTTAGTAAGTAACCATCTTAGTTTATCTGGTTTCATCTTACCATGTAGATTTGTGAAGATTACTTAGAATCTTCTCATGTGGTATATATGGGTTTGGTTTTGGTATCTGGTACCCCATTAGCGGTGTTGTCTTTAACTCTATAAAAAATATATAATAATAATAATTTTAGTAATGCAAAGAAAAAATAAATCAAGTTCAAAGGTAATCACATAAACATGAAGGATCAAAAGAACTAACGATGTCATATTCCAACAATAGCATGCAACGTTTGAAGACATCTTGATGAGAGCCTTAAAGTAACAATAAAAATTTGAATGGGCCATGAGATCATATCTCTGTATTTTCTGATAGTCCACCAACCAGTATCCCATCAAGTAACACCACAATTTCAACAACCTTCCGGGATAGGGAACGTATCAAAATCAGCATAGATGGTGCTTCCAGAGGACACACGAGAATGGCAGATGCAGGTTTCATTTGTAGGGATTCGGCTGGGGTGTGGATTTAACGGCTTATTGGGAGGGTACTAAAATCCATATCTTATGATCCCCTATAAATTGGTACACGGTATCCCGTTAGCGTTGTTCTCTTTTGACTCTATAAGAGAATATAAGAATATGAAATAATATTCTTAATAACGCAGAGAAAGAATGAATCAAGTTAAAAAGTAATCACACAAACATGAACGAGCAGAAGAACTAACAAGCTCATATTCTGACAAAAACATGTAGTATGAAGAAATCTTAATGAGAGCCTTAACGCAATAATAGGAATTCAAATGGGCCAAGGAGATCATACCTCCGGTATTTCATGGTGATCCACCTACCAGTATCCAAGCAACACCATAACTTCAAAAACTATTTCCATGTGCTGGTCCATCCCAGATAGGGAATGGATCAAAATCAACACAAATGATGTTGTAAGAGGACACCCGCCAGCTGGTGCATGGATTCATAGGAAAGAACTTTTTTTCATCGTCTTTTCGAGACAAATTCTGAAAATCTAATTCGCTTCAAAAATTTGCTCGCCGAACCACCATGGTGTATATCAAGAACAATTGGAGAAATAAAATAAAGAATGCGACAAATATTATATCATGCTATCCAACATAACTATATGTTAGGAAACCAAGCATCAATGGACTAGCCAACTATACAACGGATGAAAGCCAATCGGGAAGCCTCTCAACAATAGTTTGAGACCAGGAAATCCCACTATTTCTTAACCAAATTATACTAAAGGACTCAATGGGTACCACGTACTCTCGTGTGATTATTTTCTAGTCTATTAATAGAATCCATGCTTCACCAAAAAAATAAAAATAGCGAGAGCTTAAATCATCGTGAAGAAAAAGATAATTTATATATGTTGGATAAAAGAACTCAATATATGAAGCTCAACGTAAATAACATGAGAAACATATCTACTTTGTTTTCTTATATGCTACTTATTTACATGCATTACTTATCCTAAAAACTATAATTTTTTGGAC
Organism: Papaver armeniacum; assembly: GCA_023531295.1. NCBI lineage: Eukaryota > Viridiplantae > Streptophyta > Magnoliopsida > Ranunculales > Papaveraceae > Papaver > Papaver armeniacum. The sequence goes on along the minus strand of JAJJWW010002753.1, from coordinate 18,221 downwards.
TTGATTCTTAAGTATCTAAATTTAGGGAAAACTTTACACAAAATATAGCATGACAAAATAAAATTCCTCGCCAGCGAAATCACCAATGATTCTCCACCTTAGATCATGCATCTGTATATTAGATGATAAATCATAAAATCACATCTATCTCCCACAAATCCAGTTAAATCAAAGTATGTCTATGTATCCTTCCAAGAAGGAACCAAATTGGCCATAGTTTACTTAACGGCCTTGCAGAAAATGGCTAAACTTTATGGAGAAGGGCGGGGTTCAAACTTTTCTATGAACATTAAATCCTAAGTTAAAGTACCTAGGTGTAGTTCTAGGGACCATTGTTCTACGTATAAGAAAATGGCTAAAAAAAAAAAAATGAAGAACTTCGACCTCATAAGGATATCAATTAAACATCAAGGATATGAATCAAGTTCAAGCGATGTTGAAACTTGACTCTAGAAACAACCTTCGTTAACATATCGCCCGAATAATTTTTTGTGTCAATCTTCACAGGAAGGATGTCGTCGTCTTCAAGGTTCTTAATTGTTAAATTGTAAATCATGACCCGGCTCACTTTTTATTTCGAGGAATCGAATCAACGCATATCGTGATATTTCTAACAAAATGTATTGGTAAACTATAAACATGTAATAAAGCTAATTATTATCAACAAAAACTGACATAGATATGGTCAAGACTCAAGACAATGTGTTCAAGGTTCCAAGCTCGAACATCATAATATTCATTCTCAAATAATAGATCTCCATTAAAAACCAGTTGACTTAGTGAATAAATCAATAATCAGTCAAAAAATTATCCAATTCGAGTTTAAGAAGTTTTGATACAAACTTCTGGTAATTCAGCTCGACTGTAAACTCAGTGACTTGACTCATACGCGTAACCATGGCCATCTTCAAGAATTTTCTCGAAAAGGTGAAAATGCATGTCAATATGCTTTTCAAAGGGCTTGATATGCACTTGATTTTTTGCCAAAAACAAATAGCGCTCAAACTCACGACGGACCTGTAGCTATACCGTGCTGCAGCCAAATCATCTAACAATAACTTGTTGGAATTTTGAATAGAAATTTGAATCAGTGTGTCCACTCACTTGTGCCTTTTCAACATATAGTGTCTTATTCCAAGGGATGTGACTCTTCATGAAAGGATTTCCCCAAGAGTCACTTCTAACATATATAAACCCCACACATTCTCCATTGCAAAATAGTGTTTTTAGAGTCATAAAACTAGTACTAGAAATTTAAGAGTTTGCATGTGTCTTCAAGAGTTAAAGAAGAATTTGTGCTACATCTATTCGCGTTCGTTGTTCGGTGTTATCGAAGTGCTGCGAAAAACATCGAGGTGTTGTTGAATGTTGGAGACATATGCCGCTAAACCTGTAACAACATTATATACATGGCATCAAATGTCTTAAGCAAAGAGATTACTCGCCTCAATACACCCAAGTAAGTTTGTTTAAGTTTTGTGATTGATCATCTTTTTCTATCCTTCTTTTCTTGTTTTGTTGTTGGTATTACGAAACGTAATACATAGATGAAAACCGTGTTACAAAGAGTTGTAACGAATCGGTGGATAATACACGAGTTGTATTATTGGAGAATCGGTAACGAAAGTATTTATCGAACAATCTTAAGACATTTGACCGTTTATTAATCCTTGTTATCGATTAAAAAAGTATTGGTTCGAGAAATTGAAATCTGTCTTGATATTTCTCCATCTAATGCATTGAAAATTCAAGAAGATTGGTTCATAATGAAAGTTCTTGAACAAATACGTGTGCTGACTTATGTCGAAGTCTCACAAATACAAGTTTGTACAGACTCTTGTTTCACATAGATGTATGAATTGATCCAATTCATTCTATAAGTGTCAGTTGTATGTGGCTTTAAATTTCAAATTGGAAGATGCGTTTTGAAAATTCGAGACCCTCCGCATATACACCTCTCGAAACTCTTTGTCTTGCAAATTCAGATCCATTTAAATATGGAGTCTCTGGAAAATGTGTCGCACCGTCGTTACCTTTCTATTTCTCTTGAAATGGAAGCGCTAATTAGTTTCCCAAGTATGGGAAACACTTCTAAGAGACATCTTGTACGTGAAAGGATGCATGACGGTTAGGTGGAAACACTAGTTCGTTTCTTAAGTATTGGAAATACTTCTAAGAGACGTCTGGTGTATGGAAGGGTGCATGTCGGTTAGTTGCACATGGTTTTGATTGGCGGTTTCTAATAATTTTTGAAATTAGGAAACATTCATTGGTGGATAACACTTCGAAGGTTTAAGGTTCTGGCAAAAGGTGTTATGCATTCCCATGGATGTTTGTGGTTGACCATTTTACACATTCAAAATGCCTGAATGAATTTAGGAAAAATGAAACTCTCAATCAACAATCAGTTTTATATAGAACGACAAAGAGGTGTCGTTGTGGATTCATGATTTAAACCAAGTGTTTGATTTAAAGCACATGTAAAGGTTTAGTCCATAATGAACAGTCACCATTCTTCTTAAAAGAACGGAACGTATATGTCAAGCATGTATGCTGAAATTCCGAGAGATGCATCTTTCCATCGAAGGACTATTGGTGTGGGTGTAAAGTGGAAAAGTTCCATGGAAGTTTTTTCTAATGTAGTAATAAACTGTTGGAAGATTTTGTACTACAAACTGCTTTGAATCCATGGTCATGATACTCTCATACGTAAACAAGAAGTTAGAAGAATGCAGCCTTGTGTCTAACTTGAAAATTAGGAGAACGATGCTTTTGATCTATGCACAGAGTATCGGTGTGTATGGCGGTTGCTTCGAAACTTGGGATCCAAGTGTACAGTTTTCACCCTAATGACGAGACATTGACTGTCATATCCAAGGATCTATACGTATGAATATCTATCTGTATATATGGATCATTGACATCAAAGTTCTTTGTCCAGATATGTGTTGGATTATAACGTCTGATATAGTGTCGGTTCAAATCTTGTTTAGTATTTGAACTGTGCTTAGGCAACCATTGTTAGTGCGACTTTTGATATCTGGTTCTTATAGTACCATTATGGTTTTTAAAGTAATCCATTGGTGATTGCATTGTAACCATATCATGAGTATTATGTTGGAAGCCCTGATTGAATTCATACTAGATGTTCTGTCACAGTACCTTGGAAAGAATTGGATAGCATCTAAATAAGTTAAGGATGACTATTTGGGTCTGACGTTTCATGAAGATGATGAATCTGGACAGATGTTGGTTTTGTATAACCACTTATTTGTCAATATATGATATCCAAACCGGTTGCCATTAATCACCGGTTGACATTAACCCCCGTGATAGAAAAATGACAAATTTGGATATCTTGGAAATCCAGATTAATTTGGTTTGTAAACGGCATGATCGTATTGATCCATGCATGAATTTTCTCGTATGGGATTTTGGTATTCCAAAATTTGAAAATTGAGAGCGGTTTTTTGCCGTTTCATGACATTTAAGAATGACATGAAGCATGGGGGAATAATGGAGATGGCCTGGTGTAGGAAATTAGATTGGAGTATTTTGTACGACTCCAAAACTGAACTAAGGCATTAGGGTCCATTTGATGATCCAAAATCTCTTTGGAGTGAATGACTGGTTAGAATCACACCATACGTAGGGAGAGAATTTCTGGAGAATTCTTGTACCCTTAATTGTGTTGGTACTGTAAGTTCGTCACCATGTCAGTACCGAGCCAAGCAGGAAAACACTCAGATTTCGCACTGGAGAAATCTCCTTGGGTGTTTTTGGTTTTGTGGTCACACCATAACAATAGTCCAAAGTATGGTGGAGTGATGTGAAAAATTATTACCATTGTGTCAGCCATAATCAGAAACTTGTTTCCAAATGGAAAAGTTTCAGTAAAATTGGAATTCGGCACACTGTCCGTTATGGGTGAATTCTTAAGCATTTGATTAAGAATTATTAGTGCAGTCCATTTTGGGATTTCAAGGAAAAACACTTGGACGTAAATGTTTTTATAATGGACGGTGCAAAAGTTCAGTTTCTGGCACCGACACAAATTGATAAGCATCACAAATGCAGTTTCTGGCATTGGCACCAAACATCACAACCAACTAACCCAATGAAATTCTAATTTGTGATAGAGATTAGACAAGGTGTCGCTAAAGGTAGAATAAAAATTCATTTAAAGATATTAAGAATTTACGGGTGCACCCCTGAATTGTGGGGGTTGGTTGTGATAAAAGAAAAATTATTTTCATGATGAATTCATAAAAATATGGGGGTGACACTGGAAAATAGCTAGTAAAGTAATAGATATCGCTATTTAAGTCAAGCAGACTTTATGAGTCAAATTGTTTGTCAAGGGAAGTAGCCTTGAAGCATATGGGCCTGTTACACTACGGGTGGCAAGTGATGACTCAAAAGTCTTCAGTGGGTAAATTATGTGTTTGTTGTATACAATAGCAAAGCGAGAGTATCGATATAAATCAACCACTCAAATGAATGGTGATAAGAGATCAACATTGGACTCTGGACTTGGGACGCGAAGTCAGAAAAGAAGTAGAGTGATTTCGAGATTTTGTATGAATATATACTTGTGTGTGGCCAAAGTATATGCATGCAAGAAATAGATTGTTGATCAAACAATTATTTTGGAAGAAACACATAGTTTGAGATTATGGTATGTCTCGATAAATAGATCGACGGTATAGTACCATCAAGCAATTGCTCTCAAATGCGCGCATCGAAAAGAAATAGGGTATGTGAATTGTATCTAGCCGGTAAATGATACGAATTCTAGAAAGCGTATAATTGCGTCGTCGAGGGAAATGGGATAGCCTATATAGAGTAGTATTTATATCGGACACCCAACCTAGTGATAGGGTGTAGAATACATCATATTTACTATCTATTGTTTATGCTTTCTTTGCTATTTTTCTTGTAAATTATGTATTTTACGCTTGTTTTGAGTCTTATAGCTACTTTGGAGTCGCACGGACGAAAAAAAAAGAAGAAATTACTCTAATCTGAGAAAAAGGGCAAAATTGTCATTTCATGGGCGAACACTATCTGGAGCCAGCTAATGGTTAAGGGATAACTCTCTTTTGGAGAAGTATTAAAAGACAGCCAGCAAATGTTAAGGGGCTGCCAGATGGTTAGCCCTTATCAAGGTGACCGGACACTGTGTATAACCCTACTCCCATAACCCTAAAAATCGAAAGATTTCTTCCTCTCAATCATTTGTTCATTGTTGCTAAATCCGAGAGACTAAAAACCGGAAAATTGAGAGAAATCGAGGATGGGTTTGATGAGCTGAAATCCGAGAGATGTATAATGGGTTCCTGTTGGTTTCGAATTGGATTGAATTTGGTTAAGATAGAACCAAGAGAAGTAGATCGATACTGTTGTTGGGTCTGAGGAATCGAGAGAGGAAGAAATCGGTGAGTAATTTGAGAGTTGTTGTTGGTGGCGCTGCTGAAGAACTGATGAAGGTGGCATTGTGGTTAATGGGTGTTGAATCTGAGACCGAGAAATTGAAGGATTTCAGATCGAGATGTTGCTAGAAATGGGTTCTGCTGTGATTGAGCGAGTGAAGAATTCTGTTGCTCCTGATGTATGAAGGAAGAAGATGGTGTTGATGCAATGGAGAGATGGGTGGCGTCTGAGGTTCATAGTCTGATATGAAATCAGCACATGGGAAGAAATCAAGACAGGGAAGAAGGTGGATTAATCGATTGCTGCTGTAGAATGCTGCTGCTGAGAGAACCGAGAGCATAAAGTGTGATGATTGAAAGTTATGGGAAGAGCTGAGATGGGTGCGAGGAAGTGTTGGTCTTTGCTGGTTATATGGAGTTTTGGAGGTGTTGCGAACAAGAGGAGGATGAATTGTTTGTTATGGGGACCGATGAATGCTGGAAACTGAATGATAGATGTATGTGATAGGTTTTTTACGGGGAGAAGAAAAGAAGGGCCCGAAATTGGCCTGGGAATTGACAAGAGTTCAAACAGAACCATGCCGGATTTCTATGTTGCTGAGTTAACTCGGAGACTCGGTAAACCTCACTGATCCAGGCTGAGTAAGACAATCCAGTTAGATTAATCAGCTGACTCGCTGCTGACTCAGTGACTGACTCCCTCTTCTGCCTTGACTGTTGACTAACGGTTGACCCGTTTGACTGTTAGTCCTAACGGTGGACTGACGGAATATTCCGTCGAATATACCATTGACGGTGAAATTTTCAGGTGGCCGGCGGTGACGTTTTCCGGCCGGATTCCGGCCATAATACCAGTTTTCCGGCGACCAAAATTCCAGAATTTTCTGTGGACTTCTCTCATGGGTGTGAAGACTTGGACTAGGAATTGGATGGAGAATTTTGCTCAAATTTGGAAAGAGAAGATGGAAGATGAGAAAGACTTGAATTTGGAAATTGAATTGCTAAAGGAAAAGGGTTCTATTCCTTGGAAGATTTGGAGAATATTGAAGCCTATAAATAGAGAAGTTTTCTACATCTTTTTACACACATCTCTACACACACAACACTTGTGTTTTTGCTTTCAATTCTTCTTCTTAATTATTTGTGTGAACTTGAAAATTCTCCTTTTAATTATTTTGTGTGAATTTCAAAAACATGAGTAGCTAATTTTATTATTGATTGAGGATGAATTCCTAGTTCTTAATATATGATTTGAGTTTTGTTTCAATTCTATCTTGAAGTTTTTCACATGATTATCGTTTGTTTTTACTAATAGGAATGTTTATTCATTCATTCATGATTGATAGATTGTTTAGAGTGCACGCTAAATTGATTTGTTAATTTGATCTAAAGCTAGTGAAAGTTAGGGGATAAGTAATCGTTTCTTGACTCTTTACATAAGTAGCAAACACGAGACCTTGCGGAGGGATTCCGTGGAGCAATTGTGTGTGAAAACAACGTTAGCAAGTAGACCTTGATCTAAGAGTCTAACTACTAATATTAACCTAATAAGTTCATAAATCTTAATGCGTTTATTTAAATTACATCTAGAGTGATCTACTACTAGGTGGTTTGGTAAATAGAATCCGGTAGTCGAGAACTTCCGTGTCCGGTGATACAAGGGATTTAGGGGTTTAGCACTGATCTAGCTGCTTTACCTACGGTTGGTGATAATCTGTGACTAATAACATGTGGATGAAAAATATAACTTGATTCATTGTTTTGCAACGAAGAATGATTCCTTGATCTTATCTCTCTTATTGCTTTCAACTTCATCTTTTAATTGCTTTGTTTATTTTCTTTTGCTTTTTACACCCCCCTTTTGTGACAATTTTTACAACTAGAATCTCTTGCTCCTCGTGGGAACGAACTTGACTTCCATTATATTATTTTTAATTGAGTGGAAATATTAATTAATTTGATTGCACCTACGACACGCACCACCTAGCGATTGGAGATCCCATGGTTATCTAGGTTCAAAAGGGACAACCAATTTATAAATTTATACTCACCGGAAACACTGTGAGAGTTTACTTTCTTTCCCATTTCTATGATGAAACAGTGTTGCATGTTGACCGGTTGTCAGCCGACACAAAAATAATTTACACTTTCTTACTACTCAAAATATATAATGAAGCAAGGGCAAGAAAGGATCGTTCCCACAGAGAGGAGTTAGGTTGTCAAATTGTTTCGGTTCCCTATAAATAACACCGGGGGTTTTGTGATTTTTATATAATAAACTAAATAAAAGCAAACAATAAAATAAACACGCAATTCAAGGATGAGAAAGTATTGGTCATGGATTTCGTCTTCAATCACAAACATGTTTTCAACACAATAACTAGAATTGATATTTTAATCTCAACTTTTATCAAAGGCCCTAGAATACCTTGATCGCAAGAATACCCCGCTAATCTCCTCTTGTCATCAACAAACACATTAAAAGATGCGAATATGAATTCTATCTAAAAGAACAACCTAACGTGTAAAAGCACTAATCAAGTTTAATTCCCTAGATGCATTAGGTTCTATGAAATCAAAGCCAATCAAAGCAATCGAACGTGTAAAAGCACTAATCCGATTTAACAAAGGTTATGGTTCACATATGATCATAGGAATATATCACTACAAACTATAATCATAATTATGCTACTTCAAATCAGGAATTATCACTTTTGCGTATAATAACCCTAATCTAGCAAAAGACATGCATGTGAGTTCTACCAATTTGCAACTTGACAAAACAAACATTCAATCATATGACAATATTAATGGTGAATCATAAACGATAATATGAGAGAAAACTAATTTATTGAACAAAAACTCATGTTTGGAAATCCAACTAATCCATAACCAAAAGAAAACTCTAGCTCATATTCATGGAGTTCATAACAAGAAGAAAGATAAAAGACTTCATGGTTCTAAACCCTAGAACAAGAGTAGAGGCAAAAGATATGAGAAAAGAGATATCCCCTAGTTGTGAAAGTCTTTCCTTTAAATAGCTCTCTTGTTTCCAAAATTTGGTCTATTCTTCAAAAGTCCACTAGATAGAAGTCCTCCAAGCCCATGTGTGAGAAAACCCATGTAGAAAATATGCCCAAAAACGGTCGCCGGAAAACTGGTATTGTGGCCGGAATTTGGCCGGAAAACGGCTCAGGTGACCGGCAAAGTCCACCCGGTCACCGGTCAACGAGTCAGCTCGGTCGGGTCAAATCGGTCAAGTGAGTCGACTCGAGTCAACTCGGTAAGTCAACCGAGTCACACCGAGTCAGTGAGTCAGAATCAGCTGGGCTGAATGAGCTGCTATTGCCTTGGCTTTGCTCGACCTGGACTTATGCAGCACAATCATTGTGCATTACCAACGCATATCCAGCCATGATTGTCAGGCATCCTGCACTTTTCATAGTCAGAACTCTTTCATAATGCTCACCACACCTTCCAGTTCATAACACAAAGACCACCAGATTAGTAAACAACAGTTCCATTGCCACTCTTTCTGCCTAGCCAAATCTGCACCATTTATACCTTCTGCAGCTTCACCTCATGTTCAAGCTTACACAACCATTCATCACCATTCTCATTGGCAGCAACACATAGCCTGAACCTTCTCCTTGTACAGCTACAAGACCACCTGCACTTCAACAGCTCCAGCTTGCAACCCCACCTGCTTCTAGCCTGCAACAATTCTCAGCTGTATTGTCATAGCCATACTAGATCAACTCCATCTGAGCTGCAATCTTCAGAGCAACACCGCTCTCCGCAACACACCAAGCCACCACCTTCAACACACATCTCGATTACCACCAATGTCTCTCATAATAAAGAACACCACCATCAACAAATCCCTGAAATCCTTCTTCCACCGAAACTGTAACCTCAGCTCATTATCTTCTCAGATCCACCACCACACTACTGCATAGCAACAACTTACTTCTCTTCTTCTCAGCTCAAGATCACCATTGCCATACAGCCCTGCAGCTGCACATTGTCATAATCCATTGTTACCACCAGTTCCTATCACCTGCAATAGCAAGTTCCTGAGTCTTGCAGCGTCAGTTGTCAAAGCCACTGCATCCATTCACTCTGGCACCAGCACCTTGTCCATGTACAAGAATTTCCAGCTGCAACTCACTTCAATACCTGCACCTAAAACATACATCTAACCATTCATTCAAAACCGCCCAACAGTCCATGCCTCCATATTCGATATTGGCAGCAACCAGGTATCGCTGCTTTTTCCTCGACAACATTGCCTGTAGTTCCACAAAGACTGCATCCACATTTTCACACACATTCATCCCGAGTTAATCCGCCGCTATTCCATTCTCACTCTAATAACATCCTCCATAGCTGCACATTACTCCGTTCCAATCACCACATCCACAGCCGAGTCATGGCAAAAATAATCTGTCATAAACATTCATCTCATTTCAGCCTTCCAGGCAATGCACATAACATCATAGCCCTTCTGGAGCAACAAACCAACCTTCTTGTATTTCATCTGCAATGTTCATCCTATTGCCTCAACTGCAATTCAAATCTCATACACCTCCTGTAGCTTCATGATAGCCGCATCAGAATCTCATCCTATTGATCCCTTTCCGTGCCTTCATCCTTTGTAGTTCATCCATTTTTCCATGTCTTTTGCCCTAGTTTCCTTGACTGCAATTGTCACAACCACAGCCAACTCAATACACACTGCATCTTTGCAATCTCAGCTTTCAGATCTTGGTTTCTGCAATCAAACCACCAGATCAATTGCTTCACAACTCCTGGCACATCTCAGATTCAAACCTTCATATTTATTTCCATTCCCCACTCGAATTAAAGGCAACAACAGAGTTGTCTTCCTCCTTCAGTCGACATTCAAAACCCCATTTTATAACCACCATTCATTGTAATTCCAGTTCTAGCTCAACCGAACCATTCACTGCTGTTGCAACATCAGTTACAACCCTGCAACAATTCAACTCCACCAATACCATCACCCTGCAGTTTCAGCTCCATTCACCACCAAAACTTTCCTTCTGAGCCATACCACCAACATCATCAGTACCATCTGAATCTCATTCTGTAGCTTTCTCAACCAACTCTCGGCTCAATACCAGCTCAGACCATTCAATCTCGAATCCTTGCTAACCACCAACCATTCACAATTTCTTCTCAGATTGAACTCAACTCTCCGATCTGCTCAAAATCAACATCAACAGCTTCCTCAGAAAACCCTAGCTTCCATGAACTCAAATCTCAATCAGACCCTCAATAGCACAGAAACCCCAACTCAATTTCAGTTTCTTTGATTTCAACCAAATTCTTCATCAATCTCAACGGCAGCTAGCTCTCTTCTTCTCTCGATTTCCCAACAGAAAACCCCCATTTAATCTTCATCGATCCATCTAAAACCCTTATTTCCATCTCTGGGTTGTTGAACTCGAGCTCAGAAACACTCAATCCGCTCCTTATCATCACAGATCCCATTTTCTTTCTTCCCTGGTTTTATTATCACCACCGACATCTTCTCATTCTTCATTTTAACTCTCAATTTCCTCCATGAAAATTAATGGAGCCGCAGCTCTTTGAAGGCAGTGATGAAGAGAGGAGAAGAAACAATGATGAGAAATGATTTTCTCTGAAATTTAGGTCTTGTGTAGTAATAGGAATTACTCGGGGCACCCCACATGAGTGAATAAAAGAGCCACCACAGCATGAAAGCCCCTCATCCTCTATTGTTCTCTCGATAGCACATGCATACGAAATGACGCTTTCGCCCTTCTTGCTCAAATAGAGTGATTTCTTCTTCTTTTCCTCCGTGTGACTCCAGAGTACCTAATAACTCAAAAACACTCATAAGAGATGCAATTCCCAAGGAAAATAGCAAAGAAAGCATAAATACTAGATATAATATTAGGTGTTTTACGACACCTATCAGATTCCCCCACACTTAGACTTTGCTAGTCCTCGAGCAAATCAAATAAAACAATTCTAAAACATACATACAACTCCGTGTCGTCGAGGCTACGGTTACTTTTAGCATAAATAACAAGCCTTTGAACCCCTAGGTGTCCCTAGTGGACGAGTTATAGTCTCGTGAGGGTTTACTAGAGATATACCCACAAAACCTATTTTCCAACTTACTAGTTCTCCGTAATGATAGCATCCAACGCGCTAAGAAGACATAGAGATTCTGCACACTAGTCATAAGAAGTTAGACACATAAATGAACACAATCTCATACTTAAAAGTTGAGAGAGAAATAACCATCCCTTCTCGAAAGAAATTCGGGTTCGGAGTGATCAAAAGTCTCGACTCTGCCTCACAAGAAAGGGTTTTATGAAGTTGCTCTCAATAATAAACAGCTTTTTATGGGTCACACATGTGTCCAGGTAGGAATGAAGAGAGAATCCTGCGACACGTTGAGCGGTAGGAAGGTAAAAACCCTTCGAAATATTTTAAAAACCCACATCTTTTATCATTTTTGAAAACCCATTTTTCTGACGATCTCTAAGAAAGGAAATCAACCACTTAACGAATGTGGGAATATGCTTACTTACCTCGTTATCCGTTCGACGTGCAGCTAGCACCACTCTCCAAAGATCCATAGAAACGTCTTCGGTCTTCTATCGGTGTCTTCATCTTCGTCTTCGGTCTTCAACTCTTGATGATAACTCTTGAACTTCGTAGAATCTTGACAATATGATTCTTTCCTCAAATTCCTTGTTGCTTGAAACTTCATTATAGATATTTCTTCTTTCCATTGGCTTTATTGAAAGAACAAAACTAAAAACGAACCAAAATATAATACAAGGACTTTTTCTTGTCTCTTTTTTTTTTTTTAATTTTTTTTTTATACGAGACAAGAAAAATAAAACGAATACAAAATGGAAACAAAACAAAATAATAAAACTAATAATGATCCTAACAAAATTTTCTCTTGTCTCTTTTTTTTTTTCACTTTTTTTTTTCTTTCAATTTTTCAATTTTTTTTTTCTTTTTTTTTTAAAAAAAAAGAAAAATAAAACACAAACTGAAAATAAAAAATACAAGTACAAAGGTCATGGTGTAAGTACTTTACCGCTTAATTCTTCACAACTTGTATGTCTCGATATCATAAACTTCTCGAACTCTCATCTTGATAATCTTCGCTCTTATACAATAGTCTTCAACTTATAAAAATTCTGCTCCTTACCTTGTTGCTTTACTTGAATCTGAAATCTGCTCATTTTTGTATTGTTGCTTGTAAACCTTGAACGTCTTCAACTTTCCTTCAAATTTGTGATGCTCCTCTTGTTGATGATGATGGTGTTTCTATGGACTGTTGGTGTAGAGAGAGATAAGGTGGATGGTGCTAATCGCGAACAAGATTACAAGTGGTATGTAAGTTAGCAATTCGATGTCACCATCATGATTGATAAAAATAGCACTCAAGAGATCAAAATAGTGCTTCTATTGGTGGGAGGTTGGGTAGCTCACCATTCTACCCTAATTAACGTACGGTGACACACACTCTAAAAGCACATATTTAGACAGTACAAAGAATTGAAGGTCGGTGCCTCACATTATGTAACATGGGTAGTCTCCACTATAGGGGACCACTACTCTAATACCGAATTCAGACCTGCACCTTGTTTGCCACTGGCATGGTTAAATCCAACTTTAACTCTCATACAATTAAGAAACCCGATCATGTTCTCTGTCATCTCTAAGTTCAGTCACTCTTATGAGATTCTCGATGTAATCTTAGCGACATGTATACTATGTGACTCTAAACTAACTACAAGTTGGAGTTTTCTTATTCACTATTTACAAAAAAGTTGAAAAATTGAAAAATTGAAAAATTTACAACGCAAATGCTTAACCACTCCCTCACACTTAAACTTTACATTGTCCTCAATGTAAATTGAATCGTCCAAAGAAATTCAAGGTGGGAAATTTTATAACAATATGCGACAAGAAAAAGTAAAAACAAGAAAATAAAAATTAAAAGATAAGAGATACAAAACCTATGGGTTGCCTCCCATGCAGCGCTTGGTTTAAAGTCATCAGCCCGACTATATCCTTGCAAGATTCATTCCCCATATACCAACAATCGGAAAAGTTGGGGATCCTTCCATAGAACCTGTTTTGCAAACACTAACTTCACACAAATATTAGTAATATAAAACAAAAATGAAGCTATTAACCGGTAAAAGTTTCCCCCACACTTATTCTTGTCCACACTTGAAAGTGTATAAAGAATATAGAAGTCAGGGACTACCACGGTTTCTTGTTCCAAAACCTGCATAGTATGAGAATCAAGTATCTCTAATGGTGGAAAACGAGAAACAAAGTCATTCAACAATATTCTCGAAGCACATACATTCAAACCAATAAGAGGTAAAGGAGAAGAAACAATATGCAACGGGTTAGAAAAACCTTGCACAATCTCTTGTATTACGGAATCCTCTTCATTCTTAAAAAACTCAAGTGAAATATCCACCTCTTTTATATCATGGTCCTCTATCAAACCTTGCAACCATTCTTCATCCGTTTCTGCCTTAACCACAGTCTCGACATAAACATCATCATTACAATCATTTGCAAGCTCAATTGGGTCTTCCACAATATTGGTCATACCGGTCTCATTCTCAACATACTCCTCTTCATTAGACTCAAACCTTGTTGCATGGAAGTTTTGTAACACACTAGTTTCATCATACTCATATACCTTTTGAATAGGTGTTTGATCATTATAAAGATCAAGAGTGGAGTCAACTACACTAATGTCATCAAATATTTCCAAAGGTTGGTCCTTTTCAACACAATCATCTTCGTCTTCATTTTCAGACTCACCGTAATAAGAATCGTCGTAGGTTTCCCAACCCTTATCACGACGTCGTTTAAGTTCCATATGAAGTGATGTTCCGCGCACAAACTCTTTCTAGTGTCTGCATTAGTTTTGCATGAATTTCTATTCAATATGGGGGATTGTTGGAATTTTGAATAGAAATTTGAATCAGTGTGTCCACTCACTTGTGCCTTTTCAACATATAGTGTCTTATTCCAAGGGATGTGACTCTTCATGAAAGGATTTCACCAAGAGTCACTTCTAACCTATATAAACCCCACACATTCTCCATTGCAAAATAGTGTTTTTAGAGTCATAAAACTAGTACTAGAAATTTAAGAGTTTGCATGTGTCTTCAAGAGTTAAAGAAGAGTTTGTGCTACATCTATTCGCGTTCGTTGTTCGGTGTTATCGAAGTGCTGCGAAAAACATCGAGGTATTGTTGAATGTTGGAGACATATGCCGCTAAACCTGTAACAACATTATATACAGGGCATCAAATATCTTAAGCAAAGAGATTACTCGCCTCAATACACCCAAGTAAGTTCGTTTAAGTTTTGTGATTGATCATCTTTTTCTATCATTCTTTTCTTCTTTTGTTGTTGGTATTACGAAACGTAATACATAGATGAAATCCGTGTTACAAAGAGTTGTAACGAATCGGTGGATAATACACGAGTTGTATTATTGGAGAATCGACAACGAAGGTATTTATCGAACATAACTGCAACCAAATATCCTTTCTGAATGCTTTTGTTACTTTCATATACTTTGCTTAAGTAGTTGCAAGAGCCGCAAAGCTCCTCCCAAAGTAAACACACACCTGGTAGTGATGCTTATCCAATTCAGAATCAACAAAACTACCACATGGCTTATTTTCTACTCACATTCTTCACAAACTCCAAACCCCAATATCAGTAATTCCATAAAAATACTTGAAAGTCCATTTCACATCTAACCGGTGTCCTTTAACAACGACATGCATATACTATAATATCATATTAACTGCATGTGAAATATCTAACTTCGTAAGAACCTAATCTTAAGAAAGGCTGAGCCTCGGCCGTAGCCCTTGACGATACCTTGTCAAACTTACAAGCATAACAACAAGTCAACAACAATAACTATATACGTAGTCGTTTCCATCAACATATTGACTACACCGTAAAATTACAATTAGAGGAGCCCAAATTTTATAGGGTATTTGAATGTGCACTAAGAAATAATTATTTTGTTTCTAAAAGTAAAAAAGATTAACAAATTAGTTTGGCGATGTTATTAAAAACGGCGTCTAGAAGCAAAATAGTTAATTTTTTGTGAAACAAAACATTTTTGTTTCTGACTTTGAAATCGATTATTGCAAAATATTTTTGTTTTTAACTCTGAAATTGGCTATTGCGTGTGATATTCAAATTCACTATTAGAATGAATATACTTCTATAAAATATACCGCGAATATAGAAGGCTTATCATCGTAGAAATCCTAACGTTTGAGTCAAACCATATATCCATACAAGGTTTTAGTCTTCAAAAATTGACGGACAGAGTCAAATCGGTCAACCCTGGTTGGAAGTGAGTTGTGTTGAAATGACTTAAACCCCCTTTACGTGGTTAACATAACCATAGCTGATATGGGTAAAGTGAAAGGAGAAGAAAAATTCCATACCCGTTAATCGGAACCCTAATGTAACTGTTTTCTTCCTCTTTGTTCTTGATCTCCCTCTGTTCTACCATGTTCTCCCTCAGTTATCTTTTCTTCTCCGGTGGGTGAAAAACTAGCAGAAAGTATCGAGCCTGATGGACGAGAATCCAAATCCAGGTGACCTAAAATCAAAATCCCGTTTGTTATTAAGCGTGTATAAGATTTACTGTTGATCAAGTTATGTATTTCGTGGTTAAAACTTAATTTTTTTTTAAATGAGGTTTGTGTTAAGTTTTGAATTATCTAATGAAATATGTTCGCAATTTAATTTCCAGTTATTTTCTGATTTTAAATGTGTTTATGGTTTGACTCTAATTTGATAATGTTCTTGAAACCCAATTCTGATAACAACCCTAATTTTGATTGAATTGAATCAACTCTGGTTAGGTACTGAGGTCAGGCTGCTGATAGGTGTAGAATACACCGTATTTACTATATAGAGTTTATGCTTTATTTGCTATTTTTTCTTGTGAATTATGTAGTTTAAGCGTGCTTTTGAGTTTTATAGGTGCAATGGAGTCACCAAGAACAAAAGGAGAAGAAGTCACCCATTTAAAGCGAAAAGGAACGGAAAGATCAAAGCGCAGGCGAGTGACATGAGAATCAACATAGGGGCTGCCATTTGGTTGGCCCTTATCCTATTCTTGGGGTGTCTTAAGTTATCTTGATACCCCTTATCCATCTCATCCGAGTGGCCGAATCATTTCAATTTTTCTTACTCTAAAATTCAGAGAAGAGTTTATCTCTTTCAGACACTACCATTCACCTGAATTAAGAGAGAAAAATGGCTGCTGCTGGAGGAAATCGAGATCGAGAAATCAAACAGAGGAATTATGATGGAATTAGTGATGGAAGATCGATGTAGAGCTGCTGATGTATAATCAGATCGAGAAGCAATTAGGGTTTGCAACAGGAAGAAGATGATGAAGCTCAGATGATATCTCAGAATGGGTTTCTCTCGATCTGGTGCTGTGGTTCGAGATGGGTTTCATTGTGGAATCATAAAGCTGTAGAAGTTGGATCCGTTGGTGAATCTGTAGGAAAGTGGTGCTGCTCAGACATGAAATGAGTGGAGCTGTTAATGGTTTGTGATGATCTTGTGAGGAGGCAATGGAGAAATTCATGGTGAGATGGGTTCCCTGTCAAAGAGCTGTTGATGAATTAGAGATGATAGAAAGTGTTTTGATGGTGATTGTCATGGATTAGTGGTGCTTGTGGAAGGATTGGGAAGTGGTTTTGCTGGCAGTGAGTTGAGAGCAGGTCACTTCAATGGCAGCTGAGTTAGCAGGTGGTGCTAGCCTGGGATTGTAAATAGTGCTGGTGCTGTTGGGAATTGCAGGTCAGGATTGAAGGCTGTGATGGCTCAGTGGTGGTACAATAAATGGAATTGGCAGGTGGAATGGTGGTTTGAATCTGTTAGCAATTTGGGAGCTGTTGCAGGGATGTTGTTGGTTGGCCTGAGATAACAGTGTGGCTCAAATGGCCTTGTTGTTGCAGTAGCTGGGTTTGTAAGACTGAGCCAAGGACTTAAGATTTGTGGCAATGATGAGGCCTGTGTTGGTTGTGCTTGCCAGGAGCTGAAAGAAAGATGCTGCAGTTGGTATTGAGTCTCAAGGCTGAGAAGATGTGGTGGTAATGAGGGTGTTTACTTGGTTGTAGCTAATGGGTGATGCTGTTAATTTGCTAGTGCAGTCACAGCCAAGATCTGAGGCTGTTGGAGGTCTTAAGTGCAGTGGTCAAATACATGAAAATTGCAGAAATGGCGGAATTGAGTCATTGGTGAGCAAGAAGCAGCTCAGGCTAGTAAAGGCATTGAAGCTGGTGCTGTGCAAGGTATGCTCAAGTTGAAATTGCAGCTTAGCTAGAGGGTGGAACTCAGATGCATGCTAGAGTGTTGCAGGTCATTTATTGCTGGAATTGAACTCGAGAGATGGTGCTATAGATAGAGGAGGCAGATCTTTGATTGGCAAGGTTTGAAGTTGCGAGTGCAAGTGCGGTCACAGTAGAGGAAATGGACGACCAAAATGAATCACGGGGAATGAATGAATGATTGCGGGGCCATTTTGGTGAGGTAGGAGTTGACTGAGATGTTTAGCAAACTAAAGGGTGAAGGGTGCAACTGTGACAGGAGTGACAGGGATGGAAGAGTGTTGGTACCGAGAATGAAGGTTGTGATGATTGAAATGAGTTGTACACAAGGCCATCATGGCTGAAGCACAATCAT
>JAJJWW010002752.1:0-17013 GCA_023531295.1 Papaver armeniacum | reverse complement strand
CGCTGCTAGCAGACGCTAGCGTGAAAATCACGACGGAAGCGTGAAAAGTCACGCTACCTCTACAGCTGATTTAGCTGAAAAAAATAGAACAAAAATCGTCGGGCCGGTCGGGCGCGGGGAGAAGCGGGGTACTGCCCCCACCCTGCCCCGCTCCTCCCCGTGCCCGAAGATTTTTGTTCTTCTCCTTCCGGTCTAGCCGAGCCCCGGAGTACCCTATAGCATAGCCCAACGGCGGCCTGTTATCGGCTGTTGCATCAAGTCAACTGCTAACCAAAACAAACTCTTTTCACGCTGGTGGCGTGAAAATCACGCTCGTATCTTGTGAACTCTGTATCCATCTTTACAAAGTAAAACAAATATCCACAAGTGTAATCAAAGTTTGTACCAAAACAGTAGATACAAAGTGACAAGTTCTGAAGGAAGCTAAAGCGCTTTCTTCCCCTGGCCTATAGCTTCCCCGCCTTTTCCTAACGCCGCCGCCTCTACACCCAACCTACCTCTCTCTCACCCACTGTCCTTGTCACATTAACCCCTTTGAACAAAGCGCTCTAAACACTAAACACCGCAGGGGGTGGCAGTCCAAGTGCACATCAATGACACATTAATTAAGGGACAAATGCCTTTTCCCCCCTCCCCTTCCCAAATCCCCTCATACTTCCCCCGTCGAACTAAGTGCTCGAAACGTTAAACACCAGTTACACAACATCAAGAAAACATGATGGGAAAACGTATTTCTCAAACTTGTTGAAAACCTACACCTAACATGTCGCAAAGGGACTATGAAAAACAAATTCACTTACCCATTTAAATCAAGTGGCACCTAGAAATCGTGCCTCCAATTTCAGCAACAATACACGTAAGCTGGTTCTGGTCCCGTACGGTGCCGTAGAAGTTACGAAACAGGCTGCAGTTCTCAAACATGTGACAGTCAGTTGACAGTTGACACATCTGAGAGCACGTCGCGCCACATCTGCAACAAATGGCCTAGAAATTAAAAAGAGAGTATTAAACACAAGCAACACAAGAGTTCAGTTATGCGTCCCCCCCCTTCCCAACAGCATTTTTCTTCTACCCCATTAGTTCATCTTTAGTGCGAGTTACTTTGGGTGTCGCATACCCATCGGGTCACGAGCAGCAGCAGCAACTCGGCTGGCTGTGCACTCTGTGCAGCGCACGCACATCCACTGTGACCCGGAGCAGGGTGTGCTGCTGGTGTCAGCCGCCAGGGTGAGCATGAGAAGGTGGCCAGGAGCTTATGCTCCACCCCGTCAGACAGACGGGCTTACAGGGCTCGGTACCGGCGCTACGTCATGCCGCACAACACAGAGCGGGCGAGGGGAGTACAGCGGAAGTAAGAGTCGACCACCAAGATCACGAACACTTTCATGACCACAACTAGTGCCAGCCGAGTCAGCAACAACGCCCAAGTCATCTGTCATCCCAGGGCCTAAATGCTTTGCAGCCTGGCTCTGCACCAGAACGTGTGGCACCATCAATCACTTGGGGACGACAACACACTCGTAGAGCCGGTGCTGCCCCCGCCTCCTGGGGGCGGAAGGAAAGGAGGGGGTTGACAGCGGTGACGCCAAACATCCGGGTGCAGAGCCAGTGGCCTGAGGCGCTCGCAGACAACTCAAAATGAGCAATCCAATTTAAATTTACGCAAACACAAACAGCTACGCGAGGCCCTAGTCATTTCAGATCCGTGATGCACTGCAGCCTGGCCCTGCACCAGGACGTATGGCACCACCAACCACGCGGAGACGACCACTCTTATGCCGGCGCGGTGCCACACCTGGCCCCGTGAAGATGTACGTCAGCAGCGTCGTCAGATAATCGCACCGGACAATTCACTATCGTTTGATAAATACACCCCACAGGAAAAATAGAAGAAAATGTACCTTGCAACGTTATCTAAAGAAAGCCAAGTGGTGGTGCTGAGAGGCTGGGCAACAAACACACACACACAGGCGCGCATGCGAGCGAGCACTACGGATACACGAGGGAGCGAGCTACGTTTCCGTTTGGCGGCTAGTGTGCAAGTGACTGGGCGGGCGCGGCGATACAAGCCAGCTCTTGCGCAGTGGCCAACGTCGCGAGGCGTTCAAGTGGTTAGCCCCTCACCACCAGGGCATCTCCCTCTGGCTAGGCCGCGCCGCCACAGAGCCCCCTCTACCCGTACAGAAAAAATCGGATTCAGGGTGGCTCTAGGAAGGCGCCGCAATAGCCACTCTCAACACATCGCGGAGGCTCGGTGGGACCACTGCCCAGCTTTGGTATAGCCGAGGCAGAGCCATCGCGAATGGCTCCGCAATAGGAAACTTAAGGCCTAAAATAGATATTCCGGTGCCGCTATCGAGTCAAACATAGGCCTTCTCAGAGACACTTTAAATCTTGTTTAGAGCCAGTGCAAAGCCAAGTATAACCAACGGGGATCCATTTATTATGGCCCTCTTCCCCTCTTTTTTCCATCCTCTCACGCCTACCTACCCAGCCACCCCCTCCCCCAACCCAATCCGCCATAGCCAGGAAACCTAATGGGGTCAACAGAGGTACACGTTTAAGGTAGTACGAAAAAATTTCCCCACCAGAGAAAATATTTCCTACGGGTATACATTTATTCTGGTCTACCAAACACCACCGTCAGTGAAACCCTCTCTCCTGCTTCATTACAAATGAAACCCATATTTTACCACGTTACTAATATGGAGTGCACTGGTTGATGACATGAGGTATCAACACTTAAAAAAAAATTACAATATGGCAATAAAAAGATAATGAGAAATCAGCCCCGCTAACTGACTCGAAAAGTAACAATGAAGGCAAGGTGAGTTATCACAGTGAGGGTGCAGCAAGTCACAGGACATCGCATGTGCAAGCTCGACTTCAGAGAAGGAGCTGCAGCGACGCACAGAGAGAGCGAACTCTTCACAGCGGTGCAAACACTGCCCACAAACTGGAGCGACTCGGCTCACTGAAATCACTCAACAGACCCCCCATTTTGAAGCTAATAAAACTACGAAAAGGCACTCCGATATTCATTATAGGATATGTAAATCAAAAAATTGGCTAAAAGAGGAAATAACTTTAGCGTGAGCTGCATTTAATCCCAAAAGTGGACAAAAAGAGTAATTGATAAATAAAGGGTTTGATGGTTACAAAGCAGAAAAGAGGGTTTGCACTGCCGGAATAAATGACAATACGAAACGTAAACGCCACAAGTTCTGAAGGAAGTTTAAGTGATTTCTTCCCCTGGCCTACCTCGTCCGCCTTCTCCTAGCCCCGTTCCTACACCCAACCTACCCCTCTCTCAGGCAGTGTCCTTGTTACATCCCCCCCTCACTACCATCGTGTGTCACTCCTCTAGCCCCCGCCCCTCCCCCCTGATGACGTAGTTTTTCCACTGAAAGTTCAGAATAGCTCAATCAGGATTAGAGTTGAAGATCGGACCACCCAAACGTTCAATCTGTGCTAATAAATCATCTCCGAACACATATTAACCCCAGAAATAAACGATGCAGAAATAGTTCTTTAACGTTGCACCTATTTATAGCCGAAAATTCATATAAAATTACAATTGTGGTGTACTATTAAAAACTACGTCATTCAGCCTGACCTCCCCCCCCCCCCCCGGTCATCGACCGTAACCTTTTGGCCAACCCCCTCCCCCCTCCTAAACCTTTTACGTAATTTGTACACGCCGCCTTAGCAGATAACCATTCCGAAAAAAATTTGAAGGGAGAAATATGAAACAAGTGATTGACCAATTGAGGTTAAAAACAAAAATACCCTGCGGCCCTCAAGATCATAGGCCCTCCCGGTAAAAGGTGCCTAAACTGACATAGCGTTTCGAAGCAAAAGAGGGCTGACTGTGAGGTCATGCTGCCCAAAAGCAAAGAAACCGTTTTAAAGCCATACTAAGGCGTCCTTCTCTCGTCGCAAAACAAAAGATTTATCAACACCCCGGGCTTTTGCAAAAACTAGGGAAAAGATTAAAGACACTCACCAATTTATCGAATGGCGCCCGGAAACGGTAGCTCCAACTTTAACACGAAGGTTTGTCCTTGTTAGTTCCTGAATGGCACCGTAGAAGACACGAGGCTGAGAGCACGCCGCGTCTCGAATGCAGCCACCGATCTGAAAATTTTTAAAAAATTGGAAGTATCACAAGCGGCAGAACCGTTCAGTAATGTACGTGCCCTCCTCCCCCACCACAATTCCCTCCTATTTATCTTTCGAGTGAAAAATTTCCGGTATCACATACCGACGTCAAAAAGCATTACGATCTCATCACTCATACATTTGCAAACTGTGACTGTGCATTACTCTTCTGCTTCTGCCCGACATACAATAGTAAAATAAATGTGTAGGTCGACAACACAAAAAATATGATATGTATTTTGATATGAAAAAAACAAAAACAAAAAAAAATATCCCCCATGAATTAAGTTTATGTGACTCAAAAGTTTTAAAATAGGTACCTTCTATGCAATGTAATTTGAAGAGAGACAGAGAAAGAGTGCAGAAAAACTTACAGGATGCGCAGGGGCTCAACCTCCTAGTGAGAGAGCAGGCGGCTCACAAGGGCTCTTCAAAGCTACAAAGAACCCTACAGGCGTGTCAAACACCACCCACAAAATTTATCTGCACCCGAACTTTGATCCCCAAGAGCCGAGTAGAACAACCGAGGTCGGGCATTCCAGAAAAAATAGAGAGGGGAAATCCGACATATCTGACTGAGCAACTGAGTTAGAATATTACCCTTAGGCCTCCAAGGCCCTCGGCAATCCCGATAAAAAGGACTTAAGCTGTCCTAAAGATACGTGTAAGTCGTTACGAAGCAGAAGAGGTTTGTACGCGAGGCCGTAATGCCCAAGATAAAGGTAACCGTTTCAAAACTAAATATAGATTTCCACAATCGGGAAAATAAAGATAAATAAACTACACCCTCCTCTCCTCCCATTACAACATATATCGTATATATTAGCCCCTACTCTAGTTGCAGAAACAACAGATGAAAACCGAGTTTACTCACCTATTCATCAAGTCGTACCGAAACCAGTGAGGCCAACTTCATTCAGCAAGCATACACGCAGTAAAGTCATGGTCCCTGAACGGTGCCCTAGAAGTTACGCGGCAGGCAGCACTTCTCATAGATTTGACACAGGCAGAAGACGCACCTGCGAGCACGTGCGCAATCACCGATCTGAAAATTGAAAAGAGAGTAATTAAAACAAGCGGAAGATGAGTCCAGTTATATCAGTGAGTACGATTAAATGTTTAGAGCGATAACATTAGGGACCCAACATAAGATATGTATAAAATACGATACACCCCACTCAAGCATTGATGCTGTTAAACGAATACCCGGAAAATATCTGTGAATCCCAAACTTGAAGCTAAATCAAACAACTCACAAATGACAATGGAAACAACGACCAAAACGATAATGCAAACTATAATTAAAGGAAGATACAAAGTCCACAAGATCCGAGCGTTATTTTCATGCCGCGAGCGTGAATAGAGTTGTTTATTTAATAGTGAACTCTATGCAACAGCCAACAACAGGCCGCCGTGGGGCTATGCCATTCTTTTTAGCCGAATCAACTTTAGAGCTAGCGTGATTTTCACGCTTCCGGAGTGAAAATCACGCTGCTAGCAGACGCTTCATTGAAAATCACGCTGCTACCAGACGCTTGCATGAAATTCACGACGGAAGCGTGAAAAGTCACGCTAGCTCTACAGCTGATTCAGCTGAAAAGAATAGAACAAAAATCGTCGGGCCGGTCGGGCGCGGGGAGAAGCGGGGTACTGCCCCCACCCTGCCCCGCTCCTCCCCGTGCCCGACGATTTTTGTTCTTCTCCTTCCGGTCTAGCCGAGCCCCGGAGTACCCTATAGCATAGCCCAACGGCGGCCTGTTATCGGCTGTTGCATCAAGTCAACTGCTAACCAAAACAAACTCTTTTCACGCTGGTGGCGTGAAAATCACGCTCGTATCTTGTGAACTCTGTATCCATCTTTACAAAGTAAAACAAATATCCACAAGTGT
Organism: Papaver armeniacum; assembly: GCA_023531295.1. NCBI lineage: Eukaryota > Viridiplantae > Streptophyta > Magnoliopsida > Ranunculales > Papaveraceae > Papaver > Papaver armeniacum. Next base: position 10,963 of record JAJJWW010002752.1, on the reverse strand, counting down.
AATCAAAGTTTGTACCAAAACAGTAGATACAAAGTGACAAGTTCTGAAGGAAGCTAAAGCGCTTTCTTCCCCTGGCCTATAGCTTCCCCGCCTTTTCCTAACGCCGCCGCCTCTACACCCAACCTACCTCTCTCTCACCCACTGTCCTTGTCACATTAACCCCTTTGAACAAAGCGCTCTAAACACTAAACACCGCAGGGGGTGGCAGTCCAAGTGCACATCAATGACACATTAATTAAGGGACAAATGCCTTTTCCCCCTCCCCTTCCCAAATCCCCTCATACTTCCCCCGTCGAACTAAGTGCTCGAAACGTTAAACACCAGTTACACAACATCAAGAAAACATGATGGGAAAACGTATTTCTCAAACTTGTTGAAAACCTACACCTAACATGTCGCAAAGGGACTATGAAAAACAAATTCACTTACCCATTTAAATCAAGTGGCACCTAGAAATCGTGCCTCCAATTTCAGCAACAATACACGTAAGCTGGTTCTGGTCCCGTACGGTGCCGTAGAAGTTACGAAACAGGCTGCAGTTCTCAAACATGTGACAGTCAGTTGACAGTTGACACATCTGAGAGCACGTCGCGCCACATCTGCAACAAATGGCCTAGAAATTAAAAAGAGAGTATTAAACACAAGCAACACAAGAGTTCAGTTATGCGTCCCCCCCCCCCAACAGCATTTTTCTTCTACCCCATTAGTTCATCTTTAGTGCGAGTTACTTTGGGTGTCGCATACCCATCGGGTCACGAGCAGCAGCAGCAACTCGGCTGGCTGTGCACTCTGTGCAGCGCACGCACATCCACTGTGACCCGGAGCAGGGTGTGCTGCTGGTGTCAGCCGCCAGGGTGAGCATGAGAAGGTGGCCAGGAGCTTATGCTCCACCCCGTCAGACAGACGGGCTTACAGGGGCTCGGTACCGGCGCTACGTCATGCCGCACAACACAGAGCGGGCGAGGGGAGTACAGCGGAAGTAAGAGTCGACCACCAAGATCACGAACACTTTCATGACCACAACTAGTGCCAGCCGAGTCAGCAACAACGCCCAAGTCATCTGTCATCCCAGGGCCTAAATGCTTTGCAGCCTGGCTCTGCACCAGAACGTGTGGCACCATCAATCACTTGGGGACGACAACACACTCGTAGAGCCGGTGCTGCCCCACCTCCTGGGGGCGGAAGGAAAGGAGGGGGTTGACAGCGGTGACGCCAAACATCCGGGTGCAGAGCCAGTGGCCTGAGGCGCTCGCAGACAACTCAAAATGAGCAATCCAATTTAAATTTACGCAAACACAAACAGCTACGCGAGGCCCTAGTCATTTCAGATCCGTGATGCACTGCAGCCTGGCCCTGCACCAGGACGTATGGCACCACCAACCACTCGGAGACGACCACTCTTATGCCGGCGCGGTGCCACACCTGGCCCCGTGAAGATGTACGTCAGCAGCGTCGTCAGATAATCGCACCGGACAATTCACTATCGTTTGATAAATACACCCCACAGGAAAAATAGAAGAAAATGTACCTTGCAACGTTATCTAAAGAAAGCCAAGTGGTGGTGCTGAGAGGCTGGGCAACAAACACACACACACACACAGGCGCGCATGCGAGCGAGCACTACGGATACACGAGGGAGCGAGCTACGTTTCCGTTTGGCGGCTAGTGTGCAAGTGACTGGGCGGGCGCGGCGATACAAGCCAGCTCTTGCACACTGGCCAACGTCGCGAGGCGTTCAAGTGGTTAGCCCCTCACCACCAGGGCATCTCCCTCTGGCTAGGCCGCGCCGCCACAGAGCCCCCTCTACCCGTACAGAAAAAATCGGATTCAGGGTGGCTCTAGGAAGGCGCCGCAATAGCCACTCTCAACACATCGCGGAGGCTCGGTGGGACCACTGCCCAGCTTTGGTATAGCCAAAGCAGAGCCATCGCGAATGGCTCCGCAATAGGAAACTTAAGGCCTAAAATAGATATTCCGGTGCCGCTATCGAGTCAAACATAGGCCTTCTCAGAGACACTTTAAATCTTGTTTAGAGCCAGTGCAAAGCCAAGTATAACCAACGGGGATCCATTTATTATGGCCCTCTTCCCCTCTTTTTTCCATCCTCTCACGCCTACCTACCCAGCCACCCCCTCCCCCAACCCAATCCGCCATAGCCAGGAAACCTAATGGGGTCAACAGAGGTACACGTTTAAGGTAGTACGAAAAAACTTCCCCACCAGAGAAAATATTTCCTACGGGTATACATTTACCCTGGTATACCAAACACCACCGTGAGTGAAACCCTCTCTCCTGCTTCATTACAAATGAAACCCATATTTTACAACGTTACTAATATGGAGTGCACTGGTTGATGACATGAGGTATCAACACTTAAAAAAAAAAATTACAATATGGCAATAAAAAGATAATGAGAAATCAGCCCCGCTAACTGACTCGAAAAGTAACAATGAAGGCAAGGTGAGTTATCACAGTGAGGGTGCAGCAAGTCACAGGACATCGCATGTGCAAGCTCGACTTCAGAGAAGGAGCTGCAGCGACGCACAGAGAGAGCGAACTCTTCACAGCGGTGCAAACACTGCCCACAAACTGGAGCGACTCGGCTCACTGAAATCACTCAACAGACCCCCATTTTGAAGCTAATAAAACTACGAAAAGGCACTCCGATATTCATTATAGGATATGTAAATCAAAAAATTGGCTAAAAGAGGAAATAACTTTAGCGTGAGCTGCATTAAATCCCAACAGTGGACAAAAAGAGTAATTGATAAATAAAGGGTTTGATGGTTACAAAGCAGAAAAGAGGGTTTGCACTGCCGGAATAAATGACAATACGAAACGTAAACGTGACAAGTTCTGAAGGAAGTTTAAGTGATTTCTTCCCCTGGCCTACCTCGTCCGCCTTCTCCTAGCCCCGTTCCTACACCCAACCTACCCCTCTCTCAGGCAGTGTCCTTGTTACATCCCCCCTCACTGTCATCGTGTGTCACTCCTCTAGCCCCCGCCTCTCCCCCCTGATGACGTAGTTTTTCCACTGAAAGTTCAGAATAGCTCAATCAGGATTAGAGTTGAAGATCGGACCACCCAAACGTTCAATCTGTGCTAATAAATCATCTCCGAACACATATTAACCCCAGAAATAAACGATGCAGAAATAGTTCTTTAACGTTGCACCTATTTATAGCCGAAAATTCATATAAAATTACAATTGTGGTGTACTATAAAAAACTACGTCATTCAGCCTGACCCCCCCCCCCCCCGGTCATCGACCGTAACCTTTTTGGCCAACCCCCTCCCCCCTCCTAAACCTTTTACGTAATTTGTACACGCCGCCTTAGCAGATAACCATTCCGAAAAAAATTTGAAGGGAGAAATATGAAACAAGTGATTGACCAATTGAGGTTAAAAACAAAAATACCCTGCGGCCCTCAAGATCATAGGCCCTCCCGGTAAAAGGTGCCTAAACTGACATAGCGTTTCGAAGCAAAAGAGGGCTGACTGTGAGGTCATGCTGCCCAAAAGCAAAGAAACCGTTTTAAAGCCATACTAAGGCGTCCTTCTCTCGTCGCAAAACAAAAGATTTATCAACACCCCGGGCTTTTGCAAAAACTAGGGAAAAGATTAAAGACACTCACCAATTTATCGAATGGCGCCCGGAAACGGTAGCTCCAACTTTAACACGAAGGTTTGTCCTTGTTAGTTCCTGAATGGCACCGTAGAAGACACGAGGCTGAGAGCACGCCGCGTCTCGAATGCAGCCACCGATCTGAAAATTTTTAAAAAATTGGAAGTATCACAAGCGGCAGAACCGTTCAGTAATGTACGTGCCCTCCTCCCCCACCACAATTCCCTCCTATTTATCTTTCGAGTGAAAAATTTCGGGTATCACATACCGACGTCAAAAAGCATTACGATCTCATCACTCATACATTTGCAAACTGTGACTGTGCATTACTCTTCTGCTTCTGCCCGACATACAATAGTAAAATAAATGTGTAGGTCGACAACACAAAAAATATGATATGTATTTTGATATGAAAAAAACAAAAACAAAAAAAATATCCCCCATGAATTAAGTTTATGTGACTCAAAAGTTTTAAAATAGGTACCTTCTATGCAATGTAATTTGAAGAGAGACAGAGAAAGAGTGCAGAAAAACTTACAGGATGCGCAGGGGCTCAACCTCCTAGTGAGAGAGCAGGCGGCTCACAAGGGCTCTTCAAAGCTACAAAGAACCCTACAGGCGTGTCAAACACCACCCACAAAATTTATCTGCACCCGAATTTTGATCCCCAAGAGCAGAGTAGAACAACCGAGGTCGGGCATTCCAGAAAAAATAGAGAGGGGAAATCCGACATATCTGACTGAGCAACTGAGTTAGAATATTACCCTTAGGCCTCCAAGGCCCTCGGCAATCCCGATAAAAAGGACTTAAGCTGTCCTAAAGATACGTGTAAGTCGTTACGAAGCAGAAGAGGTTTGTACGCGAGGCCGTAATGCCCAAGATAAAGGTAACCGTTTCAAAACTAAATATAGATTTCCACAATCGGGAAAATAAAGATAAATAAACTACACCCTCCTCTCCTCCCATTACAACATATATCGTATATATTAGCCCCTACTCTAGTTGCAGAAACAACAGATGAAAACCGAGTTTACTCACCTATTCATCAAGTCGTACCGAAACCAGTGGCGCCAACTTCATACAGCAAGCATACACGCAGTATAGTCATGGTCCCTGAACGGTGCCCTAGAAGTTACGCGGCAGGCAGCACTTCTCATAGATTTGACACAGGCAGAAGACGCACCTGCGAGCACGTGCGCAATCACCGATCTGAAAATTGAAAAGAGAGTAATTAAAACAAGCGGAAGATGAGTCCAGTTATATCAGTGAGTACGATTAAATGTTTAGAGCGATAACATTAGGGACCCAACATAAGATATGTATAAAATACGATACACCCCACTCAAGCATTGATGCTGTTAAACGAATACCCGGAAAATATCTGTGAATCCCAAACTTGAAGCTAAATCAAACAACTCACAAATGACAATGGAAACAACGACCAAAACGATAATGCAAACTATAATTAAAGGAAGATACAAAGTCCACAAGATCCGAGCGTTATTTTCATGCCGCGAGCGTGAATAGAGTTGTTTATTTAATAGTGAACTCTATGCAACAGCCAACAACAGGCCGCCGTGGGGCTATGCCATTCTTTTTAGCCGAATCAACTTTAGAGCTAGCGTGATTTTCACGCTTCCGGAGTGAAAATCACGCTGCTAGCAGACGCTTCATTGAAAATCACGCTGCTACCAGACGCTTGCATGAAATTCACGACGGGAGCGTGAAAAGTCACGCTACCTCTACAGCTGATTTAGCTGAAAAAAATAGAACAAAAATCGTCGGGCCGGGGGAGGAGCGGGGTACTGCCCCCACCCTGCCCCGCTCCTCCCCGTGCCCGAAGATTTTTGTTCTTCTCCTTCCGGTCTAGCCGAGCCCCGGAGTACCCTATAGCATAGCCCAACGGCGGCCTGTTATCGGCTGTTGCATCAAGTCAACTGCTAACCAAAACAAACTCTTTTCACGCTGGTGGCGTGAAAATCACGCTCGTATCTTGTGAACTCTGTATCCATCTTTACAAAGTAAAACAAATATCCACAAGTGTAATCAAAGTTTGTACCAAAACAGTAGATACAAAGTGACAAGTTCTGAAGGAAGCTAAAGCGCTTTCTTCCCCTGGCCTATAGCTTCCCCGCCTTTTCCTAACGCCGCCGCCTCTACACCCAACCTACCTCTCTCTCACCCACTGTCCTTGTCACATTAACCCCTTTGAACAAAGCGCTCTAAACACTAAACACCGCAGGGGGTGGCAGTCCAAGTGCACATCAATGACACATTAATTAAGGGACAAATGCCTTTTCCCCCTCCCCTTCCCAAATCCCCCTCATACTTCCCCCGTCGAACTAAGTGCTCGAAACGTTAAACACCAGTTACACAACATCAAGAAAACATGATGGGAAAACGTATTTCTCAAACTTGTTGAAAACCTACACCTAACATGTCGCAAAGGGACTATGAAAAACAAATTCACTTACCCATTTAAATCAAGTGGCACCTAGAAATCGTGCCTCCAATTTCAGCAACAATACACGTAAGCTGGTTCTGGTCCCGTACGGTGCCGTAGAAGTTACGAAACAGGCTGCAGTTCTCAAACATGTGACAGTCAGTTGACAGTTGACACATCTGAGAGCACGTCGCGCCACATCTGCAACAAATGGCCTAGAAATTAAAAAGAGAGTATTAAACACAAGCAACACAAGAGTTCAGTTATGCGTCCCCCCCCCCCTTCCTAACAGCATTTTTCTTCTACCCCATTAGTTCATCTTTAGTGCGAGTTACTTTGGGTGTCGCATACCCATCGGGTCACGAGCAGCAGCAGCAACTCGGCTGGCTGTGCACTCTGTGCAGCGCACGCACATCCACTGTGACCCGGAGCAGGGTGTGCTGCTGGTGTCAGCCGCCAGGGTGAGCATGAGAAGGTGGCCAGGAGCTTATGCTCCACCCCGTCAGACAGACGGGCTTACAGGGCTCGGTACCGGCGCTACGTCATGCCGCACAACACAGAGCGGGCGAGGGGAGTACAGCGGAAGTAAGAGTCGACCACCAAGATCACGAACACTTTCATGACCACAACTAGTGCCAGCCGAGTCAGCAACAACGCCCAAGTCATCTGTCATCCCAGGGCCTAAATGCTTTGCAGCCTGGCTCTGCACCAGAACGTGTGGCACCATCAATCACTTGGGGACGACAACACACTCGTAGAGCCGGTGCTGCCCCGCCTCCTGGGGGCGGAAGGAAAGGAGGGGGTTGACAGCGGTGACGCCAAACATCCGGGTGCAGAGCCAGTGGCCTGAGGCGCTCGCAGACAACTCAAAATGAGCAATCCAATTTAAATTTACGCAAACACAAACAGCTACGCGAGGCCCTAGTCATTTCAGATCCGTGATGCACTGCAGCCTGGCCCTGCACCAGGACGTATGGCACCACCAACCACTCGGAGACGACCACTCTTATGCCGGCGCGGTGCCACACCTGGCCCCGTGAAGATGTACGTCAGCAGCGTCGTCAGATAATCGCACCGGACAATTCACTATCGTTTGATAAATACACCCCACAGGAAAAATAGAAGAAAATGTACCTTGCAACGTTATCTAAAGAAAGCCAAGTGGTGGTGCTGAGAGGCTGGGCAACAAACACACACACACAGGCGCGCATGCGAGCGAGCACTACGGATACACGAGGGAGCGAGCTACGTTTCCGTTTGGCGGCTAGTGTGCAAGTGACTGGGCGGGCGCGGCGATACAAGCCAGCTCTTGCACAGTGGCCAACGTCGCGAGGCGTTCAAGTGGTTAGCCCCTCACCACCAGGGCATCTCCTCTGGCTAGGCCGCGCCGCCACAGAGCCCCCTCTACCCGTACAGAAAAAATCGGATTCAGGGTGGCTCTAGGAAGGCGCCGCAATAGCCACTCTCAACACATCGCGGAGGCTCGGTGGGACCACTGCCCAGCTTTGGTATAGCCAAAGCAGAGCCATCGCGAATGGCTCCGCAATAGGAAACTTAAGGCCTAAAATAGATATTCCGGTGCCGCTATCGAGTCAAACATAGGCCTTCTCAGAGACACTTTAAATCTTGTTTAGAGCCAGTGCAAAGCCAAGTATAACCAACGGGGATCCATTTATTATGGCCCTCTTCCCCTCTTTTTTCCATCCTCTCACGCCTACCTACCCAGCCACCCCCTCCCCCAACCCAATCCGCCATAGCCAGGAAACCTAATGGGGTCAACAGAGGTACACGTTTAAGGTAGTACGAAAAAACTTCCCCACCAGAGAAAATATTTCCTACGGGTATACATTTACCCTGGTATACCAAACACCACCGTGAGTGAAACCCTCTCTCCTGCTTCATTACAAATGAAACCCATATTTTACAACGTTACTAATATGGAGTGCACTGGTTGATGACATGAGGTATCAACACTTAAAAAAAATTACAATATGGCAATAAAAAGATAATGAGAAATCAGCCCCGCTAACTGACTCGAAAAGTAACAATGAAGGCAAGGTGAGTTATCACAGTGAGGGTGCAGCAAGTCACAGGACATCGCATGTGCAAGCTCGACTTCAGAGAAGGAGCTGCAGCGACGCACAGAGAGAGCGAACTCTTCACAGCGGTGCAAACACTGCCCACAAACTGGAGCGACTCGGCTCACTGAAATCACTCAACAGACCCCCCATTTTGAAGCTAATAAAACTACGAAAAGGCACTCCGATATTCATTATAGGATATGTAAATCAAAAAATTGGCTAAAAGAGGAAATAACTTTAGCGTGAGCTGCATTTAATCCCAAAAGTGGACAAAAAGAGTAATTGATAAATAAAGGGTTTGATGGTTACAAAGCAGAAAAGAGGGTTTGCACTGCCGGAATAAATGACAATACGAAACGTAAACGCCACAAGTTCTGAAGGAAGTTTAAGTGATTTCTTCCCCTGGCCTACCTCGTCCGCCTTCTCCTAGCCCCGTTCCTACACCCAACCTACCCCTCTCTCAGGCAGTGTCCTTGTTACATCCCCCCGCACTACCATCGTGTGTCACTCCTCTAGCCCCCGCCCCTCCCCCCTGATGACGTAGTTTTTCCACTGAAAGTTCAGAATAGCTCAATCAGGATTAGAGTTGAAGATCGGACCACCCAAACGTTCAATCTGTGCTAATAAATCATCTCCGAACACATATTAACCCCAGAAATAAACGATGCAGAAATAGTTCTTTAACGTTGCACCTATTTATAGCCGAAAATTCATATAAAATTACAATTGTGGTGTACTATAAAAAACTACGTCATTCAGCCTGACCCCCCCCCCCCCGGTCATCGACCGTAACCTTTTTGGTAACCTCCTCCTCCTAAACCTTTTACGTAATTTGTACACGCCGCCTTAGCAGATAACCATTCCGAAAAAAATTTGAAGGGAGAAATATGAAACAAGTGATTGACCAATTGAGGTTAAAAAAAAAAATACCTGCGGCCCTCAAGATCATAGGCCCTCCCGGTAAAAGGTGCCTAAACTGACATAGCGTTTCGAAGCAAAAGAGGGCTGACTGTGAGGTCATGCTGCCCAAAAACAAAGAAACCGTTTTAAAGCCATACTAAGACGTCCTTCTCTCGTCGCAAAACAAAAGATTTATCAACACCCCGGGCTTTTGCAAAAACTAGGGAAAAGATTAAAGACACTCACCAATTTATCGAATGGCGCCCGGAAACGGTGGCTCCAACTTTAACACGAAGGTTTGTCCTTGTTAGTTCCTGAATGGCACCGTAGAAGACACGAGGCTGAGAGCACGCCGCGTCTCGAATGCAGCCACCGATCTGAAAATTTTAAAAAAATTGGAAGTATCACAAGCGGCAGAACCGTTCAGTAATGTACGTGCCCTCCTCCCCCACCACAATTCCCTCCTATTTATCTTTCGAGTGAAAATTTTCGGGTATCACATACCGACGTCAAAAAGTACACGATCTCATCACTCATACATTTGCAAACTGTGACTGTGCATTACTCTTCTGCTTCTGCCCGACATACAATAGTAAAATAAATGTGTAGGTCGACAACACAAAAAATATGATATGTATTTTGATATGAAAAAAACAAAAACAAAAAAAAATATCCCCCATGAATTAAGTTTATGTGACTCAAAAGTTTTAAAATAGGTACCTTCTATGCAATGTAATTTGAAGAGAGACAGAGAAAGAGTGCAGAAAAACTTACAGGATGCGCAGGGGCTCAACCTCCTAGTGAGAGAGCAGGCGGCTCACAAGGGCTCTTCAAAGCTACAAAGAACCCTACAGGCGTGTCAAACACCACCCACAAAATTTATCTGCACCCGAACTTTGATCCCCAAGAGCCGAGTAGAACAACCGAGGTCGGGCATTCCAGAAAAAATAGAGAGGGGAAATCCGACATATCTGACTGAGCAACTGAGTTAGAATATTACCCTTAGGCCTCCAAGGCCCTCGGCAATCCCGATAAAAGGACTTAAGCTGTCCTAAAGATACGTGTAAGTCGTTACGAAGCAGAAGAGGTTTGTACGCGAGGCCGTAATGCCCAAGATAAAGGTAACCGTTTCAAAACTAAATATAGATTTCCACAATCGGGAAAATAAAGATAAATAAACTACACCTCCTCTCCCTCCCATTACAACATATATCGTATATATTAGCCCCTACTCTAGTTGCAGAAACAACAGATGAAAACCGAGTTTACTCACCTATTCATCAAGTCGTACCGAAACCAGTGAGGCCAACTTCATTCAGCAAGCATACACGCATTAAAGTCATGGTCCCTGAACGGTGCCCTAGAAGTTACGCAGGCAGCACTTCTCATAGATTTGACACAGGCAGAAGACGCACCTGCGAGCACGTGCGCAATCACCGATCTGAAAATTGAAAAGAGAGTAATTAAACAAGCGGAAGATGAGTCCAGTTATATCAGTGAGTACGATTAAATGTTTAGAGCGATAACATTAGGGACCCAACATAAGATATGTATAAAATACGATACACCCCACTCAAGCATTGATGCTGTTAAACGAATACCCGGAAAATATCTGTGAATCCCAAACTTGAAGCTAAATCAAACAACTCACAAATGACAATGGAAACAACGACCAAAACGATAATGCAAACTATAATTAAAGGAAAGATACAAAGTCCACAAGATCCGAGCGTTATTTTCATGCCGCGAGCGTGAATAGAGTTGTTTATTTAATAGTGAACTCTATGCAACAGCCAACAACAGGCCGCCGTGGGGCTATGCCATTCTTTTTAGCCGAATCAACTTAGAGCTAGCGTGATTTTCACGCTTCCGGAGTGAAAATCACGCTGCTAGCAGACGCTTCATTGAAAATCA
>JAJJWW010002751.1:0-64564 GCA_023531295.1 Papaver armeniacum | reverse complement strand
GCTCATCCCGAGTCGTTGAGATCTCGCCCAAATGCATCACACGGTCGCTCCTTCACTCACATCTATTTCTCGATGCTCCGCTCAACACCAGATCTCTCTCAGTTCTCCCTCGACCGTTCGGATCTCTCCCGCAAGATCCAACGCCGCTTCAACCGGCTCATCAAACTCGCTGCGCGCCGCTTCACAACGAAATCTCCCTACACCCTATACCCCCATCGACAAACCCTATTCTCTTCTTCTCCTTCTCTTTCTTCTCTTCTCTCTTTCCCACGACCTCTGCAGAGGAACTACCTCCATCACCCGACCAAACCCTCTGCAACACCACGTCCGCCACCATCTCTCCTTCCCTGACACCAACAGTACCACCTCAGCCTCCAACCGCACCACCTTCTCCCCCTAGCTTCTCTCTATTTCTCTCATAGCTCCTTTCCTAGAGGCTAAGTGAGAAATAGGAAGAACTAGGGTTAGGTTTCGATCAGTCAATCGAGTGATGGAGTTCTCAGAGCCGCACGACAAGAGGAGAGGCGAATCAGAGTATGGGTGAGAGTGTTTGCAATTTATTTTCTATTTTATTTCGATTTTGAGAATTAGGGTTTGGCAGTTTTGGGGAAATTGTTGCATGTATAAATAGAAGGGATAGAAGCTGTTTTGAGGGTATGCCTGGACTAGCCAGTGTATCATTTAGGTTTAATTTGTATTTCTTTGTATTTGAATCATGTTCTAAGTTCTTGACTAGGGTGTTGTTGAAACCCTAGACATTATGCTGATTAATTCATATTGATGATGCTGTTCTTATTGTGCTTAATAGAAGTAGGAGTGTAGTAACCAATTAATCCAATTCTCTTGTGATTGGGTCAGATCTTTGTAAGAAGACAAACCAATACTAGGAGAGAATTAGAAAGAAAGGTTAATCAACTCTCCATTAACTGCCAAGGAAGGTGTTATGTGCTTAACAATGTATGAGTGATGCTTAGTAATTAACTAAGGAACCTGTGATAGAGTGTACCGTGATAAGACATTCTATACTAGGGGGGAATTAATAAGATTAGTGACACAGTGCTCTTTAGAATCTTCCTTAGGAAGGTATAAGAACATAACATGAATTGAATTACCTTAGCAAAGAGTCATGTGGTGGATTCACCACCCTGGTACTTCCCATTGTCACATTTTATTTCTTTTCCTTAGTTCAGAGTCACTTCAACCATTTTCAGTCGCTTCGACAACCTTATAATTGTGTTACACCTCTAGGAATTCAGTTAAGCATAGCCATTTGATCATCTTAAGCACCACAAGTCCTTGTGGGATCGACCCGTACTTGCCGCGTCTCCGATAGACGCCGTGCACTTGCGGTTATCACCGTAGGCCATAAAATATACACATTCCGAGGCCTACCAAGTTTTTGGCGCCGCTGCCGGGGACTTGGCGTGTGCCCTGTGCCGGTTACTAGCATGCAGAAACTCTATGTCCTCATAGCTTCTTGGATGCTTGAGACTCTTTTACACTCTGAAGTTGGAGAAGGTTTTGTGGGTACACCTCTGGTAAACCCTCACGAGACTACAACTCGTCCACTAGGGACACCTAGGGGTTTAAAGGCTTAGTGCATACGCTAAATGCATTCGAGAGACTGCGATGTGGTATAGTTAGGATTTCTTCATTTCTGTTTCACTTGAGGACAAGTAAAATTCAGGTTTGGGGGTATTTGATGAGTGCCAAATAGTGCATATTTATACACCTTTTTATTGGCATTTTACTCATCTTTTGCGCTTAGAAATCAGATATTATCCCAGATTCTGTGTTTTCTTTGTTTTCAAGAATAAATATTTGTATTAATTAATTTTGTGTTTTTAGGTAATAAATAAAGTCCTGAGAAACTGAGGAGCTAAAGAGCGAAGAATTGGAGTCAAACATCTATGGAGCAGATAGCCAAAGCCCGCACGCGAATCAGTTGCAACCCAACAAGGAAGACTTGGGGTAGAGCTACCCATGACCCGGATCCGAGCCCGCTCACTCTGAGCCATTGAGATCTCCCTCAGCTACATCCAACGGTCGCTCCGCCTAGCACATCAACGATTGATGCTCCCGCTCAACACCAGTTTACTCTGAGCCTTCCCTCAGCCGTTCAGATCGCTCCAGCTTCATCCTACGCTCGCTGAGGCCTTATCATCAACTTTTGCTGTCCCTGCCTCACATCAAAACCTCCTAACCCTATACCCCCACTCGAGTTAGCCTCATTTTCTCTTCTCTCTTCTCTTTCATCTCCCACTTACCTCTGCAACCTTACCTTCTCCCTTTCCCCGACAACCCAGAGCAGAGCTCTGCTCCTCCGCCACCATCTCTCCATCTCTGACAGACGCACCATCCCCATCATCACCCCAGCTACCTGCTCCGCCATCCTAGCATCAACCTTCTCCATCCATAGCTTCTACCATAACCTAGAAGCTAGGATTGAGACGATTGAAGCTAGGGTTTTTCACCAAACCTCATGCATGGTCAATTCAGAGGTCCGAGAGCCGCACAAGTAAGGGAGAACACGATTCAGAGTATGGGTACTTTGTCTTTTCATTTAATTTCTGTTTTAAAATTAGGGTTTGGTATTTTGATTGTGCATGTATAAATAAGAGAGGTAGAAGATGATTTTGCTCATGCCTGGGCTAGCCAGTGCTTCAATTAGGGTTAATTTGTAGTTTGTTTATTTTCTTGATGCTTTAATTTAAATTACTAGGGTTTGAGATGAAACCCTAGCTTATCACTGTGTGTTTCTTCATGAACTGTTCTTGAATGCTTAACTATTTTCTAGATAGAATTAATCTCAGTGTGATAACACTTTGCTCTCACAGTGCATGCCAATGCCATGGATGCACTGTAGTTTGATTCCCTCTGTGTTGTTTATGCTCCAACCCAAGCTTAATGAATTTATTATGATCCTCAGATTATTTGTACTCTAATCAGACAGGTAATACTTTGGAAATATACTTTAGTTGTGATTAACCTGTCAAGCGGAGAAACACTTTAGGTTTAAGGCAGACTTGACACCTCGCCTTTATCTAGCATAAGAACAAGAGTAATATCATGAGTTGAAGACACAAGTGTAGGTTAGTGGTGGATTTGCAGCCCTAGTATCACCTTTCTATCTCTCTGTTTCATTCCTTAGTTAGAGTCACTTGAACATAATCTAGCCGTATCGGCACAAACCCATTGTGTTACATTACCATCACTCCGAATTCGCTTTAGTAAGCCCTTTGATCAACATAAGAGCACCACAAGTCCTTGTGGGATCGACCCGTACTTGCCGTGTCTCCGATAGACGCCGTGCACTTGCGGTTATCACCGTAGGCCATAAATTATACACATTCCGAGGCCTACCAAGCGCCAGATTCCGCTCTAGCGTCATCTCTTTCCTTGGCAAGACGTTGCATATAAGCCCGCACATCTGAGGGATGAGAAGAACGCGCTTGCCGCAGTTCTTCTTCCATGACATTAAGCTTAACTTCCAGGGCGGAAATCTGACCACGGGCTTTCTCAAGATTATCCCGCGTCCATAAAAGAGCCCCGTTGAATAAATGACGGTCATGGTTATTTTGGTTTTGTAGGTCTACCAAGCAAAACTTTTCTTACGCCATTCTTCGGCCATAGCGTTATGAACATCCGCGCGAGCATTCCATTTCGCCGATTCACTCTTGAGTTTTTCAACTAACTCGGCAATACGACCTTTTTGACGAATTCTCTCACCCCGAAGCCACATTAACTCAGGGATTCCACCCACTGAAGATAGTACAAATGGGGGGAGAAGATGACTCGAACATATAAAGAACATCTAATAATCAAAAAGAAGGAGACGCAGACCTGAAATAGAGGAAGAATTCTTCTCAGCCACCTCCAACCTGCCCTTGACCGAAGATAGCTCAGAGCGCAGCTTTGCCTCTTCCGCCACTTGCTGCTCCTTGCACTTAAGCAGACCCTTCAATTCCACTATTTCCTTATCCTTAGCAGAAGCCGCAGCTTCAACACTCGAAAGCACCTCTTCACGATGGCGGAGCTTCGCTTCAAGCTTGAGAGACTTAGCCTTGAAGAGCCGGTAAAGATTATGGTTGCAGTACTCACTCCTCATCATCTATCAATTAATAAGGGAAATTAGTTCACATAACACACCTAAGTAAAATCAGGGATAGAGAGAGCAGGGCAAACCTCCAATAACCGCTGCTGAGGATAACTGTACTGGTACCCATCGGCAATGGCCATCATGCCCGCAACAGTAGGGGGAGGATTCACCACGAGATCAATCCCGCTGGCCACAAGATTTTTGTCCCACTCTCCATCTACCACCTCCTCAGGGGTTAGCTCCATATGCCTGCGAGTGAAAGAGTCCGAACTCTTTTCCCCTTCAATCACAAAGAGAATGCGACACGACAAGCAAATCTTTCTTTTTAAGCCAAGCCAAAATAGCATCATCGCCATCCGCGGTTAAAGACCGCGAGAAATCATCGGAGGAAGAATCTGAGGACTTCCCACCAAGTAAAGCACCAGTATTACCTTGCACCAAAGCTCCGCCAGCAGTAGAGGAAGCACCAACAAAACCCTCTGGATGAACCGCCAGAACCTCAGCGTCAGATCCTCGTACTAACCCACCTCCGCGGTTATCTTGAAGAACATCCCAGTCATCACCAGCGGAAAGCAAATTGAAATCCGAGGCAAGCCCTATAGCCGCGGCCATGTCAAAAGATTGTCCCCCGGACAAAACCTTACCAAAGGAGAACTCACAGTAAGTATCCCCATCCTTATCATTACTACCAAAGGCAATTCCCTTGCCCTTGTCTACAACGGCCCGTTGCAGGCCAATGCCATTGTCCTCTGTGATCAAATTTTTACCAGCCTCAATATCCGCGGCCCCACTCGACTTAACATCCCCACCAGGGGTCTGATCACCATCGCCCCCACCAACAACATTGTTTCCTTCTTGAAAGGGTGGAGAAGTCCCAATCCTCTCTTCCTTATCGGAAACATCCTCATCACCATCTACTGGACTGTTCACTTCCTCGAAATGCGTAGAATCTTCGGTGGGAGAATTCGACGATCGCTTGGGATTGATCTTTTTCTTTCTAAGCACCTGCGAGACATAGTGACAATGAAACATAATGATAAAGAGACGATGCTAAAAGAGCCATTTGTATCTCCTTTCCTTAACATAATCAACATTACTTAAGAAAACGAAGGGGCATATGTACGTAGAAAACAAACAACACACCTTAGCAATGTTAGCACTCTGCGTAGGAGGGTTAGCATCGGAAATATCTTCATCTTCCGCATAATCAACATCACGATTGTAAGCAAAATCCATACCTCCAAAACTCATCTGCCAAGGGCAATAATGGGCATAACGAGAGGGAGAGGTTTCGCGATAAGGACTGTCAACAGAAGGCTGCCAACCATGGGGTCCGGGGACCCAACCATAGGCCCACGGACCAACAACTTCAAGAACAGTAGCAGACCACTCATAGTCATGATCACGCTTAATTCTCTCATCCGCGGGAATAGGAAGACCTTCAGCACCAGGAACCCTCGCCATCTTGGAGTCACTTACCTCGCTCAAAAGGCGAATTTCCCCTTTAACAGGAGCAATATTCTGCAGACTCACAGACCACGGCTTACGTGTATTCCTATTAACATAATCTCCAAAGGACTTGTTGAAATTTTCAGGAGTATACCACCCTTTCTCCTCCGCTAACTTGGGGGTATAGCAGGTCATCATCGTTTGCCCTTTGCTACGGAGATAGCATTCTCGGAGATGGCGAAGATAATTTCCTGTCAACTGCTGCACCCCATGGTTATGACTCTTCTTAGCAGTGTCGCGGCTAGACAACACCCGGTAGTAGAAATCGTCACCAGCCTTATACAAAGGCAACATCAAACCAGCCTCGAAAGCACCCACGGTCGTCAACAAATGAAAGGCATCGTACTGATAACTGGAAACCATCTCATAGGTTATATCTTTATCAGGGGCATAAAAGCGCACTTGGAAGTGCTGAAGACCATGCTTCAATTTGAAGGCTTCAAGATCGATGTGTCTGAAAGTGAACTTCTTGTTACCCAAAGGTAAAGGACGAAAGGTAACAGAAGAGTCATCCTCGTAGACGTCTCCCGCAACATCCTCCGCAGAACCCGCTACCTTCTTCTTAGGAGGAACTACATCTCCCGAAGATCCTATCTCTGAAGCCTTCCTCTTCGGAGGCTGATTCTTAGTGGACTTGCCTGAACTAGGCGCAGATGGAGTCAAAGGAAGATTAGTCCGCGGTGGAGGCATGGCGCGAAGAGGCTGCACATCTAGAAGTTCATCGCGCGGATTCTGTTGTCTCTTAGGAGACCCATCCCTAGGACGATTCACGGCATACTTAGACCCCTGCGGCGGATCACCTTTTTTGAGCGAAGGCCTCTGACCGGAGGATGAGGATGTTCGTCTATCCCGAGGATATCCCCGCGTAGTGGGAGCCGAAGTTCCGCCCTTAATGTTAGAATCCCTCCGAGGAGATCTATGAGGACTTGACGGAGGAGTCTGATAAGGAACCCGCGGACGATCGGACATGTCTGCGGACACAAACACAAATGGAAGTACAAATCAGAGTCAAGGAAGATCGAAAAATGAAAAAATCTCAAGAACAGCAGTAAACGTGAGAAAAACCCTAGATTTCATCTATAACCAGTTAAGCTTTCAAGCTATTACTCAAACACAAAAGAAGCAAAAGAGAATCAAACATGGCTAATAAAACACACGGCCCAGCGACGATAACCTTCAAATTCCATGACATGCATAAGGTTAAATCCATCAGGGTTCATCACCAGAAAATCAAAAACTCAACAAGGGTAGGAATGGCGAATAAACGAAGCAAAAAATCCTACCTGAGTTTCAATAAGCAACAAGAAGAACGACCGCAACAAAGAATAGCAAAGCGATAGCGGCAGCAGAGAGGACGAGGTTACGAAGACGAAGTTAAAAAGAAGAAGTTAAGAAGGCGAAGCAGAAAGTAGGGGCAGAGAATAATCAGAGAATGTGAATTTAATTCACATTCCTTCATCCCCTTCTCTTTTATAAGACCAAAAGAAACCGTCCACTACCCAAAGAGCAGTTATGACCGGATGTGGGAAACGTGCACAATAAATGCAGATAATAGGAGAAGTTATGAAGAGAGGGATAAAAACGTGCCACACGATTCTTCTCCCAACTAAAGCTGGTGCCCAGTCACGAGAAGAGGGGCAAATTGTAAGTACACTTATTTATCTCCCTCGCCACGTGTGCTAGCAAAGCCCACATGGAGGCTACGTCATAAAGCAGAGGACACAGGGGCATCCGTAGGATCCAGACGGTGTGCTATCTGTCAAACTCAACGGTCGAAGATGAAGGAGTATCAAAGGAAGGTACCCCCACGTAACATCGAAGAACCGCTCTGCTACACTTTACCCCATCACGAGGTGAGGGATGATCAACGGCCGGGGAAGGTTCAACTGACACGTACGTGACAGAGAAGATCGACACCGCTCGGCGCAGATCTGGTCCGCCCCAACCACTCGCATTTAATGCTGCTCAGGGGGCACGTGTCAGATGACCAACGGAGAGAGCAGGGGCTGGTCAGCGCAATGAACATAGAAACATTAGAAGACGCGGAATGACAAGGAAGTCCGCGGACTACGCACAGAATACAAGAAGATAAGACCTCAACAACTCTTTTCCAAGGGACCCACCTAAATTAGCTATATATATACGTCCCTCCCAAATATGAAGAGGGGACACGAGGAGAGAAATAGAGAATTGGAGAGAACTAGAGAATAGGAGAGATCAGAGAGAGAAGTAAGTATGAACACCAACCTATGGGTTCGGTAAACACAGTCTTGCGACTATTCTTGTAACCATTTACTGCATAGTGAACACCCCCAGATCCGTGGATGTAGGCCTTAGTGCTGAACCACGTAAATCATCGTCTCCTTTACATTTAGCATTCGTATATCTTCATTTATATGTTCTTTCCTTAGATCTATTATCGATAGATGTTGCTGAGATCATGACAAACCCGCGGGGTTTGGAATCAATGAATCGACCTCTATCTATGTATTTGATATTCATAACTCAATGCGTGTATTCATTTCATGCGAATATTGTTTGCGAACATGGGAATGCCTATGAGATTTCCGTGTTCACAGTCCTCCCAAGTGACGGTTGGGTTGCAATGAGCTCCAATTGGCATTTCAAGATGCTTAAGAGGTAACGGTTCTACTTGACAACCTAAAATACATATTAGGTCGTCAATTTTCATGTCCGCACCTATACTAGCTACTGCTGATTTGTTTATATTTATTCTAAGTCTTATCAATGCTTCATATATGTGAGGATCTGCAGCGGAGTCACTTCAATTTGACTTGTAAAATGACAATTACGCAGAACAATGACATCATTAGTGGAACTTGAATATTAATTATAATAATTAATAATAATATTTTAAATAAACAAATAGTACAGTAAGATAGTGTAGCGCCCCAAAATTAAGATACTTACTAATCCAAGAGATTTACTACATAATGAGGCATTAAGGATCTAAATCATTTACTTAAACATTCAATCAAAAAATCTGCTATAAACTTAACCCAAAACCAACGCATACACTCTTATATGATACAATTGAAAATCTCTCAAGTGATATGAATACATTAATTTTTTGTTTTCAGATCAACAAAAAATATACATAAATTAAATATACGCAACATCTCTAATGCGATAAAAGCTTTAAGCTAAGAAAATGTATATCTTCACGTGCATCATCTCTTCTGATAACTGAAAAACTAAAGTGGAAACGAGTGAGCACATCATCCCAAAGGGTGCCTAATGGAAACAAATAACTCTCATGTAATCACTAACATGCTTCACAATTCTAAAGAACAGTAATTTATCAGTCAACATGCACAACATGCATAAGAATACTTAACACACTTCCCGTGCAACATAAATTATAATATAAAATAAAAGTAATAATATTACACCTCCCGTGCTATGTAGCTATATAGCACTTCCCGTGCTACAATAATATTTACACTCAAGATCAGATAGCTAAACAATCAAGTGTAATATGCGAACGTGTACTTTTCCCATATAATAAAATATAAATGATATCACACTTCCAGTGCTAGATAGCTATATTGCACATCCCGTGCTATAAGACTTAGCAAGGATCTATGGGGAAACCACATGCACTCCTTACGGGGAAATCACACGACACACATCAAAGCACGCACAATCATTCACACAAAAAGTAAATGCACACAAACTTTTCCAAAAGTAACAAAGACCCATCATGCTCGCAGATACAAAGAAAACTCAATGATTACAAGAAGGTTACATAGTTCTCACCTGCTTTGATGACAACCCATGCCTAACTTGTATTTCTCAATCCAATGGTTCATCCTTTGAATCGATCTTTGTTAATACAGACTAACTTGGTTATATGTATATAATATATACAATCTCCATCATCATACTCATAAGCAATTAATCATCAACTATATATTATCAAACTTCAATTAATCATCATGAAACATTTCTTCTTCACCTTTCTTCATCAAGATCATTCCATCCATGCACTCTCCCTATTCTCTATATTAATACCACGTGATTTTTCCTTTCTCTTGATTCACCCCCTTCTCCCTCATCATATATATACACTAAGAGACTCCCACAAGATTTTCTTTATAACAAAACTTCAATTTCATATATTTGTCTTTTTTATTTTATTTAACTCAAAACAACTTTCCCTCTCTTTACTCTCTGTATTTATCCTAAGTTCATAGCTTCTCCTTAAGTTTTCGAACATGATAAGTTTCAAGCGAGATATCATACTCATATTAATTAGTTGAACTTAAATATATAACTATCGTTAATTTAATCTAATCTAGCTAGATTAGGTTTTTACTATTAGTATCTAACTAAGATTATCGAAGGGTGATCTATTGCTAATGAAAAGTCCAACCTAAATTGTAAGGTATAGTCAACCTAGTTTGACTCGTGCGGTCAAGGTTCATTGACTGGTGTTTGTGGGTGAAAACGGTTTCTGCTGTTTTCGGTAATTTCGTGTTTGTGGATGAGAAACGAGTCTAAACCCTAAACAATGTACTGCACGGGAGTACTTTTGATTCGAGAGATCAATCTGTACAATCCTGGACCAAGAAATGGCCGTTCCATGCTTGCTTCGGTCACAAAGTGAAGGAGAAGGGTTGGTCTTAGGGAGGGAAGCGAAGAAAGTGTTGAGACCAGAATAGTTGATTCTGGAAGTGTGGGTGTTTCGTGACTTGTATCAGAAAGTTGAATTGGCTAGCTGGATGAAAAGCTATCAGATGATTTCTGGATGTTGTATTGTTCTCCTGACCAAAACTTGTTGTCTGGTGGATAATAAGTGAGACCTATTTATACAAGTCGCAACAAAACGTACCCTGGTCTCTTAGGAAGTGGAAACGATTGAGTGGTGGAAGAAGGGAGTAACGGGTAACGCTCGGAATTTATGTTTCCATAATGAAGGATACGTTTACACCATTACTTCTTGCCATTACTAACCGCCCCGATTTATGACACTTTCTGTAACGGGCGTATTGCACGCCGCACGCTGTAAACCGCCAGACCAATACCCTGATGAGTATCCACCAGTTTGTGACATGTTTTGATGTCTCGAGTGTTTTCGTGGAAAACATGTAGCACTTTGCTACGTGTGGCAAGTTTAAAATTGAGAGGCTTGTCGTAGGTAAATAGCATATGTGATGCTAGGATCGTTTTGGCTAGTCTCCTAAAACTTGTCACAAGCTGAATGGCTCGGTGGCGAATTTCGATGGCTGAGATTACATCTCATGAGGAAGAGTGGCCATTGATTATGGCGACATGCTAGTAGCTGTGGCATGGTGGCATGCCAGTGGCCGTGGCCTAGCGACATGCTAGTAGTTGTGACATGGTGGCATGCCAGTGGACGTGGTGTTGTAGCATGGCCAAAGTTTAAGATTTGGCTCCGTGACTAAAGTTAAGGCTTGGCGGCCTGGCCAAGGTTAGGGCTTGGCGTCGTGGCCAAGGTCAGGGCTCGGCGCCGTAACCAATTTAGGGTTTGATGCCGCGGCCAAAGTTTAGGGTTTGGCGGCATGGTCGCTCAAAAAGTTGCCACAAGCGTGTTAGTTTGGTGGTGAACTTGGATGGCTGAGATTGCATCTCAGGAGGAAAGGTAGTCGTCGATCATGGCTACCTTTAATTGGCAGTGGAGCCTTTAAACTGTGCTAGCGGCATTGCGGCATAGCTGGCATGGCTCGTGCATGCCTTCGGCGCGGTTGCGCGCGTAGCTATAGCCACTGAAATTTTGGCACGTTGGTGTGGAAATCTTGCCTAAATTAGGGTTTAGCTTGTTGAAACCCTAATTAGCCTATATAACACGTCGCATGGGGTGAGTGGCCATGTTTGGCGCGTTTGGCATGTGTGCATGGTATGTGCGTTTAGCATGTTTGGCATGCTGCTTGGCATGCTGGTGCGTTTTTGGGAATCCAATTGGCTTTGCGGCCATCTCGCGCAGTTTTCTTCTCTTCAACACTGTGGCGAGTTTAAAGTAACCTGGTTTGGTTAACGTAAGAGGGCCGGCCAGGCATGGGCGTGGCTACACTTCTGTGTGAGTGTGGCGGATTTAAAGCGACCTGATTGGTCAATGAGAAGTGGGGCCGGCAAGCTAGGGCGTGGCCACACTTCTAGTGCGTTGTGGCGGATTTAATCGCCTAGTTTGGCTAAGCATAGTTTTTCCACCTGGGTCTAGTGTACTGCGCGGGGTGCGAAACCCTAATTTTGAAAATTAGTCGGGTTTATGAGCTTTTTGTGAGTTATCACAATAATTGGCTGGATTTTGTATGCTGCCACAAAAATCCTTATCTACAGAATACAATGTGCCTTCCGTCTGAGCATTTCGTGCGATGGCCTTAACTTTGGTACTTGGAGGTTGATGCTACTCCACTGCGAGTGAACATAAATCCATCATGCCATACCGATATTAAGGGTTCTGCCGGGGAACATAGCACGAGAAAGTACTCAGTGAGTCTTGTATTGGTGAGGTGCCGAAATTTACAGAGTCTACATTCCCCAGTCTGGATAAATTTCATGTAAATATATCGAATGGATCAATAAATATGCCGGTGGAGAGGTTAGCACTCACGACACCGTTTTCTTGCAGAGTGACGTCAGGTGCAAGGTTTTACGATTTTAACCCTAAGCTAAAAACCACCATCAACATTAAGTCCCCTGCTTAGCACGTAACAGTGGCATTGTTGCGGGGTAAGCATGAGATGGTGATAGACAAGAGTAAAATCGAAAGAGCAAGACGTGAATAGATTGCCAAGGAAATTCAACTAACCTTTGGTGGAAGGCATGAGGAATCCGTGATCCTTGTGTTGGCAGCTTTTGCATAAATTCGTCTTGGCCATGGGATGTTGGCACCAGTGCGGCATCTTTGGCTACTGGTTAAGGAATGGTTCATGGCTCTGCTGGCTAGGGCATTGGCTAGGACGCGGTTGGAGTTGGCTTAGGCTGCGGATGGCACTTGTCAGGAGTGGAAAAGTTGGCGCTGAGATAGAAGCGGGTGCATCGGCTATCGATCAGAGAGGCTAGCGCTGGGAGGATGCAAGCTGTTGGTGTTGGCTAGGGCGCGGAGCCGTTGGCGTTGCTGGCTTGGCTTGACCGTGGAGCCGTTGGCGATGCTGGCTTGTCCGTGGAGCGGTGAATATGGATCTATGGAGCGTCGGCTTGGGACGCGGACTGATGGCGCTAGCTTGGCCGCGGCATGTTGGCGCCATGGAGCTTTGCCAGCGCGGGTCCGACTGCCTCTTTCAGTGTATAACCCAAATAGGAAACCTTCCTCCATTCAAACTCCCAAAAGTGTTGTGCCTATAAAAGGTGCTACCCGTCCTCTTAATCTCGTAGCATTGATCTTGTTCTCACAGCTTGGAGCTAGCGGCAAAGCGGAGCAACACAATGGGCGAGCGTATTTTAGGTATGTATTCCAAATTCCTTCTTTGTTCTTCTATTTTGGTGTAAACCCTAGCCATAGGCATGACTTCCACGAAATATTTTTGATATGAATAACTCCTCTTCGCGCCAGCAGTATTATATTAGGGTTAGCTATAACGTGAATAACAACAAAACCAATTAACATGCTAGGTAATTGTTTGAGCGCGGACAACTATATTCGCTCCTTCCATAGAACCTAGTTGTTAGGTTAGGGTTTCCTTTGTTCATGAGTGCAACTCCCGTGGCAAGGCATGATTTGGCCGAGAGCATGGCTCCCGTGGTGTTGAATGGTTTCGGCCAAGAGCATTTTTTTCTTTTCGCGGCAGCACATATATCCCGTCAAGCAAGCATCAGTCCCCATTCTTGGCCGTGAGTACCATGACATGCGTCCATGGAAAACTTCTTCATAGGAAATTCGTTGTCGTCTCTTGATTATTGTACACAGATCCTGACAAAATATCCATGCATGTTTTTTCTTCAAAGTAGTAGCTCTTGTCTTGCTTTGTTGTAGTTACCTCGAAAGTGGGAATAATATAAGAAATTTTGTTAAGATGTCACCTAAAAACATTTCTGCTGCCGCATCGAGAAGTGCTAACAACTCCAAACCGAACACAAATGATGGATTTTTTACAAAGTCTTCTTCGCCTAGGAAAACCCATCCCAAGTATGTGGCGATCCTTTTGACCGGTTCAGAAAATGAAGGAGAGGTCCAGTCAGTTCGACCGGGGCGTGTAGTGCGGTTTTGCCTTCAGAGGAAAGAGCATCCTGCTTCTCCCATTGACTTCAAAATCTGTCAGAGTCCATTGCGTTCTTTTGATAAATGGATGCAATTCATGGTAAGTCAAGACTGTGTGGGGGCCAATTTGACCAAGGCGCAAATCATCGATGCTGTCATGGCTTCTGCAACACTTCAAATTAGGAAAGATATCCCGGGCTTGATCGCTTTTATCTCCAGATGGTGTTCAGATACTCACACGGCCATATGTATGTGGGGTGAAATGACCATCTCTTTAGAGAGTGTAGCCATCTTGCTGAACCTTCCCATAACAGGGAATCTTGATATCACATTGTCCGACGATGAAGAAGAAACGCGTGCCACTCTTGTCGAGAAGTCAAAAGGATTTGCTTGGAAGGATTACGAGACGAAGTGCTTCTATATATGGTGGGTGTCTGAGTGGTTCCCTGATGAGCCGGAGTCGGATCTAGTGTTGGATGATACACTCAATGTTGCTGCATTTTTAGCTCTGTGGCTGTCCAGAGATATTTTCGATGACAGCTCTGGTAAGAAGGAGATAAGACAGGATCTCATTAAATTTGCCATCAAATTGGCGAAAGGCGTCATTCTTCCTATTGGTGGCTTGTTTCTTGGTTCTTTGTACACCCATTTGGATCATCTGGTCGCGGACATGTACGCTTCAAATGGTTATATGAAAGTGGACTCGTATGTTCACGTCGATTTTCTCCAAACATGGTTGTGGGAGCATTTCGCAAAATATGCTCCCAAACCGTCGGCTTCACTTCCTGAGTCTTGCGGCGGCTCCAGAATACTGCGCTGGTTGAATAAGCGCCAAAATCTGGATCAAAGCTCATCGACTTTCTTGACAATGCCTATGCCGTTAGCTTTCATCCTTGGGCTCCAGTCCACGCGTCCATAGTTCAACCGAACACTTTCGCCGCTGCTCCGAACTTGACTTTGCTTTCTGCTGGAGAGAATATGAGCGTTGGAGAAGTTGTATTTATGCAAAGTTGTATCCCCAGACATGTGCCATCTTACTTCCGGGGGTCTTTCAAGGCAGTCCCTTATAATATTGACAGGGCGGCTCGGCATATGGTTTTTTACCAAGGGGTCCCATTTACTCGCCAGCTGGTTGCTCCGAAAGAATTGTTGCCAGCTGTCCTTGATGTCCGTGTTCTCGCGCCAGGTAAAAGTTTTCCTTTGTATCAGAACGAAGTCCAGTGACAACCTCCAGGTACAACGTGTTCTGGTAGGATGAGTTTCTTGCCATCCATGGATTTGTGAATGACGTGGTGGAAAATTCTCGTGGCAAGCCTTCCCCTGCGACTTTAGCGGAACATCCATTGTTGAGGGAGCCTTCTACTGCTAAGCGAAAATCTCCTAGCTCGGATGTGGACAGTCCCCAGAAGAATGAGCGAAGGTATAAGAACCGTGCGGGTGGTTTTCAGTCGGATTCGACGGCTCTTGTGACTTTTTGTTCTTCGAATATGCGAGTATATATGATTTTCTTCCTGATTTGGTCGTCTTGCATAAATATTCTGAATTGTTGCCACTAAACATCTCTTCCCTTTTGATTCAGGGTCTCAACAAGATAAACGCCTTTACCAGACTTGCAAGTGGCCAAAATGTGATGCCTTCTGAAGAAAAGTCTGGCGATACTGAGCCTCTCAGCAGTGAAGAGGAAGATGAAGAAGAAGAAAACTCAAAGTCTGACGGTGATGGAGAAAGTTCTTCAGAGCGGGGCAGCGAGTCCTCTTCCAATCCCAGTGGGCCCACAGATGAGTCGGTGAGTCTCCCACACGTTTTTCTCTTGGACTATTTACTTATACCGAATAAATATTCAATTGGTGGTATTTACAGGAGGAGGACGCTTCTGAAAGTAATTCTGAGATGGAGATTCACGGCAATGAAGATGCAACAGTGTCTCCAATCATGGAAACCATACCCGTTGGTAATCTCTATATGGATGTTGATCATCATAAAGATGCTGCGGTGTCTCCCATGGAGGAAAATGCTATCGTAACGACGGGCGTGATTGTTCCCAAAGAATCTTTTCTAGTCGCACATCCAGCCGCAGGTATCGTTTTTGATCCTCCATTCGAGGCTCCTTTCGAAGGTTATGTGTTGGTTGGAGGATTCATTGTGCCCGTGAAGTATGCGAGCTATATACCAAGATATGGAAGAGGTATGAGCACATCACCACGACCAGGAAGGTTGATAGTCGTTTTGCATTGGTTAAGCGCGTGGAGGAAACTTTATCTTCAATTCATGACATGTGTGGCGTGACTGGACACACGGTTTCTGGAGATGTAGTCAAAAACTGGGAATTCCATCGGGATATGTGTGTAAACTTTTAGTTTAATGCCTCCTGGTTCTGTGATGGATTTTCCGAGATCCAAAGGTTGTAGGCTGAAGCGGTTGATGGCCCTTCCGCAGATTTGATTAATCAACAGGAAGCAGAAGTCGAGAAGTTGTCCTAGGAGTTGAAGCTGAAGCAGGCGGCTCTTCAAAGCATGAAGGACGCTTTCTCCAAGAAGAACGAGCCTTTGCTAGGCGATTTTCCTTGAATGTTTTTATTTTTCTGAACTTCCTTTGCTTAGGTTTTTTTCTTTTTTGAAAGGCAAACGAAACGCCTGGTTTATGGTTTGATATTTTTGGATTGATAGATAATTGTCCCAAATGAGGGTTTTGGATTATTCTTTGGAATGAATTTTAGAATAATGTCGTTTTGATCATGACTGTTAGTAGCATGAATATTCCAGGAGAGTCATGGAATCGTGAATGTTGTATGACGGTAGAAAGTATGAGATGAAATTTTGGGGGTAACATGGCTATCGGTTTCTATTACCAACGTGAAAACTTGAAGTAGTAGATTATGTACTTTGTCTAACAAGACTTACTCGCTTTTAGGGTCTCCCAACAAAATGGATCTTCGGGCGTAAGTCTGAGTTTTATGGGCGACGCCGTTGTGACTGTGAGAAGTCCCCAGTTATTCCTCATCGTGTAATAACCGACCACCAAGCCATTGACCCCGCGCGGATCGTTTGCTTCTACCATCCTGATGTCCGAGTTGAAGAATGAAATTTGGAATTGGAAACTGATATTGTAACCGAGAGATTAATCTCCCACTATGGTCGCCAATTGTTTGTGGGTGAAAACGGTTTTTGCTGTTTTCGGTAATTTCGTGTGTGTGGATGAGAAACGAGTCTAAACCCTAAACAATGTACTGCACGGGAGTACTTTTGATTCGAGAGATCAATCTGTACAATCCTGGCCTAAACCAAGAAGTGGTCGTTCCAGGCTTGCTTCGGTCACAAAGGGAAGGAGAAGGGTTGGTCTTAGGGAGGGAAGTGAAGAAAGAGTAGAGACCAGAATAGTTGATTCTGGAAGTATGGGTGTTTCGTGACTTGTATCAGAAACTAGCCGGATGAAAAGCTATCAGATGATTTCTGGATGTTGTATTGTTCTCCTGACCAAAACTTGTTGTCTGGTGGAAAATAGGTGAGACTTATTTATACAAGTCGCAACAAAACGTATCCTGGTCTCTTAGGAAGTGGAAACGATTGAGTGGTGGAAGAAGGGAGTAACGGGTAATGCCTGGAATTTGTGTTTCCATAATGAAGGATACGTTTACACCATTACTAACCGCCCCGCTTTATGACACTTTCTGTAACGGGCGTATTGCACGCCGCACGTTGTAAACCGCCAGACCAATACCCTGATGAGTATCCCCCAGTTTGTGACATGTTTTGATGTCTCGAGTGTTTTCGTAGAAAACATGTAGCACTTTGCTACGTGTGGCAAGTTTAAAATTGAGAGGCTTGCCGTAGGTAAATAGCATATGTGATGCTAGGCTCATTTTGGCTAGTCGCCTAAAACTTGTCACAAGCCGAATGGCTCGGTGGCGAATTTCGATGGCTGAGATTATATCTCATGAGGAAGAGTGGCCATTGATTATGGCCGCATCTTGTTGTATAGCGAAGTGGCGCCATTGGCATAGTAGCGCCTGGTGGAGCCATGGTATAACGGCATGCTGGCATGCCAGCGGCGTAGTGGCATGCCAATGGCATATCTGCGGCATAGTGGCATGCTAGTAGCTGTGGCATGCCAGTGGCCGTGGCAGAGTGACATGCTAGTAGCCATGGCATAGCGACATGCTAGTATCTGTGGCATGGTGGCATGCCAGTGGCCGTGGCATAGCGACATGATAGTAGCCGTGGCATAGCGGCATGCTAGTAGCTGTGACATGGTGGTATGCCAGTGGCCGTGGCATAGCAACATGCTAGTAGCTGTGGCATAGCGGCAATGCTAGTAGCTGCGGCATGGCGGCATTTCAGTGGCCGTGGCATAGCGAGATTCTAGTAGCTGTGACATGGTGGCATGCCAGTGGCCATGGCCTAGCGACATGCTAGTATCTATGGCATGGTGGCATGCCAGTAGCTGTGGCATGGTGGCATGCCAGTGGCCGTGGCATAGCGACATGCTAGTAGTTGTGGCATGGTGGCATGCCAGTGGCCGTGGCCTAGCGACATGCTAGTAGCTGTGGCATGGTGGCATGTCAGTAGTTGTGGCATGGTTCCGTGGTGTTGTAGCATGGCCAAAGTTTAAGATTTGGCTCCGTGACTAAAGTTAAGGCTTGGCGGCATGTCCAAGGCTAGGGCTTGGCGGCATGGCCAAGGTTAGGGATTGGCGCCGTAGCCAAGGTCAGGGCTCGGCGCCGTGGCCAATTTAGGGTTTGATGCCGCGGCCAAAGTTTAGGGTTTGGTGGCATGGTCGCTCAAAAAGTTGCCACAAGCCTGTTAGTTTGGTGGCGAACTTGGATGGTTGAGATTGCATCTCAGGAGGAAAGGTAGCCGTCGATCATGGCTACCTTTAATTGGCAGTAGCGCCTTTAACCTGCACTAGCGGCATTGCGGCATGGCTCGTGCATGCCTTCGGCGCGGTTGCGCGCGTAGCCATAGCCACTGAAATTTTGGCACGTTGGTATGGAAATCTTGCCTAAATTAGGGTTTAGCTTGTCGAAACCCTAATTAGTCGATATAGCACGTCGCATGGGGTGAGTGGCCATGCTTGGCGCGTTTGGCATGTGCATCTGGCATGTGTGCCTGGTATGTGCATTTGGCATGATGCTTGGCATGCTGGTGCGTTTTTGGGAAGCCAATTGGCTTTGCGGCCATTTGGCGCGATTTCCTTCTCTTCAACATTGTGGCGAGTTTAAAGTAACCTGTTTTGGTTAACGTAAGAGGGCTGGCCAGGCATGGGCGTGGCTATACTTCTGTGTGAGTGTGGCGGATTTAAAGCGACCTGATTGGTCGATGGGAAGTGGGGCCGGCAAGCTAGGGCGTGGCCACACTTCTAGTGCACTGTGGCGGATTTAATCGCCTAGTTTGGCTAAGCATATTTTTTCGACCAATGGGGTCTAGTATGCTGCGCGGGGCGCGAAACCCTAATTTTGCAAATTATTCGGGTTTATGAGATTTTTGTGAGTTATCACAATAATTGGTTGGATTTTGTATGCTGCCACAAAAATTATTATCTACAGAATGCAGTGTGCCTTCCGTCTGAGCATTTCATGCGATGGCCTTAACTTTGGTACTTGGAGGTTCATGCTACTCCGCTGCGAGTGAACATAAATCTGTCATGCCATACCGATATTAAGGGTTCTGCCGGGAAACATAGCACAGGAAAGTACTTAGTAAGTCTTGTATTGGCGAGGTGCCGAAATTTACAGAGTGTTTGGGATGGTTGCTACATTCCCCAATCTGGATAAATTTCATGTAAATATATCGAATGACTCAATAAATATGCCGATGGAGAGGTTAGCACTCACGGCACCGTTTTCTTGCAGAGTGACGTCAGGTGCAAGGTTTTACGATTTTAACCCTAAGCTAAAAACCACCATCAACAACTGGTTTTTGACTTCGAATTCTGGGTGCAATATTTTTCTCGTCCAGTGTCCGACTAGTGCGTTCAAGTAGTCAATTTCGCATAACTTTTCGAGATCTATCTTCTGGTATTATTAGTTTGTTCAAATTATTATTTTATTAATCACCATAATTAATATTCAATTTTGATTAATTAGGTTAATACGCGTCGTAATCATCACTTGACCAGTTTAATAACATTGACATGCTTGAGGGTCTTTATAGATAGATATTGAAAAGTTTCACAAAATCGATTACTTGAAAGTGACATTCGGTTCCCAAACAAGGAAGAAATCATCCCAAAAGGCGTGTATGATGGGTAAAATTGTTATTTGCTTACAAATGTGACTAAGGCATTCGGGTATTCATCTGGGTGTCCTTTCATAAATCATATATCAATTCTTCTTGGAAGCCCATATCCAATGAATGGGTGCCTTAATAGGATGATGGAGATCAAAAGTGTTGTTGTTAAATTGATGTTGTGGAGTTGTTAGGATGAAGAATCGAAGAGCTAGGGTTATGCGAGAAAATCAGAGAAGATATAAAGGATGAAATTGATGGTGTTATTGAGGGTGATTAAACTCAGAAAGTTAAGAAAAGGTTAACATGTAAGATTTGATTAGTTTTTCTATTCTGAATTTAAATTATGTGATTTGATTTCTACAACTTAGGCTTTTCAAAATTGAATTACCTAAGAGGCTTATGAAGGTTTGTGTTGACAAGGAGGAGAATGAATGTTGAATTTTGTTAATGGATTTCAACTGGAAACAAGAATCGTGCGAAGGAGTATATGTTGCTGCCGTGTTTGTTGGTGGTTGCAATGGTTTATCTAACTAATACTCCCTCCGTCCCACTATTAAGTGACCTAGTTTGAATTTGCATAATTTTTAAGGCGAGGTGGAGAGAGAGTAATTTCCAATTGTGTTTTCCATATTTGTCCTCAAAAAATATTCTAATAACAGCTACGCCTTCAGTTGTGAAGCATATTAGCAGATATAAAACACTACACATGTAGGAGCAATCACTGGATTTTAACTGCATATCTGAAAACTTTAATGAAGAATTCATTATAACTAAGGCCTTTACACCTATTTTGGGAGCCTGCAGAAATAACAGATTTCAGAAAGCAAGGTCAAATTAATAGAAGAATCTGCATCATCTAGTTTGCAATTACAAAGATACTCCAATTTCACACATAGAGTTTACTCTTCTTATCAGTACATTATCCAATAGTTGTAGAAACTGCACATATACTAAGCTAAGTAGTGCATCTTAGTTATCATTTGGTCTTCAACTGTAAGCAGGTTGAAAGTACTTTGAGAGATAATCCTAAAGGTTTAGATCAACTACATAATCGTTTGATCTTCAACTGTAAGCAGCTTCAAAAGCCTAATGAACTCTAACTGAACTAATTAGCAATACTTTTTGAATTAATTAAGGTGATGGTGATAATCGAGTAGCTGGAGGAGATTGAATTCATTACGAACAACGAAGAACTGAAGGAGGAGTACATGATGAATAACGAAGAGATGGAGGAGATGGAGTTCAGTATGAACAATGAAGAACTGGAGGAGATGGAGTTCAGTATGAACAATGAAGAGATGGAGGAGATGGGAGTTCAGTATGAACAATGAAGAGATGGAGGAGACGGATACAAACCCTTGTTTTCCAGAAACAATCACAGAAACTCTTGAAGAAACGACACATGCCGGAGAATCAGGTGTTCCCACCAGAAACAAAAAAATCTCACAAATGAACAACGTCTAAGTATTTTCCATTTCTTATTGAAAGAGAGTAACAAGGGAAGAGTGCAAAAAGGCTTGGTTCCTAAGGCAGCGCAACTATTTTCAGTATCAGAGTATACAGTAAAACGTATATGGAAACGAGAAAAAGATTATAAAGCAAAAGATTTACCTTTTGACGTGTCTTCATTAAAACCAACCAAAGTTGGTCCTAAACCCGGGAAGGTTGATTTAAGCAAGATTATGGAAATACCATTGCGACAACGTACTAGCATAAGGTCCATTGCCGAAGCTCTGAATATGCCCAAGTCAACTGTACATAGACAGGTCAAGAAAGGAGTGATTAAAAAACACATGAACGCAATAAAACCAGCCTTCACAGTGGACACCAAGAAAACACGGTTAGAATTCTGTTTGGGAATGCTTGAGCTCGACCCTTATAAGGATAAAATGATGACCAAGGCCATGTATGATGTTATACATATAGATGAGAAGTGGTTTTTTATGACAAAAATAGCAGAGAATTCCTACCTTCATCCGGAAGAAACCGAACCATATCGTACATGTCAAAGTAAAAGATACATTAAAAAGGTCATGTTTTTGGCAGTTGTAGCTCGTCCTAGGTTTGATGAGTTCCGGAATGAAGTTTTTAATAGAAAAATAGGTATATTTCCTTTTGTAATATAAAGGAGGAAGCAAAACGAACGAGCAAGAATCGTCCGGCTGGAACACTTGAAGATAAACCAATTGAATCAGTGAACAAAGACATTACAAGAGCTTGTTTGATTAACAAATTGTTACCAGCCATTCGGGAAAAGTGGCCAAACTACAATGGGGAAACTATATACATCTAACAAGATAATGCGAAACCACATGTTAAAGTGGATGATGAAGAATTTTTAAAAGAGGCGGCAAAAGAAGGTTTTGATATTAGGTTGAGATTCCAGCCTTCACAAAGTCCCGACATGAACGTTCTTGATCTTGGGTTTTTCAGGGCTATACAATCGTTACAGCACAGAGAGGCGCCCACTATTGTTGGCGAACTTTTATCGACTGTGGATAAAGCATTTAATGAATTATCGGCACAAGCTCTGAATGACGTATTCCTCTCGTTGCAACTATGCATGGTAGAGGTTCTAAAGCTTCGTGGAGGAAACAATTATAAATTGCAGCATATAGGGAAAAAGAAACTTGCACGCATTGGTAAACTTCATACTCAAATCGAAGTGGATAAGAATCTGGTGAAGGAAGCAACGCATTACCTCTCATGTTTAAGACATTTCTGTAAGGGTAAGAAGCCTTCCAGCAATGATATCATTATGTAGTTTCTACAACAAGCCTTCCAGCTGCTAGCATAGTTTCTCCAACAAGAAAACCTCGAATGGTTTAATCTACAGAGACAAACAGTCATAATAAGATGTTTATTTTCTCAGCCATGAAAAGTACACTGTGTTGGAGTAGAATGGGAACATGACATAGTATATCAAGCTTACCACAAGATGTGAAGTATCTACGCCATCAGCTTCTAGTTCTTCTACTATACCTCTCCCTTGAGCATCATTTGCAAGCTGAGGATAACAAGCAATGTTTTTACTTTTTTTTTCTCGTTCTAGTATGGGAACATGACATAGTAAGATTATTAGTACCTTTTTCGAACCGAAGCGAGCAAAACAAGTGGGCACAATAAATGATGCATTAGTATCGTATCGAAAACAAGAATAAGAAACAATGCATGTGATAGAGAATGTATTGCGCACATACCTCTAAGCGTTTCATTATGGACGCGAATGAATTTATATCAGTATATGCATACTCGCCATCTTCTTGGTATTCAACTTAAAGTACCTATTGTAATCTCATGATATGAAACTTTTCACACTCTTCGTTTTTCTTTAAACGCTTCCTAGCATCATCATATGCTCTGGCGATGTCCCTTTCAGCTGCTTTTTGAAGCAACCAGCTTTTACATATCTCTGGAAGATCAAGAGCGACAACAGACGTTAAGAAATCCGACACCTTAGCAGGTTTCATCTGTGACTTTGAAAATTCCAACACTGTAGTTTTCATCTGCAAGCAAAATGGCTTTCGGTGAAGCAAGAATTTTGGAATTAACATAACAAGATATTGACAAATCATAAGCCCTTAAGATATTGACAACATTAAAGAGCAGGACACACATAAAAACAACCTGAAGCTGCTTCAAAAAAAAGCACAGACCCTTGACTGTTGCATTGACAGAAGAAACAATTGAGTTATCTCCAGCTTGAGAAATCTCTCCTAGCTCATCTTTTCACTATTTTAGACTTCTGAATGATCCCAAGAGTAACAATCCCCACTGTAACATTGATTCAAGGAAAAACAAAAAGACCGCTACTCATAACTTTCATTTTGTACTGCCAATTTCTCAGCCCCTTCTTAGGAGAGATAGGTATATTTCCTTTTGAAATAAAAGGGAGCCATGGCCAGAGCAGATACCAGATCAAAGTACATGATTTGTGCAAAATGCAGAGATGTTGTATGAGCTTCTGTAGCACCTGAAATATTGTGCATTGCAACATGTCAAAATTTTCATATCTGACCGGAGGAAGAGCTGAACACGCAAAATAAGAAAGAAACCTACCAAGAACTATACTTCCATTCCACTTCAACTAATAAGTTAAGGAAAAAGAACCCATACAACACTTCAATCAATTAATCTAAACATAAGTATAGCCTGAAGCTTTCCCTCCCTGTCTCTCTCTAAGACATGCATCCACAAAACAGTCACTCAATCAATGGCAACAACAAGGAATTAAAGTTGATAAAACACATTACCAAGGGGTTTGATTAATCCATTGAGTTGGGTCAGTTAATTTTAACCTGAAAAGAACAAATTACACAAATTAGATCATATCCTAAATTTGACAAATTCATAAAATCCTACCATATCCCCCTTGAATACCAATTCAATAATCAAATCCATATCCCCATTTAATACAGATTCGATAAAATTTGATCTAAACCCTATATCAGATTCAACTTCAAATTTTGGAAGATTTATTCATAAAATCAAAAACCCACACAGAATATGTTAAGTTTATACCAAAAATGTAATCTTTTTATCAGATCCAATTAAAATTGGAGATAGAAAAACTGACAACGGAGAGATGAAGATGATAAAGGTGATTGTGGTCATCGTAGTATAAAAAGATATTCCGTTTGATGGTGATGGTGGCGGCGGTGGTGGTGGTGGTGGTGGAGATACGACCGAAGAAATGGAGAGTGAGAGTGAGAGTGACACTGAGGAAAAATAAAGGGAGAAATGGAGAGAGTGAGACCCGAGGAAAAATGCGTGACATTTAGGGAGAAGGATAATTTTGGAAATTCAACCCATCCACTTGGAATAGGTCACTTAATGGTGGGACAAAATTAAAAACCAACTAGGTCACTTAATAGTGGGACGGAAGGAGTATAAAGAAAAGAACTTTTTTTTCGACCGGATTCCTCTTTCTTTGGTTTATATCTGAAATGACATTTATGCCCCTTCATTTTCAAGAGACGCCCAATGAGAAATGCTAAACTTACCGAAAATTTCTCCCGATTGTTATCCCGTAAGAGATGAAAAAATGGACCCACTTTTACCCACATCCCATCCAATGCTAGAGGGCATCCCAGGGACCGTTAAATTAACTCTCGGGATATATCTCGGGATATAATATCGGTGAGTGTAGCAGCTCCGGTAATTGGGCCGAACAAGCGAAGCGAGGGAGGATCTTTATATGGCCACTTTTTTGTAAAATCTAAGTGATCAATCACCACAAAAAGATTGGAAATGGTTAGGGCCGAAAAACCAAAAATGTCCCTCCCTTTTAGTCCAATTACTATAACACCTTATGTATCCTATCTGTTCAGGGGTATAATTGGCAACCAAACTTTAATATAACATATCTAAAAATCCGTGCCTTGGAATTTTACAAATTTTATCTCGTTGGAAAGGTTATAAAATACTCTACGCAACGAGTACAAACAACAATATTAAATTTAAAGTTTTTGCGAAAAATTCAGAGGTATTTATCATTTTAGACACAATTTTAGAAAATTAAATGTATATCCATTATGCAAACCACCACAAAGGATACATAATACTTTATGTAGCAAAATTTTGGTTTATGCATCAACTAATTTTCTGTTGAAATTAATAAAACGATGTACTCCCTCCGTTTCAAGAAAAATGATACTTTCATTTTAGGCACAATTCTCGAAAATTGAATGCATAGCCATTATGCAAACCACCACAAAGGATGCATAACACATCATGCAACCATATTTTGATTTATGGATCGACTAATTTTCCGTTTCAGAAAAAGTGATACTTTCATATCCCGTTTCGGGAAAAGTGATACTTTCACTCCGTTTCGGGAAAAGTGATACTTTCGCTCCGTTTCGGGAAAAGTGATACCAAGCAACCAACTGATAAAAATTTTCAATGAATTGGATTTCCGGTTGCATGTATTTAGTGCATTTTCTAAGACAGGTGGGTATGGGTTTTGCTTGAATTAGTTTCTAAAGATAGATGAGTTTCTTTTCATACAAACTAGTTGTGCACCCGTGCGCTGCACGGGTCAGATTAGTGGTCCCAAACTTTTCAACAATTTACTGTTCTTTGTATTTATATTACGATGCAAGATTACTGCATTTTGTGCAGGCACAACTTCAATTACTTTCGTGATCTTTCCCATTGGTAATGAAGCTACATGCACCGCAGCCTCCTATCTTATGTACATTATTAGGTATTTACATGACTACAGTCTTCTTGGGTGTGCCTACTTCCCTATCTCATTGTTAAGTGATTTCTCCTCTAGTACTGAATGCACCTTTATAAGTAGCCCTATAGATCATTAATTAGATCGTCTTTCCATGTGACTCAATCCCTCTATATAAACCTTTCACTACATCTTTGTTCATTATTCTCTACATCAATCCTCTATATGTCATAAATTCGTTAGCAAAAAGTAGTACGACTGGTAATCAACCTTGAAAGCATGTCACAAAATTCACTGGATCCTGATGATTTAAGAAGGCAAGGTCATAAAAAAGTCACTATGAACATTTTTGTTCTAAACCTGGCTATTGGGGCAACAATGATTACAACCAAAAACACGAATCTCATAATATCGGATAAGAATAATGAAAGTTTTGTTACAGTAGCGTACCCAAATTGAAAGCATAGAGGCAAACAGTAATGCTCTCCTAACTTGAATTGGGTTAGAGTTACTACATCTTATCGATATGCTTCTAAAAGCAGTAAATAGTAGATGTACAAACACTAACACATTTCAGTTAGGAATATATTACTTATCCCTTCTAAGCATATAGGTTATTAAGCATGCAGGGAGTCATCCGTCTTCTTTAATGAAGTCTTTTGTTTCTTTCGGAGGTCCTTACCTGCAGTGACCAAAACTGTAATTTTCATTGTTACGCTGCAAAAAAAGAAAAGAAAAAGAAAGAATTCATAGTCATTAAAGAAGTTTTAATAACCGAGAGATCGAGCTTTATCCGTGTATATACAATTACCTTTAAAGAATCCTTTTTTCTGTCATTCATTTGCTATAGTTGATGATGTTACGCATCCAGTACGACCTAAAATTGAAACCATTTAGTGTCGGTAGAGAAACTAACAATTCCTGAAGTGAACTTAATGGTCATTTTAGGTCTCAGCACAGTTCACAGAGTTGGGACACTAATATTATCATCGATGATATTAAACAACAGAAAACTCTCAACATTATGTTAACTTAAGTCATTAATAGAATTGCAAATTGATAAAACTGGTAGTTACTCGTCTATGTAATACAATATGTTACAAAAATAAGCCGACACATTTTAAATTTGAGCATAAGAAATAGAAGAAAAAAGCCTAAAAAATAAACTAATGGATTATGGGATTTTTTTACCTTACATGAGACAAAGAGAAAAATCATAAAATTAAATGATTAAGTGGTGATCAAACAAAGATTTGAAATGTACCTAGTGCTACTATTGAGTTGAAAAACTGTACTCGAGAACACATAAGGAATATATAGCATTCCTAAAGATTCACTTACTGATCAGAATTCAGTTTAGCTCAATTAGTACAGTATATATATAACATCGCAAGCATGCAACATTTTCAAAATTGAGCATAAAAATTTATATATAACGACATTCTTGAAAACCTATAACTTTACCAAAGGGTGAAGATGTTCCCACCTACTGAGGCCAAAAGCTACATGTTTTAAAATTTCACTAAATGAAGAGTCCGGCAAAAATAATGAATCCAGATACCTCGTAGTGTTTTAAAGGTATATCCGATCTCTTGTGCAAATTATCACCTGCCACAGCAAGATGTAAAGAAGCTTCTCCACTTATCAAGAAGATCAAAACGGTCCCTTATTTGTTGTAAAACCTCTTTAATGTAGCTATATTTCGGCAATGAAAAATAAATAAAAAGTAAAATGCAAGTAACGGAAAAATTTGAGAAAGCTTAAAGGAGCCCATTTATTAAAGTAGACACCAATTGAAGGAAACTGAAGTAAGGATTCAACCCTAAACATGCTGGGACTGACTACAGGGTATGCAAGGCCTCCTATACTAAATGTTCATGATCAATCGATATCCAAGTCTCATTGCATAAAGAAAAAGTAAACAATGCAAAATGAATGATTGGTTGCTGGTTTTTTCATATTTTTTTTAGACGGACCAAAAGAAGTTGTACTGGTAGATGTTGACAAAACCAAGTTCTAATTTCTAACAATAAAAAATCACAACTTCTTCTTATTCACCAAAGAATAGTAGATTAAGTGAACATTATAAATCACTACCTTCTCAGGCTCAAAAGGATTCAACCCCTCTGAACTTCAACGATCAAAAATAAATAGAGTTCAGAGAAACCTAAATAAACATACCACAATGTTCTCAAAAGTGTGTCTTAGCACTTTCCTTGTATTCGTTACCAGGAGTGCGTGGCTTAACACTTTCTTTGACTTCATTATAAGAACAATATTTAACTAACAAAGTAGAAGTGCATTTGAAGGTTCACAACTTAAGTCTGTATTAGTTTAATAGACATCAGTGACATTATTGATGGCTATAACAAAGTGTGTGAAAATGAAATTCTCAGCGGTTGGAATTTTCATAATGATGAACCCCCATATTCCTCACCTTTAACCATCCAGCTCTAAGGTCGGATACGCCCTTACTTGACCAATTACAATTTCAGTGACACAACTGAAAGTTGAAACTCTGACTCACCCATGCTTATCTCTCGCTAGTATTTGTCATTATTATCTTTTTCTATTTGTCATTAGTAAGATATAATAATGTGTAGAACTCACAATGGTTTGAGATCAAAGACCTGGTTCTCTGAACTACATTTTCTTTCACTCCGTTAAATTGATAACTTTTAGTGTGTTAACTATTTCATATTTGTTTCAACACAACTTCATTAAGATTCAACTGGAACTACCAGCTCAAAAGTAAATACATGAAAGGAAAAAAAGATATACATTGCTCCATCAACTGAGAGTAATCAGCTTCTAATTTTGTTGTGTCCAATCTATATTGTAACATTCCCGCTTCCTATATAAAATAAAAAGAACAATTAATTTAAGACATATACATTTCTCTGGGTCTCCGAATAATAGATAACTACCACTATAATAGTAGACTGGGATCAAAGAACTGGATCTCTCTAAACTAATTTTTGTTTCAATCAGTTCTATTGCAAACTCTATTTATCAACTCCAATTAATTTTAGTTCAGTTTTTCATGAGAGCACAACTTCATTCTGATTCAGTTTGTACTACCCAGCTAAAGAGTAAAGACATGAATTCCAATATAATGAGACCTCCTCCATAATGGCCATTAATGGAGAGTAGCCAGCTTTTAACCGTCGATTCAATACCCGACCAAACAGTCAGACTTATCCAAGTCAGATAACCCGTTTATTACTGTTAAGATCTGAATTTTTTTATGCCAGTAACTGGATGAGAAAAAAGTTAACAGACTAAAAGAACAGTTAAATCTTTAGCTTAAAAATCAAAAAAAAAAATTGATTAAAAATCCCAACAAAAAATTCAGAAGATATTGAATGATTTTTCTAGAGAAACCCTAATAAATAAAAAAGATGAGCGAAGAAAAATAGACAACGGGATAGGACTTATTAATACCAATACAGAGATTTAAATGCCAGTAACTGGATGAGAAAAAAGTTAGCAGACTAAAAGAACAGTTAAATCTTTAGCTTAAAAATCAAAACAAAAAATTGATTAAAAATCCCAACAACAAATTCAGAAGATATTGAATGATTTTTCTAGAGAAACCCTAATAAATAAAAAAGATGAGCGAAGAAAAATAGACAACGGGATAGGACTTATTAATACCAATACAGAGATTTTGTTAATAGACAACGCTCACCTGCAAAACCCAAAGATGATTAGAACTCAGGACAAAATAACAAACAAAGATCTACGATGAAACCTTTATATTGCATATTTGATTCTCTTTGCGTGCGCCCATCAATTAACGGAAAAGAAAAAAAAATGATTAGAATCAGAACACATGGGAGAACGAAGAAGAAAGGTATGGAGAGGAAAAGGTTCCGGAGAAACAGAAAAATAGGGTTTGTATAGAAGAGAATTAGGGCGTGTAGGTTAGATTAGATAATAGACGATGGAATAATGGGTAATCATCACCTTAGTTTTTTGAGGTGCACGAAAAATTATAAAAATAGGTTGGTAACCCTCGATTTCTATTGGTAGAGGGCCAGGAGCTCTAGAATTCAAGCTTTTGGC
The DNA here is from genome assembly GCA_023531295.1 of Papaver armeniacum. Taxonomy (NCBI): domain Eukaryota; kingdom Viridiplantae; phylum Streptophyta; class Magnoliopsida; order Ranunculales; family Papaveraceae; genus Papaver; species Papaver armeniacum. The sequence continues at coordinate 34,298 of JAJJWW010002751.1, read as the reverse complement.
CTAACTTTCAATGTGAGGCCAGCAATTTCTACTCAAATTATATATACAATACGCGATGGTTTGTGGTTGATAGAGATCAGCGGCAGAGAGTATGTGTCGTAGTCGGTGAGAGACTGGGAATTTTAGATAAACAGACGAAGAAGAAGAAGAGCCTGCGCCACGCGTGTAAAAATAAGGTTGATTTTCACGCACATGTGGACTTCTGAGGTGGGTATGAATTATGTTCACCCACGTTACCTCATTCATACGGGAATTATAATGTGAGTGAACATAATATAATTTGAATATTAAAATTTGGACTTCTATTATTGGACGACGATCAAAGGGAGGAGTCCCTTAGTGATGAAAAAATGGTGATTTTGTCCGTCACAATGTTTGTGCAGAGAAACTGAAATTGGTTTTCTGGAAATCACAATTTCATGAAATTAAGCTCAAACTTGGGATCATCAATCAAATTGATTACAGATTTGATCGAGACACCATTAAACAAACAGATTCACATTTCAAATTTCTTTAAAATAGCCATCTCGATCCGTTGAAATCGATCAATTTCAGTATCATTTTATTAAAAAGCAGTTCCCTTTCATCGTCGGCCTTCACTGCTTCAGCAGTAATCTAGTGCTAATTGGGACAACACTATGGAATATGTTGTTAATGGCACCAACTTTTGATAATGGCTCTTGAATGTCAACGTCAACAATCCGAGCATGCATTTGCACATTATCACCATTGATGTGGGTTTGAATTTCGTGGAATTATGGTTCCGTCAGTTACAAGAAGTGTATGCGACCTATTCTATGTCATTGGATCTGTCCATGTCCAACGGGCGCAAAATGGCGGCGCATCGCGCGTGCGTAGTATACTAGTATAAATGAATCTAAGAGTGTTTAAATTGAAATTCAAAAAAATAAATGATCGAAACTGATTTGCAAAAATCAAAAAGGCATTAATGCATATGTTAATGGGTTTGATATAATCTTGAATAAGGTACAAGGATTTAGCCTGAGTTTGCTTCAGATGTTACTTAAGGAAGAACTAGGATGAGTTATAGAAGTTGATGTTGTTAAAATTGTACTCTACAAAAATGATGTTGGGATCAAAAGAGTGGATAAAATGGTGGAATGGATATTGTTGTGGATGTATGGGTAGTTGAGAGGGTTCTTGAAGAGAAGAAATAGTCATGGAGGTAAGCTGGCAGTGTTACTGAAATTACAGGATATAATCAATTTCAGTTAGACATAAGAGATATATGTTGGTAGGTCGGTCAAGGTCTAGATTAGGAAATCTAGTTGGTTAAGGAAACCAAGCACTTGTGTCCTAAGTATAGCAGCTTAAGAGGTTTGTCTCTTAGAGCTAAGTTAGGAAACCCTATACTTGTAGGAAAGTAATCCTTGTTAAGGAATGTGTCCAGTCCTATTGATGTGTATAAATAGCCATAGAGAGAACTAGAGAAAATACACCAAACTAGTAAGAGTTCTCTTCTTCTCTGCTTAGGCTTTGTATATTCCAACCTATACGGTGATATATAAAATTGCTTATTCCTTCCCGAGGATTCAACCTCGTTAAATACTTGTTCTTCTTGTGTGTGTGATTGTGTTCTTGGCGATATTGAGATACCTCGTAGTAGTGCAAACCTAACGCTTCCGCAGGCTTTGGTGCAACAATTGGTATCAGAGCAAGGAGACGCTCTTGGATACGGGTACTCAAATTGCAGTTGAAGTGAAGGTATTTTTTTTCTTCTGAAGATTGCTTGAGGTAATACTAATCTCAAAGGTTCTGTTTTTATCTATATTTGGTTATTTGTGAACAATGGTTGACGGGGACGAAGATCCGAAAAATCTTTAGGAGAACATTCGGATCCCACAAATAAAGATAAAGAAAAAAAAGAAGAAATACTTCATTCACATAGATCACAACTCAAGGTAGAAAAGTTTACAAGAACCAATAACTTTGGTTTATGGAGAACGGACGTAATGGATGCTCTTGTTCATCTTGACCTAGAAGAAGCTCTAGAAGGTCAGCTAGTGGAGATGTCTGACAAGAAGTGGAACAAGATGAATAAATTGTGTCTTGCTTCGATACGAGGGTGTTTAGCAACTGCAGTAAGAGTTAATTATCAGCACGAGACTTCAGCTAAGGATCTCTGGGAAAATCTAGAGAAGGAATACCTTGTGAAGAACGTGGCAAATAAGATACATCTTAAAAGGAATTTGTATCGCTATAACATGAAGAGATGTGCAACTCTAACCGAGCACCTAGATTCATATAATAAACTTCTTGTTGAGTTGGTTAACTACGATGAGAAGATCAATGACGAGGAACAAGCTTTGTGTCTGATAAACTCTCTTCCTGAAAAGTATGAACCCTTGATAAAAGCATTAATGCACGTCAAGGACAAGATGACATACGCAGAGGTCACTAAAACATTGCGTAGTGAGGAGTTCAGGAAGATGGATCGTGAATACCTTGCAAGTGAAGCTAACAATGACTTGCTTCTTGCAAGAGGTCGTTCAATAGACAGGAGAAGGAAGACTGGTAGTTATGGGAAAGGTAGAGGACGTTCTAAGTGTAGAACGCGACTGCAGAAAGATGAGTGTGCTTGGTGTCATGACTTCGGTCGTTGGGATAAGGATTGTCCTAAGCGTAAGGAAAGAAAAGGAGATAACAACAAGACCGAGGTGAACATTGCAAAAGGTAATGAAGAATCAGATGATGCTTCTGATTTCTCGCTAACTGTGTGTTTATGGGTGAAAACTATTTCTGCCGGTTTTGGTAATTTGGGATGTGTAGATGAGAAATGAGTCTAAACCTTAAACAAATGCACTGCGCGGTGAGTGCTTGTAGATTCGAGAGATCAATCCGTGCAAGTCCGGCCTAAACCAAGAAATGGCCGTTTCCTGACTTGTTTCGGTCACAAAGTGAAGGAGATGGGGTTGATCTTAGGGAGGGAAGCGAAGAAGGTGTTGAGAATGTGAAGATGTTGGCTATGAATTACTTGTATCAGAAAGCTGAACTGGCTTGCAGGGTGTAAGCTATCAGTTCCGGTGTTTGAATACGATGGTATCCACACTTGCCTCTGTTGTCTGGACTTGTTCTTGTTTAAAAAATAGGATGGAGAACCTATTTATACAAGTCTTTTAGCCTAACCTTCGTATCTCGTGGGAAGTGGAGAAAGTGGAGTGATGGAGTAGTGGAGTGTAGTGTCATGTGTTGCCCACTTCTCCCATCATCACTTAACCGTGTCCGACACGCTTATGCCCACTTCTCCCATCATCACTTAATCATGGTGTGGTAAAGCGACGTCCATGATTTCACCTTTTTATTGACACGCTCTTGTGATGGCGCGTTCAAACATCCGTGTGCGCTGCATGGAAGACATGGCCAAAGCTAACGACCGGATCCGAGGACCAATACCCCCTCCCGTGCTACACCCTCGCATCATGTATCCCCGGCTCGCCGAGGCCTTGTGACATGATTGATATAGCCACTCCGCCACCATCTCTTCTCCAACCACATCACCACCACCAACAACTCTCCGGAATGTGTGGGAATCGTGGGACCCAAAAAGCACGGTAGCATGTAATGCTAAATTGAATAACACGCCCGGATTAGCCAAAGGCGTTATTCGGTTTTAGTTTAATTTTGCTGTGGTTTGAGGAAACCCTAGTCGAACTAATGATCAAATGTTTTCTTGTGATACACTTTGTATCCAACGTGTGCACCGTAGTATTCCTCCGTGTAGTTTACACTGCAACTCAAGCTTAATGAAATCAATGTTTATCTACTTGCATCATGGTGTGGAGAAACACCTTAGGTAAAGTGACGGGTGGTGATCACCAAGACGCCTATATGTTACACCGTTGTTACCAATTAACTCGAGCACCACAAGTCCTTGATCGACCCGATAGCCAATCAATCAACCGAGCACGATCGGCAAGAGCCGGTGAAAATAGTTAGGGTTTCATTGCTGTTTTAGGTTGGAGTTGCATGTATAAGAGAAAGAGTTGTGGGTGTTTGGAGACGAGATGATCTTTTTGATTTCATCATGTTTTAATTTAGTTGCTAGGTTTCATTGAAACCCTAATTCCATGACTGTTTTTAACTCAGGAATCAGTTGATGGAATTATGGTTTTAGAAGATTTTTAACACTAATTCCTTTGATTAGTTATACTTAATTAGATAACTAATGCTCAAGTTAAGCATCCTAGAGAAACTCAAATTATCCTTATCTCACATGACTAACTTAGTGAACACACAACATGGTTTAGTCAACCCCAAAGACACATTTGTTCTATTTGTTTACCTTAGTTTAGGTTTATATCACATTCAACATCAGCCGGGACATTACCTTCACTTAGATTTCTTAGATCATTCAAGAGCACCCCTAGTCCTTGTGGATAATGTGTTAACTCCTAGTTTGCAATCAACAATGGAAACACTCTTTGGAGCAAAATGCTAGACTTGAAAGGAATGTCACACGACTTTAGGTTCGCATTAAGTGCCTCTTCTCGTGAACCCCATGAATGATGCTTCTTCGATATTCATGCATGTGATGTTGATATGGATCCCGCAACCTAGATGTACCTAACCTCTCTCCGAGTCACAAATCAAACCCTTCACCCAACCTAGGTGTAGTTTGTCACAAAATTGTTTGTGCTTCCCAAGTCCTCTTGACTATTTTGCATCAAAGTATGACACCTTTAGGGAAAACTACGCCACTTCTCCCATCATCAGAGATTCCGACCTGACTTATTAGAGCGTTAAAGGGATTTAACTGAGGGCGAATTAGGTGCCGTTTAGATATTCTGTAAGAGAATTGTGATCACCCATAGTGGAGACCGTCCATGATTTCCTTCTAAATATCGATTTGCGCTGCATCTCTCTCTCAATCAGAAGACCCATAGAACGACCGCTCTTGTGATGGTTTCTTGAGAGATTGATGTTAATTGCCGATCGGTGAGAAGTGAGTGAGTACGACTAATGGTTGATTTTCCTTTCTTAGAGATCATCGAAAAAGATTCGTTGTTCTTTCATATGGTATGGTTACTTATCGACTTAAGGATGAGAATGATAGTTCTAACTTGCATGCACTCTATGTCCTCATAGCTTCTAGGATGCTTGAGACTGCTCCGAAGTCGGAGAAGGTTTTGTGGGTAAACGAGACTACAACTCGTCCACTAGGGACACCTAGACCAATACCCCGGAGAAGCCGAGAGCCAAAGAGCGAAGAATTGGATGTATCCCCCCGCGTTTGTGACATGATTGATATTTCTTTTCCCTCATCCAACGGAATGATGGGTCCCGTGTGGGACCCAAAAAAACGGTAGCATGTAATGCTAAATTGAATAACCCGCTCTCTTCTCCAACCACATCACCACCTCACCAACAACTCTCCTCGATTGTGCCGCACCATCACTGCCAACAACCCGCACTTCTTTTCTAGTTTCTACCAAATTCTAAACCGAATCGAGACATCTAGAGAGGTCCATACTTGTGAAGTATCGTGTGTATTCTATGCTTTAGGTTGGAGTGCATGCATCATGGTGTGGTAAAATTTAGTGACGGGTGGTGATCACCAAGATACGCCTTGGATGCATTGTGTTAGGTCTCAACTGACCAATTAACTCCTTTGACCGGGGTTGTATAACCAAGCCTTTAGATATGTGAAGTTGGACGGACGAGATGATCTTTGAGATACTCATCTGGTTGATGGAATCCTATGGTTTTAGAAGAGGCGCAAGCATCCCTCTGTGACGGACGAGATGATCTTTGAGATACTCATCTCACGACCGTTGAAATCTAAGCATCCCTGGGATACGATTTTTGCCGGGCCGATCGTACATGCGTGTAGACGGCATGACGGTGTAGGCGCCCATACCCCATTATCTCACGAAAGTGTGATCTGGACCACTCAATTCGTCCGGCAAAGTCGAGTGGTCGAGATCAGTTTGCGACAGAAAACAAGTGCAAACAAAAGCCGCGCATCGTGCCAACTTCGGGCGCGCGTTCCAAGACGACCAATCTTGGTCGGTCTTGGCCGATCGGTCTCAACGTGTAGGTGATAGGCTGGTGTTCACGCCTATACTGACCGTCTCATGAAAACGTGATCTAAGCCACTCAAATCGTCCCGCGAAGTTGAGCGGTCGAGATTAGTTTGCAATTGGGAAGTGTAACCACGCTAGTTTGGGCGGACGATTTGGGATAACCAGGGCATGGTATTCCTTGGCCGACCGGTGAGGGGATAGATGGGTCCACGGTGGTCATGTTGGTATAACCGGACCTGCTTAATCTAATCCTGGACCCTCCATTCGTGTCGGAGAAGATGGACGCTCGTGATGCTCATAAGACCATAATTTTGGGTTTCACGACCGTGCGTCATGCTCCATTCGGGCGTACGAATTGGGATGACCAACCATGGTTGGTCATGACCGATTGGTCAGGTATATAGCGGGCCCACGGTGATTGTGTTGACATGCTCGGGCCTTTTGAATCTACATCTACACCCTCCATCTATACCGCAAAGATGGATGGTTGAGACTTGTTTTTGTGACACATGCAATGTGCCGCAAACCCTAATTTAGGTTTTCCGCCCATACCGCTCTGGTTTGGACGTTTTGGCAAGCTATGCCAATCTTTTGGGGAGGCCGACCATGCGGGGTCCGCGTTGGTCCTGGCGATGAATATTCCATACCTTCTTGGGGGTTATAGAATTGATCCGGGCCATCCAATCATGCTTTAGTGAAGTTGGATGATCGAGATCATTTCCGGTTGTCGATACGACAGTCCGGATGCTCAATCGGGCTAGTATAACACACCGAGAGTTGCTCAATCGGGCTAGTATAACACACCGAGAGTTGCAGCCTGTACGGGTATTTCGTACATGCTTTTATTATAATGCTTGGAGGTTCGTGTTGCTCTGCTGAGAGCAACACTCAGTCGTCATGCCGCACTGATAATGAGTACAGGAAATACAAGGCTCGCTTTTACGCATTAATTAATAATGCTATAAATTCACAGGGTATATGGGATTGTTGCTACATGCTCCAACCTGGATGAATTTCGTGTATTTAATTCACAGAATGGGATTGTTGTCACATGCTCCATTCTAGGTGAATTAGTAAAGTGAAGAAGTATTCATCACTCATTAATGACTTTATCTTTTACAAGATGTTAGCGCATAATTTTCTGGCTTTTACAATTTTAACCTTAAATGAAAATCCACCATCAACATTGTGACACCATTAGCTTGTGCTATTACAGATGGTACATGGGTATTAGATACTGGAGCAACATATCATATATGTCCATATTGTGACTGGTTCTCAAGTTTTGAAGAGCTTGATGGAGAAGTACGTATGGGAAACAATCATACCTGCAGGGTGATTGGGATTGGTAGTGTTCGTATCAAGATGCATGATGGTATGGTTAGAGAGTCAAGGAGGTAAGATTTGTACCTGCCATAAAGAAGAATCGATTTCACTCGGAACTTTAGAAGCTAAGGGCTATAAGATAGTCGCTGAAAATGGTTTTCTAAAGGTAATCTCCGGATCTATGGTAATCATGAAGGGCACACGTCATCATAACTTATACTAATTGATTGGGAGTACAACAACAGGAGATGTGTCTATTTCTGAACACATCGAGAGTGCAGCTACCGAGAAGACAAAGCTATGGCACATGAGACTTGCACATCCAGGTGAGAAGTCGTTGCATAGGTTGATTCAACAAGACTTGTTGAAAGGTGCTATTGCCTGCAAGTTAGCATTTTGTGAACATTGTGTCAAGGGCAAGAAAACAAGAACAAGCTTTGGCACAGCTATCCACAATACTAGTGGAGTTCTTGACTATGTTCACTCAGATGTTTGGGGTCCTTCCAAGAATACATCATTGGGAGGGAAACATTGGTTTGTGTCGTTCATTGATGATTATTCTAGGCGCGTATGGGTGTACACCATGAGGCATAAGGATGAAGTCCTAGAAATCTTTGTGAGGTGGAAAAAGGCAACTGAGACTCAAACTGGCAGAAAGATCAAAGTACTATGTTCGGACAATGGTGGAGAGTACAAGAGTGATCCGTCATTGCAAGTATGTCAGGATGAGGGGATAAAGAGGCACTTCACATTTAAGAAGACACCGCAACAGAATGGGGTAGCTGAACGCATGAATCGTACTTTGCTGGAGAAGGTACGATGTATGTTATCTAATGCTGGATTAGGTAAAGTATTTTGGGCTGAGGCAGTTACATATGCGTGCTTCCTCATTAATAGGTTGCCATCAGCTGCATTAGAAGGTAAAACTCCTATGGAGAAGTGGTCTGGTAAACCAACTTATGATTATGACTCAATTCATATCTTTGGTTGTCCTGCGTGGTATCATGTTAGTGAAAACAAGCTTGATAACCGTGCCGTGAAAGGAATCTTTGTGGGTATGAAAAGTGGAGTGAAAGGGTTCAAAATTTGGAATCCAGTTGAGAAGAAGATAGTCATGAGTAGAGATGTCACATTTGATGAGATGTCTATGGTAAAGTCTTGGGGTTCTCGACAGGTGGAGAACAAAAGCACCAATACTAATGAGCCTTTGCAGCAGGTGGAGATTGATGCAACTCCACCAAATCCAATTAAGTCTGTATCTGTTCAGAATACCTCTGAAGATATTCGGTCTGCAATAGAGGTAACTACTGAAGTTCCAAATGATAGTGACACTATTGAGGAAGAGAAACAAGAGTCAGTAGAAGATACAAAAGCTACGGTCACGAAGACCATAGCAACCAGCAAACCGAGAAGATCAACCAGGAAGCCTGGTTGGATGAATGATTACATTTCTTATGCATTACCAGTTGTTGAAGATGGTACTACTACTTCCTATTTAGAAGTTGTACGCAGTGCAGAGTGTAAAGAATGGGAAGGAGCAATGAAGGACGAGATAGAGTCTCTTTACAAGAATGGCACATGGATTCTTATGAAGCTTCCGAACGGTAAGAAGGCCATAGGGTGCAAGTGGGTATAAGCTAAGAAAGAAGGATCTTCGGTGAATCAAGTACGCTACAAGGCAAGGTTAGTTGCAAAAGGTTATGCCCAAAGAGAAGGGATTGACTACAATGAGGTGTTCTCTCCAGTGGTAAAACACTCATCAATCCGTATTTTGTTGGCCTTGGTAGCACAATATGATTTAGACCTAGTTCAGATAGATGTTAAGACGGCATTCTTACATGGTGATCTAGAAGAGGAGATCTATATGACTCAGCCGAGTGGGTTCAAGGTTGCTGGAAAAGAAGATTATGTATGTAAACTAAAGAGATCGTTGTACGGGCTGAAGCAGTCTCCAAGACAATGGTACAAGCGATTTGACCAGTTTATGATAGGCCAAACATACACAAGAAGTCACTATGACCATTGTGTATACTTCAAGAAGCTACGTGATGGGTCTTTCATATATTTGCTCTTGTATGTCGATGATATGCTGATTGCATCGAATAACAAGAAAGAGATTGATAATTTGAAGTGCAAGTTGTCATCTGAGTTTGAGATGAAAGATCTGGGAGAGGCTAAGAAGATTCTTGGTATGGAGATTCAACGTGACAGAGAGAAGGGTAAGGTTTATTTGTCTCAGAAGGCATATTTGAAGAAAGTGTTACAGAAGTTTGGTGTCTACGAAGGAACTAAATCCATAAGTACTCCTCTTGCTGCTCATTTTAAGTTGATTGCTCGTATGTCTCCCACTACTAAAGAAGAACGAAAGTATATGGCCCAAGTCCCATATGCTGATGTATACGATGGTATGTACAAGGCTGGACATTTCACATGCAGTTAGTATGGTCAGCTGTTATATGCATTGTCCTGGTAATGGACATTGGCATGCTGTGAAATGGATTTTGAGGTATCTTTATGGTACAGTTGATGTTGGCTTGGAGTTTGTGAAGGATAGAAGAAACAATCGGTTGTGTGTTGGGTATGTGGATTCGACTATCTTGGGTGATTTGGACAGAGACGTTCAACTACAGGGTATGTATTTACCATAGCGAGGAGCACCGATTAGTTGGAGATCAATATTGCATTCTACTGTGGCGCTTTCAACTACGGAGGCGGAGTATATGGCAGTGACATAGGCATTTAAGGAGGCTATATGGTTACAAGGTTTGCTAGATGACTTAGGAGTTGTGCAAGACCAACTGCCTGTGCATTGTGATAGTCTAAGTGCAATTTATTTGGCTAAGAATCAAGTGCATCATGTTAGAACCAAACATATAAACGTACGGTTTTACTTTGTGAGAGAAATTCTTGAAGAAGAAGACATTCTACTTGTGAAGATCGATACCAAAGACAATCCAGCTAATATGTTGACTAAAGTAGTATCTGGGATCAAGTTTCGATATTGTTCGAAATTGATCCACATCCTTCCGGTTTGGTGAAAGGCCCTTTTGGGGTAGAGGTTCTTAGGAACCTGGTGGAGGTCTTCTAGCAAGGCCATTTGAGAGAACTACGGTCGAGTTTGATTCCTATTGAGGATACGTAGGCAGCCAGTGATGGTTCAATCGACGTAGGTTAGATTAGATAATAGACGATGGAATAATGGGTAATCATCACCTTAGTTTTTTGAGGTGCACGAAAAATTATAAAAATAGGTTGGTAACCCTCGATTTCTATTGGTAGAGGGCCGAGCTCTCTAGAATTCAAGCTTTTGGCCTAACTTTCAATGTGAGGCCAGCAATTTCTACTCAAATTATATATACAATACGCGATGGTTTGTGGTTGATAGAGATCATCTACAGAGAGAGTATGTGTCGTAGTCGGTGAGAGAGACTGGGAATTTTAGATAAACAGACGAAGAAGAAGAAGAGCCTGCGCCACGCGTGTAAAAATAAGGTTGATTTTCACGCACATGTGGACTTCTGAGGTGGGTATGAATTATGTTCACCCACGTTACCTCATTCATAAGGGAATTATAATGTGAGCGAACATAATATAATTTGAATATTAAAATTTGGACTTCTATTATTGGACGACGATCAAAGGGAGGAGTCCCTTAGTGATGAAAAAATGGTGATTTTGTCCGTCACAATGTTTGTGCAGAGAAACTGAAATTGGTTTTCTGGAAATCACAATTTCATGAAATTAAGCTCAAACTTGGGATCATCAATCAAATTGATTACAGATTTCAGTCAGACACCATTAAACAAACAGATTCACATTTCAAATTTCTTTAAAATAGCCATCTGATCCGTTGAAATCGATAAATTTCAGTATCATTTTATTAAAAAGCAGTTCCCTTTCATCGTCGGCCTTCACTGCTTCAGCAGTAAGCTAGTGCTAATTGGGACAACACTATGGAATATGTTGTTAATGGCACCAACTTTTGATAATGGCTCTTGAATGTCAACGTCAACAATCCGAGCATGCATTTGCACATTATCACCATTGATGTGGGTTTGAATTTCGTGGAATTATGGTTCCGTCAGTTACAAGAAGTGTATGCGACCTATTCTATGTCATTGGATCTGTCCATGTCCAACGGGCGCAAAATGGCAGGCGCATCGCGCGTGCGAGTATACTAGTATAAATGAATCTAAGAGTGTTTAAATTGAAATTCAAAAAAATAAATGATCGAAACTGATTTGCAAAAATCAAAAAGGCATTAATGCATATGTTAATGGGTTTGATATAATCTTGAATAAGGTACAAGGATTTAGCCTGAGTTTGCTTCAGATGTTACTTAAGGAAGAACTAGGATGAGTTATAGAAGTTGATGTTGTTAAAATTGTACTCTACAAAAATGATGTTGGGATCAAAAGAGTGGATAAAATGGTGGAATGGATATTGTTGTGGATGTATGGGTAGTTGAGAGGGTTCTTGAAGAGAAGAAATAGTCATGGAGGTAAGCTGGCAGTGTTACTGAAATTACAGGATATAATCAATTTCAGTTAGACATAAGAGATATATGTTGGTAGGTCGGTCAAGGTATAGATTAGGAAATCTAGTTGGTTAAGGAAACCAAGTACTTGTGTCCTAAGTATAACAACTTAAGAGGTTTGTCTCTTAGAGCTAAGTTAGGAAACCCTATACTTGTAGGAAAGTAATCCTTGTTAAGGAATGTGTCTAGTCCTATTGATGTGTATAAATAGCCATAGAGAGAACTAGAGAAAATACACCAAACTAGTAAGAGTTCTCTTCTTCTCTGCTTAGGATTTGTATATTCCAACCTATACGGTGATATATAAAATTGCTTATTCCTTCCCGAGGATTCAACCTCGTTAAATGTTTGTTCTTCTTGTGTGTGTGATTGTGTTCTTGGCAATATTGAGATACCTCGTAGTAGTGCAAACCTAATGCTTCCGCAGGCTTTGGCGCAACAATATAATGGTGCTTGAATAAATAATAATGAAGTTGGAGTTGCAGTTCATGGAATTGGTGGATGTTGAACTGATGTTGCAGGGGGGGCGTGGATTACCTAAGTTGAAAATGATGTTGTTATTAATGGCGTAGATATGTAATTGAGATGTGCAGATGGAAATAGGCGTGCAACTGAAAATTCAATTGTAGCACAAGTGAAGGTGATATGCACCATGGCATGATGGGATTTAAATTTTATATGTCGCAAGCGTACGGTTTTCGATAAGACAATATATTTATGCGGTTCGTTCCACAGGGACTAAAATATTGTTATCTTTAATTTCTAATTAAATCATAAGCTAAAAATAATAAACAAAAAGAATATATATTAATTTGAAAATGATAAATAAAAAAGAACGGAAAAGAACGTACCACGGCATTCGAGTCCACCATTGTAAATAAACTATATTATTATCTTTACTTTCTAATTAAATCATAAGCTAAAAATAATAAACAAAAAGAATATATATTAATTTGAAAATGATAAATAAAACAGAATGGAAAAGAACGTACCACGGCATTCGAGTCCACCATTGTAAATAAACTCTTAATAAAACTCCTCGAACCGTCTTGAGACGATTTAGGACACGAATTGATATCTCGGATGATAAAACATTTAAACCAAATGAATTCTCAAAATACTAATAAATCTAGTCATTTAGATGCTGGTCTCTAATTAGAGTATTTATAAAGAAAGGAAGCACGATGATACATAAATAAAATTATTATCATTACGAGCGAGAATATAGGACCGGAAGAATTATCTATCATATTGGTAGGCCTCGAAAGTGTATATAAATTTATGACCTACTTGTAATACCGCAAGTGCACGGCGTCTATCGGAGACGCGGCAAGTACGGGTCGATCCCACAAGGACTTGTGTGTGCTTTGTGTGTGATCTAAGGCTTCTTCAACTGAGTTTCAAGTGAAAATGTGTAGTGACAAGGTAACAACAGGGGGGTTTTGCCGATACGGCTGGGATGAAATGAAATAAACCTAAACTAAGGTATACAGTGACGAAAGAAAGGCTTGCTAGGTCTTCAAATCCACCTCTGAATTCCTACTATGTGCTCAACTAGTTTGAGTTCTTGTTCTTATACCAGACAAGTGAAGCTTGTCACTAGCTACCACTTATCTAAGAGTTTCCCCAAGTGATAACTTAAATAGCAGCTAAGGCACTAACCCTAAGTACTAGTTGTCTAATTTAGCACAACTAGTCAGGGGAATTAGTATTAAAATTAGAAGCAAGAGCTGAATCACTCTCAACTCAGTATTAACCTAACTACAGTGCATCCATGGCTTTGGTATGCACTGTGAGAGAAAAGAGTTGAAGTGATAAAATTTGAAGCTATCTAATACATTAAGCTCTCAAGAACATTCAACACAGTTCAAACACAATTGTGAATTAGGGTTTCAGTGAAACCCTAGCAATTAAATTAAAACATGATAGAATAACAAAATACACAAAATTAAAGCTAAATGACTGCTCTGGCTAATCCAGATGTTTTTTCTAACATCACAATTCAGTTCTATTTATACATGCAACAGACTCAACAACCAAACCCTAATTCACAAAATCGAAAATAAATCAAAAATAAATCAAACCTACTCTAACCCATACTCTCTGATTCGGTTGTTGGCTCTACTCATGCTTCTCTGACTCCATTAATCGATAGCTTACACAGAACCCTAACCCTAGTTCCATTTATCTCTTTCATAGCCTCTAGAGTTGTTGAGAGAGGCTAGGAAAGGGATAACTAAAACTAGAGGTGACGAAGATGGAGCGGCTGTTGTGATGGCTTGTCAGGGTAAGGTGAGGTGGTGTTGTCTCTGGTGGTGGTATGGGTGAAGAAGGAGGTGGCGGAGCAGAGCTCTGCTCTGATGGAGACGGGAGAGAAGAGAAGAAAGAGAAAGATGGAAGGGAAATGGTCTGCTCGAGTGGGGGTATAGGGTATGGTTGATTCGGTGTAAAGCAGGTGCAGCAAAGGACTGAAGAGAAGGGCCTAGCGAGCGTAGGATGGAGCTGATGGAGATCTGAACGGCTCAGGGATGTAGACGGTTTTGGTGTGATCTAGTGTTGCACGGGAGCAGCGATCTATGATGCACGTGGAGGCAGCGACCATTGGATGTGGAAGATAGAGATCTCAACGACTTGGAGTGAACGGACTCGGATCCGGGTCGCGGGTCGGGTCTAGCTCAAGCCCATGTTCTGTAGATGACTTGCTACTTGTTGGGTTGCAAGCTTGCTGCAAAGGCTTTGGCTATCTCGCTCCATAGATGCTCGACTCAATTCTTTGCTCTTTTGCTCCTCAGTTTCTCCGAGCTTTATTTATTACTTAAAAACACAAAATTAATTAATACAAATATTTATTCTTGAAAACAAGGAAAACACAGAATATGGGATAATATCTGATTTCTAAGCGCAAAAGATGAGTAAAATGCCAATAAAAAGGTGTATAAATATGCACTATTTGGCACTCATCAAATACCCCCAAACCTGAATTTTACTTGTCCTCAAGTGAAACAGAAAAATAAGAAATCCTAACTACACCCCGTCGCAGTCTCTCGAATGCATTTAGCGTATGCACTAAGCCTTTAAACCCCTAGGTGTCCCTAGTGGACGAGTTGTAGTCTCGTGAGGGTTTACCAGAGGTGTACCCACAAAACCTTCTCCAACTTCAGAGTGTAAAAGAGTCTCAAGCCTCCAAGAAGCTATGAGGACATAGAGTTTCTGCATGCTAGTAACAGAAGTTAGAACTATCGAAGAACGCATTCTCATCCTTAAGTGCTGAGCGAGAAGTAACCATACCATATGAAAGAACTCGGATTCGATTGTGATCATAAGCCTCGACTTCTGCCTCACCATTAGGGTTTTATGATAATTGCACTCAAAAAGATCGCTTTTTTAGTCTCTCATGTGTGCAGGCAGGAATAAAGAGAGAAATCCTGCACACGTTGTAGGTAAGAAGGATAACCTTCCGAAATAAAATCTGGAGACTCCACAGAAGTGTGGACAAAAAGAATCTTTTTTCCTGGATGATCTCTAAGAAAGGAAATCAACCATTAGCAAGGGGTGGGAGTACTCACTCACTTCTCACCCGATCGGCAATTAATATCACTCTCTCATAAGAACCATAGAAACGTCTTCAATCTTCGGTCTTCGGTCTTCAAATGTTGATGACGAACTTCTAAACTTCACAAAAACTTGACAATTTTTAACTTTCTACTCAATTTCCTTGTTGTTTGGATTTTTCTTTTTGAACTCTTCTTTACCATGGTGGTAGCAAAAATAAACTACAATATATTTTTTTTTTTTTTTTTTTTTTTTTTTTTTTTAAAAAAAGTTAAAATAAAAATACAAATAATGAAACAACTAACTCCATGGACAAAGGACTTTGTCACTCAATTTTTCCACAACTTGTATTGTCTTGATTTTATAAATTTTATTAATTCTCATCCTATTTTCTTTTCTTTGTTGCACATAAACCTTGGACTATATCAATTTTTCTTTCAATATTCGATTACTGCTCAGGTTCTTGACGATGATGTGTTTCTATGGGTCTTGCTGATTGAGAGAGAGAATGATGCTAACTACAAATCGGTATTTAGAAGGAGTTTTCATCTTTAGACGTCACCCTCATGATTGACAAAAACTAGCACTCGAGAGATCAAAAGTAGTCTTTGAAAATGGTGCGAAGTTGGGTAGCTCACCATTCCTACCCTAATTTAAGTAAGGTGACACACACTCTAACAGCTTTTCTAGAAAGTTGCAAAAATTGAAGGTTGGTGCCTCACTTGATGTAAAATGGGTAGTCTCCACTATGGGTGATCACAATTCTACTACCGAATATCTAAACAAAGACCTAATTCCCCTCGGTATGGTTAAATCCAATTTTAACGCTCTAATCAACTAAGAAACCCGATTGTGTTCTCCGGTACTTCCAAGTTCTGTTATTTCGGTCAGAATCTCTATGTAAACATAGCTGAAAGCATGCTAGTGACTCTAAAATCTCTAAAAGTTGGAGGTTTTTACAAAAAGAGTTTTGAATTGAATTTTTTTTTTTTTTTTTTTTTTTTTTGAAAATAAAAGATTAAAAAGACTAAAAACTCTATATGCAAAAATATGCAAATGCACCCCCAAACCTAAATCAAACATTGTCCTCAATGTGTCGACAGATAGAAAAAATTTAAACAGTCACATACCGAGAGAACTATGCTGATAAGAGAAAAGGGAAGAGATTACCGGAATGTCGGCGGGAGCACGGTTAAGCTTCTTTAGTCAAGGCTAGAATCCAACATTCTCAACGGAGATCATATCGGATTAGCAGAATAAATGCGCATAAAGACTCAACCGATTCAAGAAAAGAAAATTTAACAAGTCCTTTGGATATATACAATGAAAATTCACCATAAACCAACAGTCTAAAGAGTTGAGGATCAACCCAATAGAAAATATATACAAACATTAACAGCCTTACACAGATATAAAATGAGAGTGCAAGTAAGACTGCAAATGGGAATGAGTTTCCCCCAAACCTAAACTTGTGAACGGGTGTGTTTGAAAGCACAAAATCTTGCAATTTTAAAGGTACATCATGCAAAAGGTCTAACTCAAAGTGAGTTTTGTTAAAAACAGAAATGAGACATACACATTCCAACTGTGGCTCTTTAAAAGTGTTATACTTTGATGCAAAATAGTCCAAGAGGACTTGGGAAGCACAAAGCTCTAGGCCTAAGTTAGGCATTTTCAGAAAAGTTGGTTTTGCAATTTTGTGACAAACTACACCTAGGTTTGGTGGAGGAGTTTCAATTTGTGACTTAGGAGAGAAAGTAGGTACATCTAAGTTGTTTTCATGCATAAGATCATTTGCACCATCACATACTTTCCTAAGGTCAGAAGAGGGTAAATCATGTTCACCAACATAGAACAATTCATCAATCACCATGTCATAATCATCAGAGAGCGGGCAACATATTGTGATATGGGCGAATCGACACAACAATAATATCATGATCCAAAAGAACATTAGTGTCAACAAGATTCATCCTTTCCTAAGTCACAAACAAGTTGTGAAGCATGCTCACATTCACTGAAGAATTTCACAAAGCCAAGCTCATAATCCATATCACATATATAAATGTTAGAAGAGGTATCATTCATAGGGTTCACAGAAGAGACGCCTAACGTCTCTGAACCAAAAGATTCCATCATATTATCTGCATACACATGTTCTTCTAACATATCATATTCATCATCATCATCATCATAACAAAAATGCATTTCCTATTAGCATTTCT
Organism: Papaver armeniacum; assembly: GCA_023531295.1. Classification (NCBI taxonomy): domain Eukaryota; kingdom Viridiplantae; phylum Streptophyta; class Magnoliopsida; order Ranunculales; family Papaveraceae; genus Papaver; species Papaver armeniacum. Next base: position 16,614 of record JAJJWW010002751.1, on the reverse strand, counting down.
AGTATACTCATTTACCTCTAGATTAGGTTCATATTCAGTGTTCGTTGCATGAGTAGGAAGAGAAACACTATTTTCAAGATTTTCTTTATTAGGGACAATAATCATTCTATCATGAACTGCCTTCCATTCTTCTTTTTCTAAATGAATCAGGTTCATCTTTAAGAACATGTGACATTGTTCAATGGAGGGAGAGTCTTCAATAGTGGGTATGCATGTTTCATATGAATAATCATTAAATGGTTGTGCACATGGTTCACTAGAGAAAGGGATGATCATGCATGTTGCTATATGGATGGTCATGTATTGCATTCAGTTCAAGCCTAGCATTTTGCTCCATGAGAGTTTCTATTAGTGATTGTAAACAAGGAGTCGGGGGAGTATAAAATTGTTCATCTCCCCACTGTGGTGACTGATACATGTGCTCATGATGGTTAGGGTATGAGTACTCAAGGTCAGGGCCCTGAGAAGGCTCATAATATGCCCTAAAATCATTATGGTCTGTGGGGGTTTCATACTGTGAAGCATGCCCGTAAGCAAGCTCTCTAATGGATTTGTTTCCATCCCCAGATGCAGACCAAAATCCTGACATGATTTAATAACTCAAATTGAACTCAAAGCCCAGTTGTAGTGGACTTAGTTTGGTTTATTGGGTTTCATTTGGTTTTGTTGGGTTTGGTTTGTGTTTGGTTTTGTGGGCTTGTTGTTTGGTTTTGTAGGAAGCCCAACAATTGTGTGCAAAGCCTAGGTTGTGTTTGAAAAAGTATAGCCCAGAAATGAATTGAGTTGGGCTGAGTTTTGGTGTAAGCCCAAGTTAGGTTAACATGTGCAGACCCAGTGAAAAGGGGTGCAGCCCAGCAGACTCTGGGCTCAGTTTGGTTGCAGCCCAGGTTGTGTTGATCAGCCCAGCAGTGTGGGTTATGTGGGCTCAGTTTAGATTGATGGCCCAGTATGTGGGATGGTTTACTCACAGAGCCCAGGGTGTGTGCAAAACCTAGTTGTGTTAGCCCAGGTGAGCTGGGTTTCAGTTTGTCATCAGCCCAGTTGTTGGGTTTCTGGTTATGTGCAGCTCAATGATTGCACAGCACAAGTTATGTGCTCAAATCAACACAGAACATACAGCACAGGGTCAGGTTGAGTACTTACTGGCAATCATCCAAAGCAAGGCAAAGATCGAGGTTGAGTATGCTCAGGGTTGTGGAGTTTGGGCTTCAGTGAGACACAGCTCAAAAATCACACAATTACCAGCATACAGGGATGGTTTGGTGCTGAAGGAGAGTGCACAGAGTGGCAATGAATCACACAGGCTATGCTCAGCACAGTTTGAACTTATACACAGCACACAATTGACATATCAATTCAAGTACCCGAAGTGCCTTAAGAATTGCACAAAGACAAGAGAAAAGCAATAAACTCTGAGCAGCCTATGCACAGTTGCCTAGGTCTGATAGTTTGAAAGTCAGGTCAGGTTACGCAATTCCTCACAGATGCTGGCTCAATTGCTCAATGGTTCACACTTGGCTCAAACTTGTAGCTTCAGGGGCTAGCAAGTGAGCAGGGTCTGGCATTCAACACAATAGTCAAGCAAGTATCATTCATTCATTCATGCAAAGTTTGGGATTATGCTCAGGGCTTTGGCTCAACAGGGATCAGTTGTCTTCCCCTGTGGTAGCTCAGCCAACTTGGCTGTCCAAATTGTCACTTAGCAAGTTGTGACTCTAGGTGTTGAATTCTCAGGTCATTGACATATTTGGCTTAGCTCTAATTTAGCAGCATGCACATATAATTGGCTCTCACAGGTTATGCAGGGGAGCGAGATGGCTCACGGGGCCTGTGGCATCAACAAACTTGCCTCGAGTTGATGTCAACTGTCTCGATTGACTTCAATCGGGATTTCTCACAAAGCTAAACTCAAAATAGCGACTACGAGGCACTGCAGGCTGAGGATGATTAGCGGCACAAAGTTATTCACGACTTTCTTGCAGCTTAGCACAGCACAATACAAATTGTGCTCAACTCAGCACTGCTTAGCAGGCTTGTGCTTATAGCAAAGCAAACTTATAGATCAAAAGGTACAGCTCAGAGTGGCAGGGCAGATTTAAGCTACAGCTAACTTGGGTTTCCAAGTTGTGACCCAACACTTGCAGCTTCAGGGGGCTAGCAAGGTGGTTTCACACAGGCTCACACAAGGGTGTATGCTAGTTTAATATATTCTGTGGAGTCATGGAGTCACTTACCTGAGTTTGCAGTTTGCTCAGAGCTTTGTGACTCAGGCCCTGCGCTTTTCTTGGCCTTCTAGGCTTTGCTCACACAAAAAGCAGCCAAGTAGCAACTCGGTACTGTTGCTTAGAGGAAAATTCAGTTCTCATAAAAGTGCAACTTAAAGCAAAGAGAGTTGAATATTAACACGGCACATGCTCTGAGAGTATTTTGGGTGATTGGGACTAAGATTTACAAGTGCACTTTTACACACACTAGGCGGTGTTGCTTAGTTTCCTTTGTAAACTAGTGAAAAAGCTCAGTGAGCTAATAGCAAGAAACACTACAAATATGCACAGAGATAAAAGAAACACTAAGATGCAACATTTCATGAGCAATTTGGTTAACTAAGCTACACTACAACGAGAACTAATTTGCTCACTAAATTACAAATTACTTAAAAAGATATCTGATGACAAAAGTTATACTAACATTGAGGATGCAAAATAATGAAGGATAGTTAAGTTACACTAACAAAGAACTAAAAGTAACAATGCAGTGTGAGTATTTACAGGGATGAACTCAGTAAAGGCAGCAATTGATTACAAGGCACACGCCAAGTCCCCGGCAACGGCGCCAAAAACTTGGTAGGCCTCGAAAGTGTATATAAATTTATGACCTACTTGTAATACCGCAAGTGCACGGCGTCTATCGGAGACGCGGCAAGTACGGGTCGATCCCACAAGGACTTGTGTGTGCTTTGTGTGTGATCTAAGGCTTCTTCAACTGAGTTTCAAGTGAAAATGTGTAGTGACAAGGTAACAACGGGGGGTTTTGCCGATACGGTACAGGATGAAATGAAATAAACCTAAACTAAGGTATACAAAGACGAAAGAAAGGCTTGCTAGGTCTTCAAATCCACCTCCGAATTCCTAATATGTGCTCAACTAGTTTGAGTTCTTGTTCTTATACCCAGACAAGTGAAGCTTGTCACTAGCTACCACTTATCTAAGAGTTTCCCCAAGTGATAACTTAAATAGCAGCTAAGGCACTAACCCTAAGTACTAGTTGTCTAATTTAGCACAACTAGTCAGGGGAATTAGTATTAAAATTAGAAGCAAGAGCTGAATCACTCTCAACTCAAGTATTAACCTAACTACGAAGTGCATCCATGGCTTTGGTATGCACTTTGTGAGAGAAAAGAGTTGAAGTGATAAAATTTGAAGCTATCTAATACATTAAGCTCTCAAGAACATTCAACACGGTTCAAACACAATTGGGAATTAGGGTTTCAGTGAAACCCTAGCAATTAAATTAAAACATGATAGAATAACAAAATACACAAAATTAAAGCTAAATGACTGCTCTGGCTAATCCAGGCGTGTTTTCTAACATCACAATTCAGTTCTATTTATACATGCAACAGACTCAACAACCAAACCCTAATTCACAAAATCGAAAATAAATCAAAAATAAATCAAACCTACTCTAACCCATACTCTGATTCGGTTGTTGGCTCTACTCCTGCTTCTCTGACTCCATTAATCGATAGCTTACACAGAACCCTAACCCTAGTTCCATTTATCTCTTTCATAGCCTCTAGAGTTGTTGAGAGAGGCTAGGAAAGGGATAACTAAAACTAGAGGTGACGAAGATGGAGCGGCTGTTGTGATGGCTTGTCAGGGTAAGGTGAGGTGGTGTTGTCTCTGGTGGTGGTATGGGTGAAGAAGGAGGTGGCGGAGCAGAGCTCTCTCTGCAACTGATGGAGACGGGAGAGAAGAGAAGAAAGAGAAAGATGGAAGGGAAATGGTCTGCTCGAGTGGGGGTATAGGGTATGGTTGATTCGGTGTAACGCAGGTGCAGCAAGAGATTTGATGAGAAGGGCCTAGCGAGCGTAGGATGGAGCTGATGGAGATCTGAACGGCTCAGGGATGTAGACGGTTTTGGTGTGATCTAGTGTTGCACGGGAGCAGCGATCTATGATGCACGTGGAGGCAGCGACCATTGGATGTGGAAGATAGAGATCTCAACGGCATGGAGTGAACGGACTCGAGATCCGGGTCGCGGGTCGGGTCTAGCTCAAGCCCATGTTACCGTAGATGAGTTGCTACTTGTTGGGTTGCAACTGCTGCGCGGGCTTTGGCTATCTCTGCTCCATAGATGCTCGACTCCAATTCTTTGCTCTTTTGCTCCTCAGTTTCTCCGAACTTTATTTATTACCTAAAAACACAAAATTAATTAATACAAATATTTATTCTTGAAAACAAGGAAAACACAGAATATGGGATAATATCTGATTTCTAAGCGCAAAAGATGAGTAAAATGCCAATAAAAGGTGTATAAATATGCACTATTTGGCACTCATCACATATATCATAGTGTTAGAGCACTGCTCGGTCGAACTCGCATGTGTTGCTATCTCAAGCATGTTTGTCAATGTTAGTAATCAAAACTATAAGCCTTGATTTCTAGCCTATGTATAGATGTCTCGGACTAGGACATAGATTGTGTAGTTGAGCTTAGTTTTCACGGCGTTTATCATTTGAAGACGAAGAACTACTGAGGGGAGCTTGTGGAACTTCATCGACAAAAGGTATGTGAAGACTTAAACTCATCTATCACTTGGAAATTCTATTTCTACTATATCTCCTATATTGAGACATAAGTCGTATTACGATATAGTTTTCTATATACACATTTGAGATTTCGAGCTGAGTTTATCTCGCTTACATATTTCTCGAAATATGTGTTGGCAAGCTTTTGCTTCGACCAAGTTCATCTTATATCATGTGAAAATTGTCGAGTAACATCTTACATGGTTTATGATACAATCATTTGGTGTAGACTTGGAATGTTTCGATAATGATTATTTCAATATCTTGAAAATTGTTTTGATGCTAATAGTGTGTGAAAACGGCTATTGTCATCCTCTAAGAATGTTTCGGTGATTGAAATAAAGAGCTTAGAATCATGTAACCATCTTTGGATATAAGCATATAGTGTGTTCGCACATTTGTGTATAAGTCCAAAACCGGGAACCAAATGTATACATACTTGTGTGTGTACTAAATGGTTCATGGAGACTGGCTAAGTATGCGTACATGTACGCATACTAGCGGAAGTTCACGTCCGTGGATTTCTGCTGAGTTTGGAAATCAAAACCAACTCAAACCAGTTACCAAAGTACGCGTACACATACGCATACTAGCGGAAACTTCAAGTCTGTGAATTTCTGTTGAGTTTGAAAATCAAAACAAACTCAAATCCGGTTACTTAAGTATGCATACCTGTACACATACTTAAGTGGTTACTTTCTAAAATCGGTTATGTACATGAATTCAAACATTTAAAAAATAAGGAATGCAATCTTTGCAAACCGTGGCTATAATGTTCATGTATTGATTTGAGTGAATCAAACCGATTTTGCTCAATTGTGTTCTTGTATAATTCTATGAGAATATAGCAATTGAACGGCTCTTTAACTAGTTTCATTTGAGTCATTTGAACTAGTTATGGTTAAGATGAATAAGGTTGATATGAGAGTAATCATATGGCTAACCTCGGTTAACTATTTTTGAACCAACATGGTGTACACGTTTAGGTACGGTTACATAAACCTAAATGAGGGTACATTTCATTTGTGTGTAACAAGCTAAGTTCGATCTAACGGTTGAAAGATATTAGCTTGGTTAAATCAGGTTTTTCATCTAAACGGTGAATATTGAATGCTTTGTTACCAAGGTAACTTGGATTGCAAACCCTGATTTGAAAACTATATAAAGGAGAACTCTAGCAACTGGGAAACCTAATCCCCACACCTCTTGTGTGTTACTAGTTGCATAACTTGAGTCGATTATCCTTTAACCTTAGGTTTCTTTGAGACCCTTTAGGTTAACGACTTCAAAGACTTCGTTGGGATTGTGAAGCCAGACCCAACTATTCTCTTGTGGTTGCGTGTTCTGATCTTTCCCGATTCTATCGTATTGAGTACAATTGAAATAATTGACTCGAGATTAATTTCTCCGATAGGCAAGATAAAAGTAATCACAAACATCTTCGTCTCATCGTTTGTGATTCCACAATATCTTGTTTCGCTAGTCGATTAAGATTATTGTGAGGTGATTGATAATACTAGGTTGTTCTTCGGGAATATAAGTCCGGTTTATCAATTAGTTCTTGTTCACCTTGATTTATCAAAAGACGGAAAAAAAAATCTTGGGTATTTCTGTGGGAGACAGATTTATTCAATCCTATATACTTTTCTGTGTGAGACAGATTTGTTTATCAAGTCTTCGAGTTTGGATCGTAGCAACTCTTGGTTGTGGGTGAGATCAGCTAAGGGAATCAAGTGCGTAGTATCCTGCTGGGATCAGAGACGTAAGGAACGCAACTATACCTTGAATCGGTGTGAGATTGATTAGGGTTCAACTACAGTCCAGTCCGAAGTTAATTGGTAGTAGGCTAGAGTCTGTAGCGGCTTAATACAGTATGGTTTTCAAACTGGACTAGGTCTTGGGGTTTTTCTATATTTGCAGTTTCCTCGTTAACAAAATTCTGGTGTCTGTGTTATTTCTTTTCCGCATTATATTTTGTTATATAATTGAAATATCACTGGTTGTGCGTTTAGATCAATCAATTAGAATATCCAAGCTTTGGTTGTTGATTAACATTGATTGACACTTGAACATTGGTCTTTGGTACCGTTCAAGTTGTTTCACATAGTAATCAGGCTCACGGATTTCTATCTGTTTAATTTGCTGATTACATTGTGAAACAGAGATATTAAACTCGTTGATATACTTTACTCTAGATTGAGTCTGACTGTCTAGTTGATTCTCTATAAAGTGTATTGGAGTAAGTCCTCTCAGATTGCCAAACGAATTGTTGGGTGTGGTTGTTAGACCCCCGCATTTTCAATTGGTATCAGAGCAGGCAAACACATTAAAGACCTCATAAGTCTGTGTTTGTAGCGATCTGATATGGAAAAAAGTGTTATCTCTATAAACGTACCACCAGTCTTCGATGGCTCAAATTACTTGTGGTGGAAAATTGTTATGCGTGCATTTCTTCTAGCGTGTGATTTTCAATCATGGGTTTATGTAGTTAATGGCTATGATGCTCCCGTTGTGGCATTAGGGAATGAGACCGTTCCTAAGGATATTGGTGCATATGATGTTGCTGAGATACTTGCTGCAAAGCAAAACTCCAACGGTTTGAATGCCATCATACATGCCATTACTCCAGATTTTTAGCACCATGTGACTACGTGCACTCGGTCTAAAGATGCTTGGTATATCTTAGAAACCATATTCGAAGGGAATACCAGTGAAAAGAAAGCTAGGCTTCAAAACCTAAATTCCGATTGGGAAAACCTTCGTATGGCAGATGAAGATTTTTTTGATGAGTTTAATCACAAAGTGTCTGAAATTGTCAATGCATCTTTTGCATTGGGTAAGACTATTCCTGAAAAGGACATTGTGATGAAAATTCTCAGATCGCTGCCATCTAGATACGATTCTAAGAAGCATGACAATCGTTGAAGGAAATAACCTTGATGCTCTCTCTAGAAATACACTGGTTGGAAAGCTAAAGATCTTTGATCATGAGCATACATCCAAAATCGGAAAGGATGTTGCCTTTAAAGCACAAAAGAACACTAAATTACTTGATAAAAGTAAAAGTGTTTATGTCTCTGAGGATGATCTTTCTGAGGCTGATTCTACAGATGAAGATCTTGACAAGTCAGTCTCTTTGATTACAAGACAGTTTAGAGATTTTCTATTAAAGAGAAGTAAACGGTTTTCCAAAGACAAACATAGGTCATCAGTTAAACCTCACAATCGCATTCCTTCTAAAAATAGGGATGCTGACGAGGCTGATGATGAGGATATGCCACAATGCTTTAATTGTAAAGGTTTTGGTCATTTTGCAAATGAGTGTCCGAACCGTAGAAAATACACTGGGAACAAAGGTCTTGCTGCAACTCTTGATGAAATGTCTGATCACTATGATTCCAATGAAGACTAAAAATCAAGTGTTGCACTTTTTTGTGAAGATATTGATTTTGATAATCGTAGCAATACATACATCAATCTTGATATTCTTCCAGAAGAAGACTCAACAAATCTGGAAGAAAAAATTAACCTTTCTGTTGGAAACTCTCTGTTTGATTTTTCAGGTTCCACTCTGTGCCTAGCAGCTTGCACATTTCGGGCGTCTGAATCATCATATCCATTGACATGCTCTTATTGTTCACTCAAAGGTCATGAACTTTCAAAGTGTTTCAAGTATAAACACAAGATGAGACATGTCAAGAAACTTCAAAGAAGAGCAAATCGCCTAGCAAACAAGCTTAAACTTGTTCAAAAAATAGCTGAGGTATGTAAGATTTTATCCTCTTCAAAGAAGTTAGTTTCCAAAGAGAAGACAAGACCACTAGAAAAGAGAGTATGGTCTAAACATTTTGATAGACAGGGTTCTATGAATTCCTTTCAAAAAGGTTATGGTGGATAAATTGTTGTTCACCGCAGCACAACTTAATTGTGTTGTTTTGGTGCATCTTGTCTTATGTGCCTGATTAAAAGAGACAAGATTGTGCACACCTCAGGCTTTAAAAAAAATATTTTGTTTTCTTAGATTTGCCGTGTGTTTTATGATTTGGAATTCTTTCATATCTAATTGATATTGGAAGGGACTTCCCTGTGTATTCAATAAAAGAGGGTTATTCTCGACAATTCTACTTTCTTTAGGGTTGTGATTGTGCGTGCGTGAACATGTGTGGTTAAAGGTTCCGTAACCCTACATTCTTTTTCCTTCTGTGAAACTCTTTTCATCTTAAAACTGTCTGTTGAGTTTAAATTGTGATATCCTCTCACAAACCCATACACGTATGGATACTCCAAGCATCATGTGTTCTGATGGAAAAGATGTTAATATGATTGTTAAGCCATCAATCATGAAGGTTTAAGAGAAATCTCCAATACCTCCAACTTTGAAAAGAAAAAGAAGGAATGTGAGGAAGCCAAGAGTTGTTCCTTCAAATTCTCAGAAATCTTCTGGTGTTCTTGAAGAGTTGAAGGAAGCAAGGAAGGAGATTCAGCAAATAAAGGATATTGTTATGAGAATTATCGAAATTCAGAAGGCCCTGGTTCGACATCATCATCCTAGAAGGTTTGTTGGAATTGACTCTTTTCTTCACAAACCTTATGTACCTATTGTTAGAGCACTGCTCGGTCAAACTCGCATGCGTTGCTATCTTAAGCATGTTTGTCAATGTTAGTGATCAAAACTATAAGTCTTGATTTCTAGCCTATTTATAGATGTCTCGGACTAGGACATAGATAGTGTAGTTGAGCTTAGATTTCATTTCACAGAGTTCATCATTTGAATACGAAGAACTACTAAGGGGAGCTTGTGGAACTTCTTCGACAAAAGGTATGTGGAGACTTGACCTCATCTATCACTTGGAAAGTCTATTTCTACTATCTCCTATATTGAGACATAAGTCGTGTTAAGATATAGTTTTCTCTATACTCATTTGAGATTTCGAGCTGAGTATATCTCGCTTACATATTTCTCGAAATATGTGTTGGTAAGCCTTCGCTTCGACCAAGTTCATCTTATATCATGAGAAAATTGCCAAGTAACATCTTACATGGTTTGTGTGATTCAATCATTTGATGTAGGCTTGGAATGTTTCGATAATGATTATTTCAATATCTTGAAAATTTCTTTGATGTTAATAGTGTGTGAAAACGGCTATTATCATTATAGAAGAATGTTTCAATGATTGAAATAAAGAGTTTAGTATCTTGTAACTATCTTTGGATATAAGCATAGTGTGTTCGCACATTAGTGTATAAGTCCAAAACCGGGAGCCTAAAGTATGCATACTTGTGTGTATACAAAAAGGTTGTAGGAGACTGGGTAAGTATGCGTACATGTACGCATACATGGCAGAAGTTCAAGTCCGTGAATTTCTGCTGAGTTTGAAAACCAAAACCAAACTCATCCGGTTACCTAAAGTGCGCGTACCCGTACGCGTACTGGTGGAAAGTTCACGTCCGTGAATTTCAGCTGAGTTTGAAAAATAAAACAAACTCAAATCCGGTTACTTAAGTATGCATACCTATACGCATACTTAAGTGTGCTACTTTTCTAAAATAGGTTATACGTGAACCTAAACGTTTATCAATAAGGAATGCAATCTTTGCAAACCGTGGCTATAATATTCATGTATTGATTAGAGTGAATCAAACCGATTTTTTTTCAATTGTGTTCTTGTTAATCCACGAGAATGTAGCATTTGAACAACTCTTTAACTAGTTTCATTTGAACTAGTTATGGTTAAGATGAATAAGGTTGATATGAGAGTAATCATATGGCTAACCTCGGTTAACTATTTATGAACCAACATGGTGTACACGTTTAGGTACGGTTACATAAACCTAAATGAGGGTACATTTCATTTGTGTGTAACAAGCTAAGTTCGATCTAACGGTTGAAAAATATTAGCTTGGAGAATCAGGTTTTTCATCTAACGGTGAATATTGAATGCTTTGTTACCAAGGTAACTTAGATTGCAAACCCTAATTTGAAAACAATATAAAGGATAACTCTAGCAACTGGGAAACCTAATCCCCACACCTCATGTGTGTTACTAGTTGCATAACTAGAGTCGATTCTCCTTTAACCTTAGGTTTCTTCTCGAGACCCTGTAGGTTAACGACTTAAAGACTTCATTGGGATTGTGAAGCCAGACCCCACTATTATCTTTGTAGTTGCGTGATCTGATCTTGTTGTTTCTATCGTGTTGAGTACAATTGGAATAATTGTCTCGAGATTTTATATCTCCGATAGGCAAGATAGAAAAGTAATCAAAAACACTTCGTCTCATCGTTTGTGATTCCACAATATATTCTTTCGCTAGTCGATTAAGATTATTGTGAGGTGATTGATAATTCTAGGCTGTTCTTCGGGAATATAAGTCCGGGTTATCGATTGGTTCCTGTTCACCTTCATTTATCAAAAGACGGAACAAAAACTCTTGGGTATTTCTTTGGGAGACAGATTTATTCAATCCTATAGACTTTTCTGTGTGAGACAGATTTGTCTATCAAGTCTTCGACTTTGGGTCGTAGCAACTCTTGGTTATGGGTGAGATCAACCAAGGGAATCAAGTGCGTAGTATCCTGCTGGGATCAGAGACGTAAGGAGCGCAACTGTACCTTGAATCAGTGTGAGATTGATTAGGGTTCAACTACAGTCCAGTACGAAGTTAATTGGTAGTAGGCTAGTGTCTGTAGCGGCTAAATACAGTGTGGTGTTCAATATGGACTAGGTCCCGGGATTTTTCTGCATTTGCGGTTTCCTCGTTAACAAAATTCTGGTGTCTGTGTTATTTCTATTCCGCATTATATTTTGTTATATAATTGAAATATCACAGGTTGTGCGTTAAGATCAATCAATTAGAATATCCAACCTTTGGTTGTTGATTTACATTGATTGACACTTGAACATTGGTATTTGGTACCGTTCAAGTTACTCCTCATATATTCAATCGGGTTCGCAGATTTCTATTTGCTGATTGCGGATTGAATTAAGAGTTGGAGATATTAAAACTCTTGACACACTTTATTCTAGATTGAGTCTGACTGTCTAGTTGATTCTCTAGAAAGTGTATTAGAGTAAGTCCTCTCATATTTCCAAATAAATTGTTGGGTGTGGTTGTTAGACCCCTGCATTTTCGATTGGTATCAGAGCAGGCTAACACGCTTAAGACCTTACAAGTATGTGTTTGTAGCGATCTGATGATGGACAATATTGTCTCTGAAAACGCTTCACCAGAAATGGATAAACTCAACATCGAGTGTGTTCTAGAAACCATCGAAAAGGTTGAGAATCCTGATTTAAAAAAACTCATCAAGTTCTTGTGTCTCGAAAAATTTCGATGGATAAAGGAAATTGATGGATCTCATTGGGAAGGTTATATCAAAAAACCTAATTCTCAAGATTGTTCTGAAGAATTTTTTGAGCTCCAGAAAAAGTTAGATAAACAAATCCAGATCAATTCTGATCTTGCTGCAGAAATTGTGAAGCTTAAGGATTTGAAGTCCGTAAAGTCTTTTTCAAAGGTTTTAGATGAAAACTCTAATTCTTCCTTGAAGAATTGTCGTATGTCAGGTGATAAGTGATAGGTGTTGTAAAACACCGTAATATCTATCTATTGTTTATGCTTTCTTTGCGAGTTTTCTTGTAAATTATGTATCTTATGTTTGCTTTTGAGTTTATTAGGTACAATGGAGTCATTATGAGCAAAATAAGGAGGAACCATCTATCTGGAGCGTAAAGGGAACAAAGATCGATTCACAAGAGGGTGATACTTGGATTCGGCTAAGAATATGTGTAACAAGGAAGTGAATAGGCAGTCGGTTCTGCGAAACTGACAAGCCAAGTATCACTGTGGTGGCCCATATCGTAAGTGGGGTGCCTGTAGCAAATCCGTACTGTTGGAATCAATTAAGCCGAGCTATTTCTCAAACAACTCAAGTATTTCTTTCCTCATTCATCAATACATCTCACCTGAAAACAAGAGGAAATGGAGGCGATTCTGTTGGTGGATCGAGTTGGTTGTTGATGCTGATTCGAAGCAAAGAAACATGAGATCTCATGAGTCTGGTGGAGATGATCGTTAGAACAAATGAAGAAAGAACTGATTTCTTAAGATAGGGTTTGATGGAGATAGTGATTCAGAGATTATGAAGAATCTAAAGTGGTTATGAAGGGATCTGAAATGGGTTTGTGTTGGAATCAAGGTTGGATCGATTTACAGAGAAGAATTGCTGCTCGAGCTCAAGAAGGGAATTGTGGTTGCAGTAAACGGAGGTGAAATCAAAATGGTCGTTACCACCATAGATTGAAGAGATGATTCAGATGAAAAAGGGTTTGAAGAAGATAGTGTTGTTGCTGCTGTGAATTTGGGGTCAAGAAAGAAAAGTTTAAGAGGGGTTTGATGTGAATTAGAGATTCGCAGACCTGGTGATACATGGCGGTGTAGTTACAGATGGGGTTAGACCTGGTAATGGGATTATGAAGTTGCATTACAGCAGAGTTGAGCTGGTAGAAGCAGTTGAGATGGAAGCTGAGATTGTACGCTGCTTATAAGAGATGAAGGCATGTTGCAGCTGCAGGTTGTGTGTGTAGTTGCCAGGGAATGCCATGGTGTTAACTGTAGCTGGGAGGATAAATGCTGATGGGTATGACTGAGATGACGAAGGAATTGATATGGAGTTTAGATGGCCTGAATTTTATAGATGTATGTTAGGTTTCAGGTACAAAGTGGTTCAAATGGTGATGGCTTATTCGATACAGGGATGGAAATAAAGCTGACTTGGAACTGCAGGTGGTGATTGCAGTAATGGTTCTGGTGCTATTTTGGGAAGGAATTGAACTGAGATGGGTGGAAAAGATTTTTGGTTGCTGCCAATGGTTTCTGGGGATGATTGCAGTTGCAGGAGTACATGAAGTTGCAGCTAAGTATATGAAGTTGCAGCTGCAGTTAAAGCCGAGATGATGTTGGTCTATGTTGCAGGAAACTGGTGGGTTGTGCAGTTGAGAACAAAGCCAAGGATGGAGGAACAGGCTATGGTGAATGAACACGTTGCAATGAATGGGATTGTGATGATGTTAGATGGAGGTATTGCTGGTCTGTGCTTAAATGAAATTGCAGGTAGCTTTATTTGTTGCTGCCATGGTCAAAATGACTAAGTTGGTTGAGATGAGAATGAGAAGGCACAACAGTAGGCTAGGCTGTGCAATGGCCTTAGTCTAACCAATTCGGACTAGTCAGTATAACTGATACAGTTGGAACTGAAGATGAAATTTGCAGTGGTTGCAGTTGAGATCAATTAGTGCTGAGATGGCCATATTAATTGCAGGCACGAAGTAGAGCTGGTGATGGCAACAACTAAGTGGTGAATATGCATCCGCAGTTTGCTATGGATTGAATGGTGATGTCCAATGGAGATGAGTTGTTGCCAATAACTTCAGTGGTAGTGATGGTTTGAGCTGGAAAGTATTGCAGTCAAATGTTATGACTAGGTTTGTGGTTTGCAGTTGTTGGGAGATACATGAGATGTTCTATGGTGATGTGTGTGTTGCAGTAGAGCTATTAATGCCATGGGTTGTGTCACAGGTGATGGTGTGCAGTGAGGGGAATTAGAGCTTGGCAGTGAATGGAGTTGTTGCTCTGAAATGGTGGTTAAGAGACAGCTGCAAATTGTTGGTGCTTTAAGTGGTGAATGCAGTTGCAGTGAGCTGGAGTAGTTTAACTGAATTACAGATGGGATTTGCAGCTGAGACTATGCAAGCAAGAAGATGTTGCTGCTAAGAATGGAAAAGAAAGCAGTGTTGCATCATGAGTGCAACAGAAGTAGTGACCTGAGCAATAGCTTAGGCTGTCGCAACAGTAGCTCTGGCCTGTGCAAAACGGCCTTGGTTTGATCAACTCAGACCAGTCCGCCTAATTAGTTCGCCTGACTGACTACCTGACTTGGTGATTGACTCATCAACCTGACTCGGTATGTTTGACCCGAGTTAACTCAGTTTGACTCTTCTATGGATCGGTTGGCCGGTCACCTGAGATATTTTCCGGTGTCGAATTCCGGCCAATTTCCGGTGGTAAACCCAGTTTTCCGGTGACTACTTTTTGACAAGATTTTTACTTGGGTTTCTTACACATATGGGCTTGGTGGATATTTTGTTATTGGACTCTTTGAAGACTTGACTGATGTGTTGTGATAATGGTAAATAAAGTGATTCGATTCTCGAACTTGTGAAGGATAACTTTAGACTTAAATTCAAAACTAAAATAGAAAAATCACTAATAATTATAGCAAACATAAAAACGTTGATATCAATATTAAAAGAACACTGAGGCTAAGATTCCACTATTTTCCAAGTTCAAAGCGATTTAACCAAATATTTATATTCATGCAATTTTCTCGTTCAATTTGATTCTAAACTATTGCAACAAGTAGATTCTCAAAATAACAAGTGTAAATCCGAAGCATAGAACATCAAAAACCTAGGTCCAAGTATGCTCTATGAAAAGAAATAACAATTGTTTAACAAAAATCATTCAAACAATTTCCGATCAAGGCAAATAATCATATAATAATTGCAAATAAATAGATAAATAAGAATATACCACTTCTTGTTGGAAAAATAGCTTCCTCTATCGCCTCAGCAATGGGGTTTAGCTCCTCATATTAATCATCCTGGCGAGATTGGGGTATACCCAAACTAATTGGGGTATACCCAATGAGACAAAATAGGGTCATTTTGAAGTAAAAGAGGTCACCCCTTAACCAAATATTTTCAAAATGGCAAAATTGCCCTCGTTTAATTAACCCTAAAATTTTGATTAGATTAATTAATTAAGTTTAAATTGATTGAATAGATTAAACCTATGAATTTTAAGTTATGAAATTTTGTTTTTGATTGAACTTTTGTGGGATGATTTTTTTTTTTTTTTTTTGAGAATATCTCTTGCAAACGAAAATGAAGCACACAACCGAAATACTTCTAAAAAGGGGATTGCGAATCATTATATGAAATCATACTCAAAATCAAAGAATAAATCAACACTTTCGATTACGAAAGTATGCAAAGTCGGCAAGGTCGACTAATGAAGATCATCTTGGGCCAAAGGTGGCCTAAAAGATCTTCATCGTCATCCTCACGCCGGCAAAAGTGGCCGGCATGATCTTCATCGTCGACCTTGCCGACTTTTTTTTGGACATACGGGAGATGACATAAAAATTTTATTGGCCGGCAAGGTATTCAAAAATACCCTTCCGAATTGTTTTTGGCCTAAGGGTATTCAAAAAATACCCTTCCATTTGTTTTTGGCCGGCAAGGTATTCAAAAATACCCTTCCTATTTGTATTTGGCCGGCAAGGTATTCAAAAAATACCTGCCAGGCTGTTGAAAAATTCTGATCGCCGCCATGGTCAATGAAAAGTCGGCAAGATATGCATGCTACGACCTTGCCGCCAAAAACACAAAATCATAATTTTCGATTTCTAACCTAATATAACAATCAAATCACACAACACAATGATGGGTTTGAGTTTAAACATCATTTATAGTCTTCTTTTCATTTGTTAGAGTCAATAATTTTTTTGAAAAATCAAAGTTGAAGATTTTTATATGGCTTTGGTTGATGGAAGATGAAGATGAAGAAGAAGAGAAGATTAAGAGTTGGTTAGTTTTTAATTTTAGGGTTAATGAAATTAAGAAATGAGTTTATTTTGAAAATTTAATTAGTTCAAGGGTATTAAAGTAAAATCACACTTTTTAATAATGACACACCATGTCCTCTGTCTCATTGGGTATACCCCAATTAGTTTGGGTATA
>JAJJWW010002750.1:0-96505 GCA_023531295.1 Papaver armeniacum | reverse complement strand
ATTTTCCTACACAAGACCTGAAAATCAGAGAGAAATCAATTCTCTATCATTGCTTTCGTTTTCGCCTTCTTTACCTAAACCAATGGCGGCTCCATTGAAGAGCTGCTGTCCGAGAGTTGGAGATGCAGAAATTCAGAGAAATCAGTGAAGCTATTGAATGTCAGTGTTGTGAAGATGAAGAACAATTGGTTTTGCTGTTAATGGAAAAAAATTGAATCTGAGAAGAATGAAAGGGAGGAATGAGATTGAGCATATATTGAGATCCAAACGCAGATGCAGAAGAATTAGAGCATGGATTCGAATGGGTTTCGATTCAAATCAATCAGTGTGCCATAGAAATCAGGGATGGTTTGATTAAGAGTATGGTGTTGTCCATGGGAATTTATTTGTTGTTTCAGTTGAATCCAGGTGAAGAATTAAGGCAGATAAGAAGATGCTGCTTTGTTAATCGAGAATTAGAAGAATAGGGTTTGTTGAATCGATGAGTTCTGGGTTTGATGAAGAATTGAGGGCTCGAGTTGGCAGCAAGATGGGTTCGTGGAAGAAGAGACAAATGAATGATTTCAGGGCTTGTGAAACGAGAGAATGGATTAAATGGTGTTATTAAAACACAAATTGAAGAAGGATGAGCTGCTAAACAAAGAATCTGAGGTGGGTTTGATGTGATTTAGAGATTGGCAGTGTTGTTGAGAGTGAATCTGAGCTGCAACAATTGAAGTTCAAGCTCAGATGCTGAATTAAGGAAGAGCTGGGTATGAAGATGAAACTGGTGATGTTGCAATTGTTCAATGGCAGTTTAAGACTTGTGTTGCTTTCTATAATCATAAGTCGTGTGAAGGACTTAATGAAGCCATGGTCGTTGGGGTACACAAACTGTTTTGGGTTGTATCTTGGGCGTAAACTCACTGCAAAGCAATTCACCATGGATCGATGGCTCAGTACAGGGGTTGTATGGCATCAGATAGGGCTAGACCTAGAAGGCTACAGGATATGAAGATTTGCAGCTCTTGGAAGAAATGAAACTATGGGTTTGTGTTTTGCTTTGCAGGGAACTCGAATTTGATGAGAAATGGAGCCAAGAGGGGAGAGTTTACAATGAATTCAGTTGAGAGAAGTCATGAAGATATGAGTTTGTGGTGTTTGCTGTGACTCATTTGGTTGGAAGAAATTTTCGAGTTACAAGAGAAAAGCCGAGTTAGGTGGTTTGTTGGGTCAAGTCTCACAAACCGTGGCATGACATTGCAGCCATGAAGTTACAATGGCTTGAGATGATTGAATTAGGGTTGTTGTGGCTTTGAGTATGGCGGAAATGGGTTGTGCTTGCCAGAGCCGAAAGAAATATGTTTGGCAGGTGATAGAGTTGCGGGTTTTGAAGGGTTGTTTTATATTGCAGGTGCAAGGGTGATACTGGTGCTGTGTGTGCCAATGACAGGAACTGTAGTCTGATGGTAGTCGCTATGGATGAACTGGAATAAGGAAAGAGCTATCTGGATTGTGGGATTTGGTGGCCTGTTCAACAGATTTGAGTTGGCGAGAAAGAAAAGGATAAGTGAGTCTTGAACTGGATTTGTATGCACACCAGTATGGGTTCGAAATGAGTAGTGCAGATGATATAAGTAATTACATGTGAAGGTTGTTAGGACTACGAAGACTGGTGTATGAATCTTCAATGTGCTAGGATCAGGCGCAGGCTTAGCAAATGGTGGTAATGATTTCTGCAAGAAGAACAGAATGGCAGTGAAGATAGTGGTATTAGAATGGACGAAATGGAGAGTGCGATGATGTCGATGCTGCTACAGGTGGTGGGGCTGTAGCTCAATTTGCAGCTGAAGTAGATATTACAGAGAGAAGCAAGGCTGTGCAGTGTTCAAACTTGGTGGTACTTGCAGGGGTGTTGGTGGTCTTGGAGTTGGTTGAGAAGATTTAGAAGAGCAGACAAAGATATGACAGTGTTGCTAAGAAGGTTTTGGTGATGGTTTGTTGTTCATCAAGTGCGAATGAAGTTGTTAAAGTGTAACCGTACAAATGAAGTGAATGAGCTACAAAATGGATGTTGCAGGGTTGGATGAATTGAGCTGGTGAAGCACGATCATTGTGCATCACAAGGGTTTGGCTGTGCAATATGGCTCAGGCTGTGCAACAGCTCTGGCCTAGAGACTCTGACTCACACCCTGGCTCGGTCTAACTCGGTTTGACTCTCCCTGACTCGGTTCTGACTCACTCAGTGACTCATTATCCTGTTTTGACCCGAGTTGACTCGACCGATCCAACCCGTTGACCGATTTCCGGCGACTTTTCCGTCCGTTTTCCGGCCACAATACCAGTTTTCCGGCGAGCATATTTTTGGGATATATTTTCACATGGGTTTCTCACACATGGTTCATGGGCTTGGTGGGCTTTTCGGTGATGGACTTTGAAGACCTAATTTTGGAAAGTGTGAAGGCTATAAGAAGAAGGAGTTTCTATTCTTTTGGGGGGATATCACGTATTTTTCTACTGGAGTTTTGGAAGAGAGCGATTCTACTAGGGTTTGCTTCCATTTTATTTTACATGTTCTTCATCTTATTTTTGATAATAATTATGTTGAATAAAAATACTATGAGTAACTATACCTATTATTGGTTATGGGATAATAAGTGGATTTCACAAATAAGATTTGATTCAATGTATTAGTTTTGTCTCAGTAATTTATTGATTATGATTCATGGTTTATAATGTTTATGATTTGATAGTTTGTTTGGTTGAGTCCGGAATCAATCCGATCTACTTTCATATCTAGAGCTATATTAGGGTTTTCAATACGAAACGTTGTCTATCCCTCGATTTTGAGTAGCATAAATGTGGGTAGTGCTTGTAGTGATATATCCTACTAGTCACATATGAATCATAACTTGGGTTAAATCGAATTAGTGCTTTTACACATTTTGGTTGCCTTGATTAGTCTTATTCCATAGAACTCATTGCTTTTAGGGAGTTAAATCTAATTGTGCTTTTACACTTTAGGTTGCTTTCTAGGAAGAATTCACATATGCATCTTTTAATGTGGTTGTGATGAAATCAGGGAATTAGCGGGATACTCTTGCGATCAAGGTATCCTAAGACTTTTAGTAAATGAGAGATTAATTTATCAATTCTAGTCATTGTTGAGAATACATATTTGTGAATGAAACTATCCCGTGACCAATACTTTCTCCTTATTGAGTTTCTTTATTATTACTTTGCTTTCAAATTAGTTTATTTACTTTGAATTATCAAAACATCCCCCCTTGGTTACTAGGAAACTGAAAATTTGCATAACAACATAAGCCTCTCTGTGGATACGAACTCTTTCTTATTGCATACTACTTTATTTTAGTGAAGCAAGAAAGTGAAATTATTTTTGACCGGGTGACAACCGATCAGTAATGTTCCCGCCAAGGCTTCCATCCCTATTTCCATTTATTTATTAAAGAATGACAAAATACCCCTCATCTTTAAAACGAATCCCCTCTTAGTCCAACACGTAGGACCAAACAACAAATAAACCTGAGAGAAAGAAATAGTAAAGTGAAGTTCCAGAAGGAGAGAGTGAGATGGAAGAAGGAAATCAGTCACAACTCGTAAGAGTAGAAAACAACCACCTTAAGTATGGATGGGAAGTTGAGTATTCAAGATTCTTCAATTTCCCAAAATCATCATTATCTTCAACAAATCTCAAAATATTACCTAAACATAGATTTCTTTGTGGTGGAACTTGGTTTTCTTCAGCTTTAGGGTTAAGTGGCAAAATGCCCCAATTTGGACTACAACGTTGTGAAAATGTCCCGGAGGTTAGGCAAAAGATCAAAATGCCCCAAAACGGAATCAAAATGCCCCAAACTTTTATGTATTCCGTCTGACATGGTTAAGTGGTAAAAACAGTAAGCATGTGGCCCCGCACGTGCAAAAAAATGTCATTTATACCCTTTTGTCAAAATAGCTCACATGCACGTGACTACTTAACCATGTGCCACATTTAGTTAGATTGCGACACGTGGCTAGTCTAAAATTGGACGGCCAGAGATGAAGTGCTTATATTTACTGAGATGGACATTTCTTTTTCTAAAATAACCAGCATGTCCTATTAACTAGGATTGCGACACGTGGCTATTCTATTAATTGGACGGCTGGAGATTTGGTGGTTATATTTACCGAAATGGGTTTTTTTTAAGAGAATGACCACCGTGTCCTATAAACTAAGATTGCGACACGTGTAACATAATTTCAAATCAACGGCTACAGATTTCGACCGTTTTTAATCCGACCGTTGTAACAACGGTCAATTTCTGGTCTCGCCTGACTCATATAAATGGGGAATTTTCACAACCTTAAATTAGTATATTGGCTTTTTTTCTTCATAATGGCTGCTATCTCAAGTGAGAAAATGAAAATGGTAAGTTCAATTTCAAGAATTTTTCAAAGAAGAACATAGTTAGGGGTTAGTATCTTATCCATCTCACTTTAATTTTTACTTAATTTGCAGGAATGTGAGATGTGCAACGAAAATAATCATCAATCAATTGATTGTCCTTGGATCTACACTAGGTGTAAATTAGTTCCTTGTAATGGTATTCGGAAACTTTTAAAGGTCAAAGAAGGTGCTAATTCAGGGAAGAAATTCTTCTCTTGCTCTAATCCTATGTGTTCATACTTCGAATGGTTTGATGATGATATTAAAACCATGACACCTCAGTACAAAGGAGGTTGTAAATCTTGTGTTGGTGATCACAAATTTGCTGATTGTCCTTGGTCACATACTCGTTGTATCAACCCCAAATGCAATTCAACTAAGGTGAGGATGTTAAACATATCTCAAACATCTTGGAATTATGGTATTGGCTACCTAAAATGCCAAAAATGTGAAGATTTCCAATGGGTTTCTGATGCTATCTTTGTGGAAAAACAAAATCAATTTTATAATTCTGAAGATCAAATTTGTGCACAGTTTAAAGACAAAGTGAAGGTAAAGTGCAGAATTAGAAGTTAACTCATGTAAACAAAAGCAATGTAACAGATTGGAAGGATTTCTCAATGTAATGTTAGTTTGCAGAACTGAGTACTTTAAAAAGCATACTTTAAAAACCATAGATCCATAAACAAAATATTTTCAACATTCATAAAACAGAACTGAGTACTACTATCTCTGTCATTACAAGTTCATAAGTCTAGAAATGCTAAAAGAAATAAGGGAAAACATGAACCCAACATTTCTGATATTACTGATATTCAGAGTTAGGCTTTCTAACCCTTGTTGATGGTGGCTCAGAAATGTTGATTGTCTGGATAGAAATATTAATAGTACCATGATAAGTCTGGTTAAAACAGGCAGATGAAGGTGTAGAAGAAGTACATGGATGTGTTACCTTCCTTTTGGGTGCAGTGGAGGAGGATGGTGCAGTTGTCTTACCCTTTTTCCTGAACCAACCAAGAAGTAGATCTTTGTAGTAGCAAAACTGCTTTGCCCTTTGACAATGGTGGTACCTCAATTGATTTCTTTGATGCAGATGATGTTGCTTTCTTTGATGCGAGATGTTGATGCGGTATTTGGTGCATAAGGCCTTCCTCATCTTCTTTGTTGGTGCAAAGAGAATACAAAAATCATCCCCATTAACAGAACACTCCATTCTCACTCCTTTCTTCTTGGGGTTGGATCCAACTGGAGGACCTTGACAGGTTAGGATGTTATGATCAGTACCTTTACATACACTGCACTTTGTTACTCTTTTGCGCGTCTTGTACTTCTCATACCAGGACTTCTTTCTTTTGACACAAGGTCTTCCCTTATCTCTCAATCTGTGTGGATGTATAATCTTGATACCAGTCTGCAAAAGAAATAAGGTTAGGGTTAGTATACTTTAAATGCACAGATCTAGAGAATAATAAAAAAATAATAATACAATAAAGTAAAAGGACAAAAGTACATAATATTATTCATTGAAAAGATTCTCAAAACAAAAATACTTGAAACAGACAATGCAAAAAGTTAAAGCATTTGAAAGAAAGTTATGGTTATCAAACCTTATTGGGATGCTCATCAATGTCTCCCAATGGTGTTATTGACCATGAGTAGGTGGTCCTATAGTAGTCTACTGTGTAGTATTTACTGCAGTACCTGCACACATAATTGAAATCACTCATCATATATTTATTGCATAACCACATTCAACTATTTAGGTGTAGTAAATTTACTCACTTGGACCAATCAGGATTCAATTTAAACAATGCAACTACACCATGTATGCAGGGGAACTGCCTCAATTGCTATTGTCGACATGTACAAGATTGTTCTTCCACCCGAACAACAAATACTTTGCTAGTAGCTTTGTTAGTAACCTCATACACTTTGCGCTCTATAGAAGGATCACATTCATAGTTACCTCTAAGATCACACATCACCTGAATGAGATCTTTCCCAGCAGGAACAAGGTCACCAGATTGCCAAGTTGCATCAAGCTTTCTTCTATTTGAAAAGAGCACCATCACCAAATGTGTGTACATATCGACCAATTGAGTGAGAGGCTTGTCTCTGAATTTCAGGGCCATGTTATTAAAACTTTCTGAAAAGTTAGAGTAGATGTGCTCACAAGCAACATCATGAGGAAACCATGACCTTGCCCAAGACTTAGGCTCGCATCAATCGTGTATTGATATGCAAATGAACTTATCTCTGCAATTTCTTGCATGGCCTCCTAGAAAATAGGTGTCTAAGTTAATTCATTTGATGCAATAAGGCTTGGCTGAAAAAATGAACATTCATTATAACCAAACATTTCTTACCTCCTAGTGATGATACTTGTATGCCTTTGCAGCCTGCCAAAGAAGGCGTGTGAGTCTTGGATTTCTGAATCCCTTGGTCAAGAAATTCTTATATAGATGCCTGGAAAAAAAAAGGGCAAACATTAAAATTCCAAAAATCTGTTACTGATTCAAAAATCTGTTAAAACAAAACTTGCAGTCAAAACAAAATCTACCTTAGGCAGTATCTATGATTTGCCAAAGGAAACAATCTTTTTACTGATTCAAGAATGCCCTTCATTCTATCAGAAATAAAGGTTAGTCCAGGCATATCAGGTATCCTTTTTCTCAATTCTTTTAACATCATAAACCAATTTTCTTCAGTTTCACTCATACCAATCATCACACATATAGGAAATACCCCATTCTGACCATCTATACCAACTGTTGAAAGCATCACACCACCTAGCTTACCATTTAGGTGAGCTCGATCTAATCCAATAACCAATCTACAACCATGAAGGGAACCTTTTATCTGTGCATCATAGGCCACAATGACACTCTCAAATCTGTTATCTGGACCCTCTTTGGACCAACTGAAATGACCAATGCTGTTTGGGTTCAATGAAGTAGCAGCTGTGACCAGTTGTGGTGCTTTTGTGTAAGAACTCTCAAATGTTCCATTCCTCTCCGCTAGCACCAATTTATGTGTACACAAAAATCAAAAATTAGCATTTCACACATACTTTATAGTTATCAAATAAACAAACAGAAGGGAACCAAAACAAGCATCAAAATCATACCCTTGCATTATTAGCAACCCATTTTGGTATGTCAGTTTGCAACCGAGGTCTAATGATCTTGTTAGCTATATCAGCTGCCTTGTCCAATGGTGAAACAACATCCATCGTCTTCAACAAATACTTGGCTACAAATTTTGCATTGCATTTTCTGCTGTAGTCTTCATTCGGATTCTTACAGGTGTGTTTTGTGTTGCATTCTCTAACTGTGACTGTTGGATCGTCTTCATCTGGTACCTTTCTTGCATTCACCATTCAAGCACATTTTTGGGTATCCTTGTAAGTACAATAAGAATAGTGTCTAGTCCTATCTGCCTTCTTCACCTTAAAATCCATATGTTTCAACACTGCATATTCCCTTAAATTAATGATCCTTGTAAGCTTGCATGTTTCCAAAAGCCATACCACTACTTATTCACCATGTACAACCTCAGGAACATCTTCATTTATTATTTCTAGACGATGTGGTTCGTTTAAATGCTCACCAAATCTTCTTGCCACTTCTTTTCTTCCTCTTGAGTGACCTCATATCTGGGAACTTCTTCATCTGAAGTTGCATTCACTGGTGCACTCTGCTGTTCATAAAAACCACCTACATTGAAGTCTTCATTACAATCATCGGGCTCATTACCAATATCTATACCTATAACACACATAGAAACCCAATCTTCATAATTGTATTTTTCTTGTGTTTCTTCATATTCACTTTCCTCTTCACTTTCATCTTCACCTACCCCTTCCTCATTATATTCCTCAAACAAAAACTCAGGCCTATCATTAGGATGACAGTCATCTGATTGTAGATTAGGTAAATTCACTTGGTCATCATCTTTATTCCCCTGTTCTTGGTTATCTGCAACAGATGCTTGTGTAGGATTAACTTGTGCTTCATGCACATGGTTTTATGCAACAGATGCTTGTGTAGGATTAACTTGTGCTTCATGCACATGGTTTTCTGCAACAAATGCTTGTGTAGAAACAACTGGGTCTTCATGCACAAAATAAAGTCTTGTTGGTCTCATATCACTTACCCCACTAACACTAGCAGTCTTATTAAGTCTTGGAATCCTCCTAACCTCAACCCTTTTACTAACAGTTTTCTTCTTCACTGGACTTATAAAATCAGTCACACCACTTACCCCACTAACACTAGCAGAATCACAAGCAAAACCCCAATGTGTAATTGTAGGAATAACTACAGTGAACCACAGTCTTACCAAATTGTCTTTTCCTGGTTTCCCTTTATTCCAAAATGAAATAAACACCTCCTCTGATTCACACTTATCATATGCATTCCCATCATCATCATCAAATAAAAACAATTCTAGTGCAGAATTCATACCCTGTTCATTCACCAACTTGCTATTTGGCATAGCCATGAAAGTTTCTCCACTGGTACCAGCTTTACAACCAAAACAATAAAGGTCCTTAAACCGCTTCCCTATATCTGTAATCCAGAAATTCCTATCCTCACTACCCATTCTGAAACATTTAACAAAAATGACACAATAGTCAGTTTTAATGAAAGAGACAGACAGACAGAGACACAATTATGTTTCAAATGCAGCTGAATTTCAACTTGCACCAGCATATGTTTCAACACAAAAGGGTTAATCAACACACATAAGAAGAGATAGAAGAGAAATTTATATTGTTGAATTTCTAACATAGAAATATTGCCACTGTAGTGATTTTGCAAGTAGCAGCACTAAATTCAACAACACAGAGACATGGAGATATAAATTAAGCGTAAATAGATTGCATATGTGGAAGAGTTTAGCAATTGGTAAGCACTATCATCACTAAAAAAGTCTTCAAATATGCCTCAGACAACACCAAGCATAGATAGAAGTATAACTAAACAAGTAGAAGCATAAACAAATAACTTTGTGTATAACCATATCATCAATTTGACCGAATAGAAGCATAGCTAGTATCCTCAAGTTCAAAATTCATATACAAAGTTCATATATACTCATTAATTCATCAATCATGGAAGCAATTTTGTATCCAATGCATCTGAATTTCCACTAAGTTAAATAAGATACAGGCCAAAGCAATAATAAAATACCCTCACTGCTTGTGTATATCATTCATTCTAAGGCAGTAAAAGGGTTGAGCCATTGTTGTACAATAATCACCACAGTTGTAATTAGAGAATTCGCAGAATGCACAGAATTAGCCATGCCACTATAGTGATTTTACAGTAATCATACCAAAATACATGGAATTCATAGACAAAAAGAAAATTAAATATCCCCTAAATTGAATTATCCACTCTTTCATTAAAACCCCCAAATTATAATCCCCAAATTCGTTTCTTTCAAACCCTAATTAAAAAGAGAGATAGAGACACAATTCAAAAACACAAATTTATAATCCCTAATTTCGTTTATTCAAAAACACAATTAACCCTACTGAAACCCTAATTTTGTTTCCCTAAAACCCTAATTACAACTGTGGTGAAACCCATCCTATAGATTCTAAAACCTTAATATCATTTCTACTCTCTGAAACCCTAATCGCAGATACCAATTTCACATGTTTGGTTTCGAAAACCCTAAATCGAAAAACAAATTTAGGGTTAAAAGTTACATGTTCTTCACCGGGTTAAGAAACACGATCTCTTACCTTCTCCGTCTCATCTATCTTCTCGATCCGCAATCCAACTGTCTCTCGATCTCTCTCTATCTCTCGATCGCTCTCCATCTCTCTATCTCTATCGAACTGGACCCTATTTTGATTTGTTTTGGATTTCTGTGGCTCAAACACGACCAAGGTAGAAGATAAGAATAGATGCACTCGTGTGTACCACACGAGTGGTACATGTGTCACACACTTTCCACGTGTCGACAGATTAGGTTGCACACGTGTCATTTGTTTGCAGTGCCCACGTGTTATGACGTCATTAGCACATGTGTGACATCATGTAGGGCGGCTATCTCGGTCGAAGGGCAAAATTGACTTTTTACAACATCGTTGACCAGTCAAAGGTTGTCAAAATGCCCCAATTTGACTATTATAGGTAAAACTAACGGACTGGGGCATTTTGATTTTTTGCCTAACGTCAGGGGCATTTTCACAACGTTGTAGTCCAAATTGGGGCATTTGGCCACTTAACCCTCAGCTTTACTTGCTTCAGTTAATCTCATACATGCTGCTCACGATCCTTCAAATTCTGATACTATCCTTGTTGTTTATCTCCAAGATAATATCGTTGTAAGTATACTAAAAATTTTATTCCATTTTTACTCTTCAGATTATTTATTTATTTATTTAGCTGATTATACTAAAAATTTTGGTTGAGATTGGAAACATTATTTACCTTCTTTCTGAAGTGATGTACTAGTTTTAAGTTTTCTTTTTCATCTTTCGTGGATGAAGACGATCTGCTTGGTTATAAACTACTAATACTTTACTTTGTTCATCTAGTGAAAGCTTTTTATGTTTGATTTTTCAGCCATTTGGCTTTAGAGTTTGTGTTTAAGGTTTTAATCTTGATTTCTTGATCGGACGTATCAGTATTTAGTTTGAGCAAATCTGCTTTCAATTAGCTGATTCCATCTTACAGTGTAGTGCGATTTTATTCAGGGTCTCTCTTAGGAAGTTCAAAACTCCTGAACCTTAATTTGATTCAAATGTTGTTCGTACTCTAGCGTGTTGGGGTGGTTCAGTAGAAGATTTAGTAATCTATACTTTTCAAGTAGGTTATGTTCGGGATTGTGCTAATGATGGTGCGGACTATTTTTGTTACTTGATACAGGAACAACATTTTGTGTGCAATTTGCATTTCTCATGGCCTCAGGTATCATGTGACACAGAGTGCCCTCCTAGAGGAAGTAGAGCTGTATTTGCAAGCTACAGAGATTGTGACAGCCAGGCAAGCTTCCAAAACTGATCCATGATATTTTATAAAGATCTGGTGTGATATTAAAATTCTTTCACATATGCTTTCTTGAAATACGTAGCTCTTACTCCCTCTTCTGTGGTATGGAATAAACATAGGTATTAGTGGTCGTATGCTCAGTTATGTAGAATTAATGCTGATTTCGTTTGATAACGGTTGGTTATATTAAACTTTGCAACTGCTGATAGTGGTTATATTAAACGGTCAGAGAGTTGGGTTGTTGGTTTATCTGGTTTATTTGTTCTAGTGTACGAATTTCGGCCTTATGGTAATGTATCTTACATGTTACAACTTGCGTTTCAGAAACTATATTTCATTTATTATTATGCTGTCCAAATCAGTTAAAAATATTTGTTATTTGAATTTTCCAGATGCAGAAGTTTGCTATGCGATTTAGAGCAGCAAGTGATGCTCAAGTGTTTATGGATTTCATAAGAGTGCAACCATCACCACCTGCATTTATAGAACAAGTTCTGATCTGTAAATTCTTCTTGTCTCAGAGATGATGCACAACCCTCACATGTACTTCAATAGTCTTTCTTACTTTTCTTTTGATTGACATTTCCTGTCCATCAGGAGAGTTTGACAGACAAGAATATGATTGGGAATTCAGAAACTGATTTACGGTCTGAAATCTGGTTCGCCTATGAGTTTGTCTCTTCAAATGGACCTTGTTACAGGTTAAAAGCATTTAAGAACCTTTCACGTTTCTTTATCTTCTCATGAATTATCAATTCTGCAAATATGTCGAACATTAAATAGAATTACCAATGCTCATTTTTTGTATTCTTTCTGCAGAATAAATGAAGAGAGCCCTCTGAATGCTCATCCTACCGACTATTTTATGAATCCTCTAGAAATGACTCGTTTATTGGAGCTGCGACCAGTTACAACAGACATTGCTAAACTTTCACAAGCTGCCACTTATTCTCCAAAGATGCCACAATATGCAGCTTGTATTCCTAAATTTCAACCAGTTGGTGTTTCTCCAGAGATTGGACTGAACACATGCTCCCAATTACTCAGCGTGGACTCTGGAAACTTTTGTGGATCCTTGCTTTCCAGCTTCTCTGCGCTATTAACCACCTGTGCTGCTGAGGCCGGAGAAGGTAGATAATATGTAGGATCAGAATATCGCGACATCAATACTTCGCGAGATTAATAAACGACAGCATTGCGAAGGTGTCGCAGGGAAGTAAAATAAATGACGCAATGGATGATGACAGCCAGAACACGAGGAAGATGTGAAAATCTGGCGAAGGTTAAGAGTGTCGCGAGGATGAACACTTATACACTTGCGACACTTCGCGAGTTATTCCCGAAAATAAAGGACAGCTTAGTCATCATCCACTCGTGTACTACCCTATATAAAGGTGTGAGTAAGTCTGTCATGTTGTGAGGAGAGTTCTTTTTGAATTGTTAAGCAAGTCATGAGGAGAGAGAAAATTTAGAGTGATTGTAATTCCTTTAGCTCTGTTCTACCTTCCTCTGTAAACATTTCAAGAAAATAATCAATAAAATCTATAGTTATTCATCTTCAAATGGATTAATTGAGTAAATTCTAGTGAGGGGTGTAGTGTGGGATTTCCTGCAACTACATATGCGCTAGAAACAGGGACTGAGTGAAGATCAACATTGTGATTTGGACAAATTTGGAGTAATAAGAAAATAATTTCATACAATTTACTAACAAGTTGCGTAAAATTAAGAAATGGCTAGAAGAAGGAATACATCATAACAACCAACAACTGTTAGAAGAAGCAGGAGATTAGCTGGAGAAAGGAGAAATGAAGTAGGTGAACCCTCAAGAGTAAACACAAGAGATAGAGAAGAAGGCCAAATTCAACCACCAATTCAACCAAAGAACAAATAGAGTAATAGATTATGATAGGGTGAGTGTGCATACATGGAGATCAGATTCTATGGAAGAAAGAGAAGAAATGCAACAATTGATAAATAATGGACAATATGAGAGAAATCGAGAAGAGATGGGAGAAACAATTCAAGGAAATGAAGAAATCGCAGCATTAGAAACATTGAGACGAACAATACACGAAGAAAGGCGGTTGGAAGCAGAAGAACGCGCAAATTTAACAAGGCAAAACCATGAGTTAAGAATGGAAAATATGAGGTTGCAGGATAGAAGGTCGAGAAGTAATACCAGGTCAAGATCAGGATCAGTTAGAGAGGATGTGAGAAGAACATTACCTGTAGAAAATGTTAATGAAGAAAATTTGGAAAGAGAGCTAGACTTTGGTGAAGGAGGTTGCGAAAGAAGAGAAGTGGTGGGAGATCGTCATATTCCACGTCCTGAAATTCTACAGAATGGTCAAAATGACGGAAATAAAGAAAATAGGCAGCGTCAAGGGCAGAATAATCCAACTAATGAAGAAAATCAGGAAGAAGGAAGAAGAATCCACGAAGGAAGAAGAATACTGCATGGGAGAGAAACACGAAGGAAACAAAAGGAAATTGAAGATGACATTGAAAAACATTATATTGAACAAGCGCGTCTAGCTTGCGAAAGGGAAAGATTAAGAGCAGAAATGGAAGAACGGGAAGTGGAAGAAGCAATACAGCAGAACAATCATGACAATAGAGAAAGAAGGCGCGAGCAAAATCGCAACAATGGAAACATCAATGAAGAATATGAAAGAATACAAAGGAGAACTGATAGACAACCAAGAAGAGAAAATGACAGATATAATGGTGTGAGAATTCGTGAAAGAGATGAGGGAGAAAGTCGCAGAGAAAGAAGTGAAGAGAATGATGAACCAGAAAATATAAGTAGACACGAACGCAGAAGGAGAGAGGCAGAATTAAAAAGACCAATAGGTTCGAATTCTGAGGAAAATGAACAAATTTTAAGAGAATTGGCAGAGATGAGAGGAATATTGAACAGCAGAAGAGAAGGAGGAAGAAGACAGTTAGATGAAGCCATCGCAGAGGCTGCGAAAAATCCTTTTACATTAGAGGTGCATTTAGGAGGAATACCCCCAAAGTGCAATTTACTAGCATTAACCAGCATTTTTGATGGAACAACTTGTGCAATACAACACATCAAAGCTTATGTGAGATGTATGTTACAATGGGAAAATCATGATGCCATATTGTGCAAATACTTTGCATCAAGTTTAACAGGAGAAGCATTGAAATGGTTTGAAGGTTTACCAAGAAACACAATCACGTTATTTAACCATTTACAAGCTATATTCTTAGGGGCATATATAAGTAACAACTCTTCGCGACCAGGTATTGAAGATGTGTTCGGGCTGAAACAAAGAGTTGGCGAAAGTTTGAAACATTTAACGGTGAGATGGAAGACAATGTGCAGCGAAATGGCTGGAAGAGTGGATGAAAGATATCTCATTCTATCGTTCATAAATGCTATGTTCGCAACCAATTTGTTATATATTCAAATTTTTAGAGTCAAGAATACAATCACGATGACTGAGTTGCGAGAACTTCAAGAGGAGTATATTGCTTTAGAGGAAAGGCAAAATGAGATGGAATCATATCCAATTGCGAATACAAATTCAAATGTCACAATGCAAGCTTATTACCCAAACTGATAAACACGGTGGCGAGCACTTCGCAAGGTCAACAAGAAAGGATAATAGATGATGGACAGCCAAAGATAGTAGCCATGGGAAGCCGTGATCAAGAAGAATTTGAGAGAGAAAGGAACTACTACAACCGTGGTGGCAATAACAAAATTCAAAGACTTGATCATCCGCAAGAAACTTATGAAAGTCAAAGGCAGAATTATCATGGAGGGCAGCGACGTCACAGAGTAGTATGGGAAGAAATCAAAATTGCACCACTAAATACCAGTGTGGAAAAAATATGGGAAGCTATACTCTTGATGGAAAACCTACCTGCACCATGGAATATGGGGAATGAGCCACCACCAAGTGATAGAAGTCACGAGTTCTGTTCTTACCACCGCTTTCATGGACACCTAACAAATGACTGCAGAAATATAAAAAGAATCATCCTCATAATGATTGATCAAGGAAAGCTGAATCATTTTCTAAAAGGTAAAGAGAAGGTTCAACCGTTACCACCACCGCCAGAAATGCACAGGACAAATTCAACAAAGGGGAAAGAAACATTAGTAATATAAGTTGGAACGAAAGCCAAAAATTTGTTTTGCAACTCTATTATACATTCATACCGAGCAATTGAAGATTTTCATGATAATGTTCTCAGTAGGGTCTTTGCGAGGGATGCTGATGATAGAGAAGTGATGAACATCGCGAAGGCGTCGCAGTTAAAAGAATGGCAAATGCAAATTATTTCTTTCACTACAGAAGAGATTCCTGAAGGCAGATGGGCGCATGATAACCCATTGGTCGTAAAATTGGAAATTAATCCAAAACCTGTAGATGGCGAAGATGATGAAGCAGAAAACTCCTGGGCGATCAATAGAATATTAATTGATACGGGGAGCTCAGTAAACATTCTTTTCTACCATACTTACAAGACTATGGGAGGAAAGGATGAAGATTTGATACCTTCGACATACAAAATATATGGTTTCAATGGCACAGCGAATAAGCCTAAAGGAGAAGTTCATATGAGAATACCCTTGCAAGGATTATCAACTGAAATTTTGTTCTGTGTAGTCGATGTGGAGTCCCCTTATAATGCATTGATCGGAAGGCCATGGTTGCACGAAATTCTGGGTGTAGCGTCGACGTATCATCAATGTATCTATAAAGGGAGATTGGATGGAAGGACAAAAATGCTATGAGATTGATGTGGAGAGTTGCGAGGAAAGAGCTGCAAAAAGAAAGGGCTGGAAGAAAAATATAAAAGATGAACAAAGAAGAGAAAGGTTGATGGTGGATACCATAGATACAAGAGGTGAAGATACATCGCGAAGCAAGTGCAGGAAAACAGTGGAAAATCATGATGGAAAGGAATCATTAAAAGATTTGAATGGTGCAGAGGCAGAGAGCAGCATGAGCAAAAAGTGTAAGAAATGAATAACCATCAAGAAGAAATACGCGAGAATCTCGCCATCAAGAATGTATGACAATTTTATTGAAGAATTGAAAAACAAAAATGAATAAACAATGTAAGATTGTGCGATAGCTTCGCAAACAAAATGAATGATTGAATGAATTAACAAAAATGAAAGAGTGAGTGAATGGGACGAACCTTTATGGCGTACACCCTAGTTCGCGAATGATATTTCGCAAGAGGCAAATGTAAGACCTAAAGTGCGTCATATAAGGGGTATCTCTTGACATGGCTCAGTGAAAAGGTTACACCGCTCCTGGAACCTGAGTCATGGAGATTTGGGGACCATGAAAGCCTATCCGGGAGAGATACCTTGGATTTCCAACTATATATATAAGGTTATACCCTGGTTGGACGCCCGAGGGTCTCTTCCAAGGAGTCGAGTGTATGCTCAAGGCGCCGGGTACACGGTTGAGCCAAGAGTGCCTCGGGGCATTTGAAGTGTCTCGGCCATTCTTGGCAAGTCTTGGTATATCTTGCACTCGGCCGAAGAAAACTCCACTTAGGGTGCAGTCTCGTAACCATAAACCATATAGGTATAAGGGATAAGAGGCTGCGAAAACAACTCGGTTGTTGTTAAGACCGGATGGGAGGAGCTAGTCTTGTATGGCCGATGTACGCCTCTTTGAAGGGGCAACCAGGGGAGAAGATAAGGGCGGCACCCTCCATTAGGGAGCTGATAAGTGTCAAAAGACGCAAATGTCATGAGGCTTTGTTTTCGCAAGAAAATTTAGGCTTGTCATATTTGTGCGATGATCCTGTAGAGGCAATAATACTAACGCAAGGATAAGACGAGATCAATGGGTTTTGCATGAAAATGTAAAGACGTCCTGCGATTTCGTCGCGAAGACGGCAATGTCATGGGATTTTACATTCGCAAGAGTATTTAATCCTGTCATATTGTCGCAAATAAAATATCCTGCAAAGGCAAAAATACTTAAGAAATGATAAGACAAGGTCAATGGGTCATTACATGAAAATGTAAAGACGTCCTGCGATCTTGTCGCAACGAGGGGTGGCGAAATAAGACCTTTAATTAGGAAGGCAAAATAAGACCACACAAGAAATGATAAGGCAAGATCAATATATATCTTCATTTGAGAAGACGTCCTGCGATCTTGTCGCAATGATGCACTTCAACATAAATAAAGATAAGGAAGCAAGTGAGCTTGCGAAAATGATTATATTTCTTTATATAGAATTGTCAAATCTCTATAAATAACAGAGGCAAAGCTCAGAGGTTTCATTACTCAGAGATAATTGATCAAATCTCTCATTTGAAAATAAATAACAGAGGCAAGTATGGGAATGTATGAGATGAAATTTTGTTATTCATTTTCGCAATGATAGATTTATGCACAAAGGAGACAAGGAAATAAAGATTAGGAGGAACTGCTTGATTAATATATGCAAATAAAGGAAATAAAGATTAAATTCATATTTAGCAATCCAAGAAATTTACAATAAGGGGCTACAGAAAAAGAAGGTTAAAAGGGTATATATACAGATATTACAAGAAGCGAAAGAAGAAAAAGAAGTTATTTCTTTGTTGATTCTTCTTCTTTGTCAGATTCTTCGATTCCATCATTCTT
This sequence comes from Papaver armeniacum, assembly GCA_023531295.1. Classification (NCBI taxonomy): domain Eukaryota; kingdom Viridiplantae; phylum Streptophyta; class Magnoliopsida; order Ranunculales; family Papaveraceae; genus Papaver; species Papaver armeniacum. The sequence continues at coordinate 78,425 of JAJJWW010002750.1, read as the reverse complement.
TTTGTCAGACTCTTCTTCTTCGCTGGCTTCACTATCAGAAACGTCCGAGAAAGGCATATCTTCAGGAATATCATCAAGAAGACAAGGGTATGAACTAAGAGGAATGTGGTGATCATTGCAAACTGTTTCAATAGTTTGATTGCGAAAACGAACAACATTGTTATTGAAATTCGCTACTGTAGCTTGCAGTTGTTTCTTCAACTTAGAATACTTGTTGTTGCAAAGAGAAAGGCCATTTGCGAGTTGCTCTTTTTCAGATTCAAGTTCTTCAATCCTTGTCTAAAATCTCTTCTCGGCTTCTGCAAAACAAGTGACAATAAGTTAATAACAATACTACAGAAGAAAGGAGTAATGAAGTAAAAAGGAATAATAAACAACCTTCTCTCGTCGATATCATATCTTTAACCAAGGCAAGATGCTGCTCGGCATGAAGGCTAACATCAACACCTAAGTTATTCCTGGCATTATCTAGAACCTTCGCAGCCTAAGCGAATTCATCATCATTATTTATAACGAGAAGCGAACGAATTTGATCTTCTCGCTCATTAAGTATGGCATTCTGACGAAGAGATTCATCTCGTTCAGTTTGTACTTCGAGAAGAGATTTTTGAAATTTTTCTAATGCATGTGCACCTTTATTAGCAATGCGGTCTTTGTCATCTATAAGGCCACTAATTTTCTTCCTTAAAGTTTTGGTTTTCTTATGGGAATCAAGATACATTTGTTTAAATCGGTTGGCTAAATCTAAACTAGATCTATGCTCAATCTCTAAGAGACGATATTTGGCTTGAAGTTCATTTAATGGAAAGGAATCAATTTTGTTTGACGAACTACTTAAAGATTCGTTGAGATGAGTGAGAAGAACATCATTATCCATAGGCTCGGGAAATGAATGGAGAAGAATGGCTTCTTCAGAGAGATTATATATGTCTGCGAAAATAATAAATCAGGCAAAGAAAAGCAGATGATAAAATAAAGATGACTTGAAGAGTAAAAATTTTGTACCATAAAGTTGTTGATTTGCACTTTGAAGAGTAGATACTTTATCCTTCTGAGAAGAAGACTCAACTTCCAACTGTTGAATTTTTTCATCTTTCTTGCGAGACGTCGCAACTTCAGTTTCTAGTTCTTGGATCTTCTCTTTGAGTTGGAGATTTTTCTTTTCAAGGTTGTCGCGTCTTTTCTCGAGGTCTGAGGCAACAATAAAGGAAGCTCTTCCAGACTATAAAGGAAAGAAATTGTTAAGATAAGATTTATAATCGAAATCGCAAAGAAGTAACGAAATATGAACATACCAAAGCACCGAGTGCATTTAAGAGACTGGGAGTCATTGTTCGGGAAGCTCCGCGAAAAGATTCATTATCCTCTAACAGCGGGGCATCGCAAATTTTAGCGAGAGCTTCGCAAGTAGCAGATAAATGATCATCTCCCAATCCTTGCATAGAATCGGAGAAGACACTAGACAATTGCGCCATAGCAAAAGCGACCTAGTGATTCTCCTTTGCAGAGGAAGTACCAACCTCATTTTCATCCTCGTCAGAGCTCTCGCTGGTTTAGGAACTAGAATAAGAAGAGGGATGGATTTTACGTTTTCTAGAAGATGGAGCAAAAGATTTATCCTTGCGAAGAGTGATTTTATTCTTGCCCTTAACCTTCGCAGCTTCGGAATGTCTATTTCTTCAACAACCTTCGCACACGAATGAAGATAAGAAACAGAGGCAACAATATTGTTAAAAATAACAAAAGAAAGTATTTCTTACTTCATCCGTGATCGATCGGAGTATCGCCAGAGTACTCGCCTTTGGACGTCTACTATAACTCTTTTTCAATTTGGTAATCTGAAGATTTTGCAAATCTAGTAAATATAAGAGGAAGGAAATATCGCAAAAGCAAATCAAATAGGAAGTATACCTCTTTTGCCTTCTCGGGCCACTTAAATTCCCAAGGATGATAGTCTGCGAGATTCGCAGGAGTACATGTGAACTGCGATATAGGGTCCACTCGAAATAAAGGAACAACCCACCACTTCTCATCTTTGGAGTGCCGAGGAACATTATTTTTGCCCGAGTGCCGTCAATATCTTGCATGAGCAAATTATCAAGATCAATGTTATCTTTTCTCTTCAATCGAGCACCCCAAATGAGATTTATCATTTCTCATATTTATTACTTGCATAATTCGCAAAAAGTTTTCTACGGTATACTTCTCAAATGACTATTTGTAAATTTGCGAATCTAGGATCTTTGACATCATCGGGATATAAAGATCCTTTACCAGCGCCACGGTTGGCGAATTCAAGCATTAGACGGATGCAGTCGCCGCTCAATTGATAAATAGCTCGCGAGAATTTCTCATGAGCAAGAATTTCATAGAATAATGGCATCTCAGGATTGTATAGAGGAATGGGAAGGCCTGCGAGGATTTGACCTAACGAGACTATGATTTTCTCGATCATCACACCGATGATCGAAAACGATTTTGCGAAAGTATAGATGAAGATTCTTGATCAGGAATGGTTGATAGAGTGAAGCCCTTTTCTTTTAAATTCTTTTGAGCTTCATTAAAAAGGGGTTTATATGTACGACCAAGTGAAGCCATTATTAGAGTATGGGAATGAATAGAGAATAGAAAATTGAAGATCGAGAGAAAGAAAAAAGGGAAGGTTTACAGTAGCAGAAGCGCAAATTGCGGAGGAAGAAAGTTGAAGGAAAGTTGCAGAGGGAAAATAAAAGAGAAGAGTAGAAGGGTGAGGAAACTATATATAGAGAGAAGAATCCTCGAGAAAACAAATGCATTTAATGCGAGATGGGACATGAAGGGTCAAGAATAAACGGTTGAAAGAAACGTGTCAAGAAAGGAATGGAAGAAGAAATATATGTAATAAATTCCGTGTAAAAGTACGGGATTAAAACAGAAAAAGATAAGATGTTGCGGCGTTTCAAAATATTGGTTCTCATGAAATTCTCTCCTTCGCAGAGAAGACATGAGAAGAGGCAAGATGTAGGATCAGAATATCGCGACATCAATACTTCGCGAGATTAATAAACGACATCATTGCGAAGGTGTCGCAGGAAGTAAAATAAATGACGCAATGGATGACGACAGCCAGAACACGAGGAAGATGTGAAAATCTGGCGAAGGTTAAGAGTGTCGCGAGGATGAACACTTATACACTTGCGACACTTCGCGAGTTATTCCCGAAAATAAAGGACAGCTTAGCTGTCATCCACTGTGTACTACCCTATATAAAGGTGTGAGTAAGTCTGTTGTGAGGAGAGTTCTTTTTGAATTGTTAAGCAAGTCATGAGGAGAGAGAAAATTTAGAGTGATTGTAATTCCTTTAGCTCTGTTCTACCTCCTCTGTAAACATTTCAAGAAAATAATCAATAAAATCTATAGTTATTCATCTTCAAATGGATTAATTGAGTAAATTCTAGTGAGGGGTGTAGTGTGGGATTTCCTGCAACTACATAATATATAAAGGTTACAATCTACATACATCACTCCTACTTGTTTGTATTTTAATCACACTCCTACTTGTTTGTATTTCTTGATTAAAATAATGTGTTATTGTAGTGCAACTATCATTGGCGATATCAAGTCTCAAAACATGGTAACATTCTGAACTTAATTACTTTTTTCTAAAAACCTCTTGATAACCGGCACTTATTGAGCTGTATTATAACATCTTTGTTTTTTTTTTTTTGGTAATACTTTTGCAGCAACATATGTCAGGATCTTCTTTCCATGGTGTGTAAGTGTTCTGCAGCTTTTCTTTACATCGTTAGGTTTGGCATGGCAGCATCCTCCTGAGGATGGCTGTTGTCCATTAATTAAAAAAGTTAAGAAGAACCAAGATTTTGCTTCGATTCCTCACCACATCATTATCCTGGGATCTACCTATTTCATGTGCATTACTCAGTGTTTGTCTGTTCATAGTCCCTTTTGTGAGAATTGATCTGCTGGGGTTTTTTCTTCTTCTTTTTATGATGCTGATTAAAGTAGAGGAAGTAATCAACAAAGTAGGGGGTGTTTTATCACTATAACCAGACACAATTTTGCAGATAAAGTAGTTTTTTCTTCGGTTCATGCCATGATATGTTAGCTTATAACGTCACAAAGTAAATACCCCTTTATTCACTTTTTGATGTTTGTTAGTTTCCTACATCTAGTTCCAATGTGATAAATGTGACAGACTATGGCAAGATTTTAATGCATAGTTGCATTTGCATCAGCCAACTAATTGCACTTTGATTTGCACTATTTTGCTATTAGTCCATGAGAATTGTATCATGTATTCTGGTGATAAAGAAATGCCTTGAAATATGTGATCACTACTTCGGCTCAAAACTCATTTTACTGTTCTATAGCCTCTATTTTTTTTTCTCTGCTGGTGGTGTTGAATTTACGTACTTAACTATGGCCGAAATTCCAAGCTTTAACCCTTCGCGAGATAATTACACTTGCACCATTTTCAACAACATTTGAACCCACTTGCAAAAGATGTTAAATTGTTTCAATAGACTTTTAATGTCTTGTCCTTTAGAGAGTAAGGTAGTTAATGGGCATGTAACAATCTTGAGAGGCCAGATGAAGGCTAACTAGTAGAGTATATCTGATTTTTCAGAACTTTGATATATCAGCCACCCATTTCAAAAGTTCTTTCAAAAACAGCCAATTAGACGAAATTGGGTTACCGTGAAGTAATGTTCAATTACCCTTGCCTATAAAATATCCGGATTTTGAAAAGGGAGAATCAGCCATTTTTTTAGTCCCAAAAACCGAGAACGCAAAAACCTTTAATAGGGAAAATTAGTTAAATATCCGTAATTCACATTCTTCGCTTCATAAATGCTTCTAACTTTATCCACTTAATATAAAATTACCTAAGTACTGTAAATTTTTTTCTCTTATCTATCACATGTGACATATTTTTTCCTCCATAGTCCATACATTAACTGAAAAGAAAGTTACAAACATCTACCTAAGGTTATTTCCTTACAAGAGAGTCCAAAAAAGGAGGAAAGGAAACTCATTTGTTCTTAATACATAACTTCCTAGCCCGACGCGCAAGTCGATCAGCTAGACGATTTTTAACACGCTTAATATACATAACCTTAAAAGTCTGATTACTAGATAACACACACCTACAATCTTCCAAAAGATCACTACTTCTCCAACTTATATTAACACAGTCTCCTTGAAAATATTCAACTAACTGGAGACAATCACTAACAAAAAGCACCTTGGAAAGATTCATTTCTCGCACCCAGTTGACAGCTAAAACAAGAGCAGACATCTCAGCTTCAAACGCATCAGAAATCAGCCCAAAGTCAGCTCGCGAACCCTTTATTCTACCTGCATTATCACACCAAATTATACCTAAACCCATATTAAAGTATTTATAAGAGCCATCTACAAACATAATATTATCCATCATTTCTATTGAGATCTTCATTTTATTCTTAACTACCCGAACAGTTGTTGGAGGAGCAATATAAGTGTTTAACATTCTTCTACAATCAAGAATAACATTATCAAAATCAACTGAAACACTTCTAAAGATCACATCACACCTCAATTTCCAAATGCACCACATAATAACAGCACCCACACTTGGCCAACCAACAATAAAAGGAGTAACACCTAAGGAGCTATCAAACCAATACAAGAAAATGTCTTCCATCTGATGTAACATACCCGGAACTAAATGTTGAAGAGAAAGACCAAACCAAATATGTAAAGCAATAAATGAAAAGCCGATTCCACCGCATTCTTACAAAGTGGGCAGTTGTCATCTATATCATGATCATAAAACTTAAGCAAATCATTCACAGGTAGCATTTGCGCAAAAACCTTCCAAATGAAGAACTTAATTTTAGGCAAACAATCCAACGACCAAACTTTCCTCCAAAAAACAGTATTACTTACAGAACTATAATCATTCATATAAACCTTATAAGCAGACTTTATTGAAAAACTACCATTCTTCGTATGCGCCCACATTATTTTATTACTGTGTTGAGGATTTAACCTAATAGTTCTAATTTTTGTAACTTCATCATGGGAAAGTAAGCTAATATTCCAGCAGTTGTTTTGAACATCTATAAGATTACTAACATGAACATAATCTTCATAGATAGGCTTATTCGAATTAGGTGGAGAAGCAACAAAGGGAATCCAGTTAGAAGACCAGATTTTTGTAGACTTGACATCATTAATCTTACTGATTATATTAACTCTAATGAAAACTAGACTATTTACTATACCTCGCCATATCCAAGAACTTGTATCTGCAACCTTATCAATTTCTAACAAATTACGATGTGGAAAATATATGTCCTTCAAAAATATCGAAACTAGATGATTAGGAATCTGTAAGATCCTCCAACGCAGTTTAGCAATAAAGACTCTGTTTGTAGCAAAAGTATTTCTAATGCCTAGACCTCCATTTTGTTTAGACTTACCAATATCCCCCACGATTTGTAGTAAGCAACGTGTCTAAGATCTTTTGTTGACCACCAAAAAGTCCTTTGAATGGAATCGATCTTAGAAGTAACCTTTTTAGGTAAAGGAAAACATGACATGTGATAAACAACTAAACTGGATAGAACATGTTTAGTAACAACAGTTCTACCCATTCCATTAAGCTTAGTTATTTTACAAGAACTTAGCCTAGAATAAAATTTATCAATAAAAAATTGAAAATATTTAGATTTATCTCTGTTGATAAACAGAGGAGTACCTAAGTATTTTTCAGTGTTACTTAAAAATTTAATATTAAGAGTCCTAGACAGATGTTTTATGTGTTTGTAATGCATTTTTTCATTAGTAAAAAATCCAGATTTTTCGAAATTAATAGCTTGACTAGAGGCTTTGGCAAAAACATTTATAACTTTTATTAAGTTTCTATCATAAGTTAAAGAAGCTTTTGAAAACAACATGCAATCATCGGCAAAAAATAAGTGAGAGATTGAAGGACTATCTTTTCTAATTTTAAAACCTTGTATAGCACCATCAGATTCAGCTTGTAATAGAAGTTGCGAAAGAACTTCCATACAAATGATAAAAATATAAGGCGATAGACAATCGCCTTGTCTAATACCCCTAGAAGGGAAGAAAATATCCCCCGGAGAACCATTAACTAAGACATAATATGAAACAATACTTATACATTGAAAAATCATTTGACACCAATCTTCAGAGAAACCAAGTTTCTTAAAAACAACAATTATAAAAGACCATTCAAGCCTATCAAAGGCTTTAGAAAGGTCAAGCTTAATGGCCATAAACCCATTATTAGCTTTTTCTTTTTATTTTTAAAAGAATGAAGAATTTCATGACTGACAATAATATTGTCATGGAATTGTCTATTTGAAATAAAAGCAGACTGAAAAGGCGGAATAAGAGAATCTAACAAAGGCTTAAGACGATTAGTTAAAATTTTGAATGATTTTGTAAATAGTGTTAGACAAACTGATAGGTCTGAAATCTTGAGGGGTAGAACGATTACTAACCTTAGGTATTAAAGATATAAAGGAATGGTTTAACCGTTTTAGAAGAAATTTAGTTTTAAAAAAAGTTTGAACATGAGAAATGACCTCATCAGAGACTTCATCCCAGTTATCTCTGAAAAAACCCGCCGGATATCCATCAGGACTCGGAGACCTCCAAGGAGCCATACTATTCACATTGTTATTTTTTTCTTATTTACCCTGGAGGTTTTCAAATCTCAATAAGTTCATTATTTGCCACCCATCACACTAAATATAGTTTAAACCATAAGAATAAAAAGAAGGCGCAATTGGGGGATACCTCCACAAATTGGGGAATACTCAAAGTTAAATGGGGTTGTATTTTGGTTAAGGGGTCCTCTTTTTTAGGTGTGAAATAAACCATATTATCCTTATCCTAATAAAAAATTAAAAAGAAAAACTAAAAACCTATTTTTTTTAGTATCCCCCTTCACTTTTCTTCTCCTTAAAAAAAATCACACAAATCATGATGAATGATTTTTGATTTAGGTTATCAAAAAAATCATTTTGAGTAGCGACACAAATTATTTGAATCAAAATGATTTGAATCAAAATCATCTAGGTTATCAAAAAAAAGTCGAATTTGAATCTCAGTAGCAGGTTAACTATCGGTATTGTTTTGTCGGATGAATACAATACCGACCGTGGCTCTGTAAATGCAAAATTTGATTGACTTAGTGTTTGAATTGGGGTTTGGTTTGGGGTTTTTTCATAGATGAAAGTTTGATTGTCTATGAAAGGTTGCAATTAGGAGTCATTAAAATCAATTTAAGCACCTTCTCATATCACACAAATCTTCCAAATCCTTCTTCCTTTTCATCTAATCAAAATATATTATTTGAAGTATCCCTAAACACATTTGGATAAGGGGTACTTCAATTACTTCATAATGATTTTTATTTTTTTTTAATGAGTATCCCCCAATTTGTGGAGGTATCCCCCAATTGTGCCTTCAATAAAATCATTTAACTTCATTGATCAATTCCCAATTTCATAAATTATCAATCTTAATCTTAAAGCAGACCCATCTGTTTGGTGTACCTAAATAAGAGAAATTTTCTGTTTAGTCCACTAAACCCGACCCGGGTTAATGGCTAGTCCAGCGGGATTAAACATTTATCCGGTAGTCCAAAAAGGTTTAAACATATGTAAAATTACTAGCCTACCCTCATTCACGCGTTAATTGTCTCCTCCCACTTCTTCCTTCTTCATTCTTCTCTACAACTCCTTCATTCATTCTTCTCGATCAACAATACCAAAAAACTGCAAAATCAACAGCAAAAACAAACTAAACCCCATGCTTAATCATCTCTAAAAACGATCAAGAACCAAAAAACGGCATTCAAATCTTCTTCAGCGTTACCCTAAAAAAACCTAATCCATTCTAGAAATTTTCAATCTGAAAAAAAATGGTTACCAAAAGAGAAATTAAACGAACAATTAGAGAAGTAATTACAGAAGAATCTCCTTCACCGGCAAAAACAAGAAAGAAAACTGTCGTTGATTCACCAACAGCAAAAATCAAAGAAAAAACCGCTGCAAATTCACCAAGAACAAGAAGTATATCAAAATCTTCTCAATCTGTCTCTCCTCCGTCAACAAAATCGAGTGAAAACGACGGTACTCCTCCACCAGCAGCCGAAGTAATCCTGGAAAAAGGTAAATATTCAAGTACATACTAATATGTACTATTTTTAGTCATACCTGTAAATAACTCTGCATGTGCAAACTTGTGGTATGTATTGATATATCTAGACAAATTGTTGAATACATACCAGTCTGTAGTGTTACTTTTGGGTTACTTTTGTTGATACCAAGATTGAGAATACCACCAGTATGTAGTGTTGGTAGATTAACAATACCAGTATGTAGTGTTACTTTTGGGGTAGACTAGCAAATGACACAACATTGAGAATACCAGTATGTAGTGTTGGTAGGTTAACAATACCAGTATGTAGTGTTGGTAGATTCGCATGTGGAAAATCTGATATAAAAACTTTTTATATTTTGATATTGTTGGACAATACATATCAATATGTGGGGATATTTGTTTGATGCTGTTTTTGGTTTACAACAGCAAAAACCAAAAGAAAAACAGCAGCAGCTACTCCTAAAGCAAAAAGCAAAAGAAAAGCACCAGCGGCTACTACTAAAGCAAAAGCAAAAAAGGCGACAATGGCTGATATGTTTCACCGCAAGAGAAGGGGAAGAAAGCACTTGTCCTGAGAGCTGCTACTCTTTAACCAAAAGCAAAGGGGAAAGCAAAGCGGGGGAAAGCAAAAGAAGGTATGTAGTACAACTACATATAAAAAAAAGCGTATTAATAATATGTATTCTTAATAACGAGGGGGCGCTGCCCCCCGACCCCCGTAGTGATGCATTTGTTTACGAGTATGTAGTGATGCATTGTTGTGTTTATTATTATGAATATGTAGTGACGTTTTAAGTACGTGGTGGTACAACTACATATTACCACATAAAATATGTAGTAGATATTATAATTATCAGTATGTAGTCATAATACCAGTATGTAGTGGTATCTGATATGTACCATATTAGCATGTAGTTGTTTCATGTACATGGTAGATACATTAACTACATATTGATGTTATAACTACATATTGATATGGTACATCGATATGTTGTGTAATGGTTTTAGATTCTTGCTATTGTGTAGGTGGTAATAAGCGTAAGAAGGGAGCTGGAAAACCGAGCCGGTTTCAGGGGCTTGTGGGGGCTTGCGAACACTATTAAGAAGGTAGAAAAACTTAAGTTGAGTAAGTTGCAGCTGCGGCTGATTTCTGAAGCATCATATGGGAACCTGTTCCTAATGTTCTGGCACACAAGTTTTGATTTACAACATTGGTTGAAGCTTGAAGAGGCACTCACCAAAATGATACACTGTTACGTGAGAGGTGAAGATCCAAACAAGCTTACATTTTGCTTTGTAAGGCATGGCTTACCGAATGAGCTGGTATCCATACCAGAAGAAATGACACTCGTTTATGGGATGCCAAGAATTCCAGATAGGGAGTATCATGATTTAAGGCTTACATTGTTGAATAAAAAAAGTGGATGGCGTGAAACTGAATTCTTCAAAAGGGTTTTTCCTGCTGGTTTAAAACCTGGTGAAAAAGTGACTAGGCTAATGATTGTGAAGGCAATCTTGAAAATCCTAAAAAGAACACCAATCAATCTAAAAAAGAAGTCTGATAAAGATGAAGATGCCTAGGAAGACGAGGGTGATCAATCAGATGAAGATTCTGAAGAATCTCAGGAAGACGAGGAAGATGCCGAAGATCTTGTTAGGATTATCTGCCTATTTATGTGCACTTCATTATTTTTCACAACAAAGGATGCAAACGCCTTGACTGAAAAATATATAGGGTTCATTCTTGATCTTGAGAAGACCAAGAATATTTCATGGCCTGACCTAATTCGTTCTAATTTAGAGCGAGAGCTGAATGAACACATGGATAACGTAGAAAACACTAGTGGTTGTGTTGTTTATTTGTTGGTAAGATTTTATCTACTTTAAAACTCTTTTGTTTTTCATGGTTTTCTACATTTTGATAGTATATCTAACACTGCATATCATTACTTACAGCCATGGTTTGCGGAGCATACCCATTTGGTGCAGCCCGAGCCTATAGTGACAGACCCTGAGGGAATGTATGTGCCAAGAGTGGCTAGATGGAATCATACAAAGATATGTACTGAGTTCCTAAAGGATATTGATCTTTCCGAGTATGAGGTAAACTTGCAGTACATATTTTGTTGAAAAAAAATACATATTGATAAGTACATGTAGTTTTACATATTCGTATGTGGTGATACATATCAATATGTGGTGATACATATCAATATGTAGTTATTAGCATATCAATATGTGGTGATACATATCAATATGTAGTTATTAGCAACTACATATCAATATGTAAAAAACATATCAATATATAGTTATTAACATATCAATATGTAGTTATTCGTATGTGGTGATTATCAGCCTTTGTCGCCAGTATGTAGTTATTATCATTGATACATGTTCAATAGGTATCTAATATGTAGTTGTGATAGAGAAGAAAGATATTTGTGTTGGTAATAACTAATATGTAGTTGTTTTTACATTTTTGATTGGTAACAGTTTTGTGTTGATTTCAAAGACGAGATCACACACCATGAAAAACAAATTCTTAATCGTATCTCAAGAAGGATTCAAGAGGAAGAGAATACTGAAACTTCAAGTGAAGAAGATGACAATTCTGAATAGGAAGAAGATAAAGAAGAAGAAAATGTAAGTCCAATGGAAGAAGAGAAGGAAGAAGATGACTCAGTATTGGGGGGAGAGGATTGGAAGATAAAATACGATGATTTGAGGAGTACAGTATCTGCCAAATGGAGCAAAGTGAACACAATGCAGCAAGAGGGCGCAACTGTTGACGCTTCAAAGCTTGTGCTGATGATGGAAGAAATTTACTTGAAAGCTTTCCCTTTGCAGAGAGAAGCCAGCCATGAAGATTATGGTAGCTTGGGATGTACACCTACTCAAACCAACCCCAATGAAGATTTGGATGTGGACTCACTCAAAGCAACCCCAACGGTTGAAGCCGAAATAAAAGTTCCTCCGGAAGATCAAACAAATGTTAATGCCACCTTTGCTGAAGTTGGTTTGTCAACATTGCAAGATCAACGACATGCTAATGCAACCTCTGAAGTTGTTTTGTCAGTACCGAAAGAACAAACAAATGTTAATGCCACCTCTGAAGTTGAATTGTCAACAACACCTGCAGTATTGAAGTTCCATGATGTTGAAGTTCAGCGTTCTGAGGTTAGAATATGGGCTAAATCTGATTTGGAGCAAAAAGTCAAAGAGATGGAAGAGAAAAATAGCAGAGAAAACACACCAGTAAGTAGTATCCAGCCTAAGTGTTTTTTAATGTTCACATTTTACTATATTCAATGTTAACTTACATTGTTGTACTGTTACATATCAATATGTACTGTTACATATCAATATGTAGTGGTAGATACTTACATTGTTGTAGTGGTATCTACCATTACATATTGCTATGTACTGTTACATATTGATATGTAGTGGTAGATACTTACATTGTTGTAGTGGTATCTACCATTACATATTGCCATGTACTGTTACATATTGATATGTAGTGGTAGATACTTACATTGTTGTAGTGGTATCTACCATTACATATTGCTATGTACTGTTACATATGTAAGTAGATTTATGTTGACAGTTTCAATTGCTTTTCTGCAGACTAATCCACTTGAAGTTAAGCAGGTAGCAGTAAAGGAGTTGCTTACTACTATACAACAAACAAAGGATAAAGTTGAAGTTATGTCCCAAAAATCTGAAGAGTATAACGCTGCATCAGCGGCGAAAGATTTTTTTCTCATGGATGTACCTTTGTTTAGTGAGATGTCTAGTTTGGAGCACATCGACCAGCTCTCTATTAAAGATTATTTAGACATGGCAAACTCAGGTATCAGAATTTATGTCGAAGAGTATGCAGGCCTCCTTCTAGATAGTGGTGCTGATCAAAACCGTGGCCTTTTTGGTATTGGCATACGTCAACAATTTGAAAACTTATTTGGAAGAGATTTGCAACCTGTAGAATTTCCACAAGATACAACTGAGCAACAAGAACCCAGTGAACTAAACGATGCAGGTGAAGTTGCAGCTAAGCAACAAGAAAACATCCCACCAAAAGGTTCACTGGATACTTTGGAGGTTTCATCGCAAGATGTTTTGGATGTTCCATCACAAGATGTTTTGGAGGTTCCATCACAGGTGAATGATATGTACTGAACGTTAATTTGTGCATACATTGTGTACTGAAATGTTAATCAACAGCTATTATTTGTACACTACATATTTTTTATGTTGATAAAAAATGCAGGAACCAACTACTCCAAGCCAGAAACAAAAAAGGGTAGCAGTGTACAAAAAACCCGTCGCAGGGCCCGTCAAAAAGCTGCAGTACACACCTACCATGCCCGTTACTCGTGCCCATCCTGCAAAAAAGAAAGATGACATTTACGAAAGTGGAAGTAAATACCCTGCCTCATATAAAGAACCTAAGAAGCCGAAAGCTGGAGCAACATAAGCAATACCACTAAAGAAGAACAAAAAGCTTAAATTGCGCCGCACGTTGTTCCTGAAACTGAATAAATCGCCATTCTATAAGGACTTGGAGGATGATCAAAAGGCCATCCTTTCCACATTCTTCAATAATGCATCCTTGATAAAGTGTCTTTATTAGCACTATTATTTGATCCATAGAGTAGATTAATTTTCGTGTGCTGTTATATTCGTAGTAAGCAATACATATTCGATATGTACTTTTGATATGTAAGCAATACCCGTACATATTGGTATATTATCCTTGGGAACATATCAATATGTTCTGTTACACAAGGATACTAACCTTTACGTCGTTATTTTCCAGCTCAATTGCTTGGAGAATGGGAGAAGGTGGTCTTTGTGTTGCTGCATCATCAGTTGAGGACTTGGTACATAACAAGAAATTAGACCAAGATCTTCTGAACTACGTACAATACAAGCTAAACAACAAGTTTCAGAACGACCAGCCGATGCACGAAGTAGACAGAAACTACTTACCTGTCTTGAATCTGGATCCGTCCGCTTGGGTAAGTTATCTTACAGTGCATATTTAACACACCACATATTCATATTACAGTATGTAGGAATAGGTACTTACAGTGTTGTTGTGTTTAATGTAGGAATAGGTACACTACATATCTATATTGCATAAACATGATTGGATATAACTATTCAAGTACATCCATGTTTTCAGTTCAATGTCGAGTTCCCGAATAAGCTCGAAGGAGGAGTAGAATATTCTGTTTACAAACCAATAAGGGAGATGGATAAAAGTATCAAGAAGATTCTTGTACCAATGTGCCATCGCAATCTTCATTGGACGCTACTTGAGTATGACTGCGAAAAAATGGTGTTCAACCATTACAATTCTTCTAAGAAATATTAGAGTGTAATATGTTATCCATAATCCAAACAAATGGCAGATTTCATGTTCAAACCTATCAACATGTACTTGATGGAGAATGAAAAAGAAACATTGAAGAATGTAGTAGTCAATGAGTGTGAAGCGCCTCAACAAGGAAAATCACCAGACTGCCTACTATTTGTGTTGCATTTTATGAAGATGAAGTCGAAAAGCAAATATGTGGGAGTACCTTTGGGAGATGATGATGAAGTGAAATTGAAGATTCGTAACAAAAGGGTCGCGTTAGCATGCAAATTGCTGACAGCATCTCCACCAGAAATCAGTTGGAAAACTGACACAATAGATCCTAATTGCTAAAAGTAGTCTGACAGTACATATTAATATTTACCTATTTTCCTTTTAAAATATATCCTAATTGCTAAAAGTAGTCTGACAGTACATATTAATATTTACCTATTTTCCTTTTATTCTTGGTTACATTTCATGAGTTCAAAGAATGTTCAAAAACATATCTTAAATATTGCTTTTATTAGTGATTTTTAATTTGGACTTGGGTTAAGTTTAATGTATAGCTATTTCAATTGTGTTACTTTGTTATGTACTTTAAATTATTAGTGATTTTGTGTTGTTGATACGAGGGGGCGCTGCCCCCCTCGACCCCCCGTAGATGGGGAATCAGCTGGGAAACCACAAAGTTTAAACTAATCTTATGGAATGGTTTAAATTTGCTTTAAGTGATGCAAATGTCAGTATGTAGTGGAAGATGGTTACACCACAATCAGTACATATTAGTAATTACTGATTGTATTCTTGTTACAATATCAGTATGGTTACACTACATATCAGTATGTAGTGGAAGATGCTTACGCTCAATACTGACATGTAATATATCAGTATGTAGTAGATTCTGACATGTAAGATCAATATCACTATTTCATTATATGGGTACTGATAAACTAACAACATATTTCATTATTTGACACTTAATGACACTTGACGACATATTTCATTATTCGAAAGATCAACATAACTACATTTTGATAGACTTATAATATATGAAAACCAAAAGATGTTCTAAGAAACAACAAAAACAGTAATTTCAATACACTTCTAATGTATGTACTGTAAAAAGAAACATTTATTAACCAAATTCAGTTGGTACTGACGAATCAAAAGAAAATAGTAAAATAGAACAAGGACTAGAGGAAAAAACCCATTCTGCTGCACGTTCAAGCTTGTGATAAAAGAAAAAGAGAAATCAAAACACTACTTACTTAAAAAAAAACATTGTATTGTATCATCCTACCCCAAAGACATATCTTTAATATGTACTGCTTGAAACACATACCTGACACAAATCATTCTTCAGAAAGTTCATACTGACGGATAAGAGTGCATGTTGCCTTGTTGTGATGAGTTTTCAAATTACAGTTTGAACACTTGACAGATTTTCTACTATTCTCCCATGTACTTTTAATACGCTTTCCCTTTTTCCTGCCTGGTGGAGCCCTAATTACTTCTGGTGGGATAACGGTATCATCTACGTGATACTCATCAGTCCTATGAGAAAAACACAGTATCGTAACTACATATGAATATGTACACAGTATATTGTTCCTCAAAATGTACTGTTTAAAGACACATACCTGTCGTAGTTAGGAACAGGTCTAATAGCTATTGAATATAGCTCACGAAAAGTGGTAACTTTGAAGTAATTGTCGACGTAATCAAGCATCCTTCCACCAGATTTAGTAATAGCTGCAGTAGCGTGCGAGCATGGAAAACCATAAACGCGCCATCGTTGGCAAGTATAAGTTTTTTTCTCTAGATCTACCATATGAGACCTGCACACACAAAAACACACCATATTATCTACTGAATATATACACAATACATATTGATATGTTATCTTCAGTACACCTAAGATACTAGTTTGGTAGATATCACATCACAGAGCATGCTACTTAAAAAGAAGAGAAAATAACTAAAATTCAGATGATAGAGATTAGGGGTAAATGCTAACCTTGGAGAATACACTTCATAACGTTTAGCATCTGACTGGATAACTTTCTAGGGACGGCCAATTTGAATGTGTAGTTCAAGCAAGGCTTGATACACAAGGGTTAGCAGTTCTGGATTCATCAAGACACTCTGTTCGCGACGTTCTGACATCATTTCCATCATACGTAGCCTACACGGCAAGGGAATATCAAGTCTATTATACTACATTATACGTAGATTAACAGAACATATATGCTAATAATGTTACAAAAAGAAACTAATAAAAATCTTAAAACTACATATAAGCTTGTACTGTGACTAAGGAAACTCATACAAACCTGATCGAGTCAACAAACGCAGCAGCAGGTAACTTCTTCTCGTAGTTAATCCAGTTATTGAACGATTCAGCAACGCTTGAAGAAGTCTGACCATACCTACAGCCCTTGAAGAACGCACTGGACCACTTTTCCTTTGGAATTTTGCGGCAATAGTCAGCAACCCAAGGCCTTCCCAAATTAACCATTTCTTGAAGAGCTTCCTCGTATGTTGCAGGAGAAAGAACATATGTCGCCTTTCGGAAAGAATCAGTCACTTCTTTATACTTTTCGTCAGATTTTGCGATAGGTAAGTTTTTGTCCAAGTGGAAGTAACAATAGCTTTGATGAGAATTAGGGAATACTTTGGGAATATATTTAACCAACTCTTCACCTCGGTCAGTCATAAAAGTGATTGGGCGATCATCATCCAAAGCATCCTTCAGATTCTTGAAAAACCATTCCCAGTTGTCATTAGTTTCACCAGATACTAATCCATATGCGAGGGGATAAAAACTTGCAAAAGGAATTATTAGTTATGTTAAGCAACTGCTAAAAGGAAAACAACCAGTACATGTTGATATGTAGGCTTTTTTCTGCTAAAAGCCTACATATGTAGTAGTATCGTCATTGTCAGTATTGTAGTACCAGCAGTGATCTAACTACAAGACACTACATATTGATATGTAACAATACAACAATGTATTGGGGAAAAAAACCATACGAAAAAAAAAAACCAGTTACCTTGATTGCCATTAAGACATGTTGCCGCCATGAGACCTCCTTTAAAAGTTCCAGTGAGAAATGTACAATCACAAAACATCATTGGACGACATAGTTTATAGCCCTCTCTACAAGATCCAAAGCAAACAAAAAGTCTGTTGAATCTTTTTGTAGCATCATTGAAGTTGAAATCAATAAATGACCCGGGGTTTGTTTCCCTAACAACATTCACCACCAAGAAAGATCAGTGTAAGAATTGACATCATTACCAAAAATCTGTATGCGACAACTCAAGTGCATGATATGCGTGGTGATACTGGATGTCGATCCCGCCAGCAACTTTAATATAATCTACGATCTCTGCTGGCGTTATGCGAGGGTTGTGCCTGACACGCTCATGAATTAGATTGTTCATGAGTTTTCTCGTAACTCTTGGATTCTTCAACATATAACCACCGCCACAGGTGTGCCTTCCCTCATATTCCTTTATCTTAAAAACATCAAGAGAACTACCAATGGAAGTTGTATGAAGCCTCCATGAACAACCTTCTACGCTGCATACGGCGGTGAATCTCTCAAGGTCATTCTTCTTATTAATTACCTCATATCCAGTTCTCATGCAGTATTTTTGGAATGCTATACGTACGGCATCAACACCACCATAGAATAATTGTTTTGGATCATCAAAAATTTCTCCCAACCATCTGAAAAAAACACATTTGGGACCTCTTTACCATCTGTCAAATAACTTGTTTTTGCAGACCGACAACTAAGTCTCGCATTCATCACAACTTCCATACGCCTAGAAGAACTAGATGCGCCAGGTGAAATTACATCCACCTGCAAATCAAAGAAAGATGATTGCTTTGCAGAATGTAATGCAGCGATGCTTTGAAGCGTTACGTCGGCAAGAATAGGAACTATCGCTTGATTCTGGAAATAATTAACCAGAATAGTCGATGGACTCAACCAGCTCCACATATTACAGATGGAAAATTTCAAATCCTCTAAAGTTGAAAACGATGTAACCAAATATGCAACATGGTATTGCTTATGGTATACATGAGAATAGCAAGAAAAATCTAGTTCGGGAGCAACGTCAGACATGTTAACCCCTGTAAAAAATGATCCAAAAATTAACTATTGGTAATATACATATTGATATGATACGTATTGATATCATACGTATTGATATGTACTGATTCTAAAAAAGAGTGTCTGTATGGATATGTGTTGTATCATTTCGATATGCATTGACATGTTCTATGCATTACGTATTGACATGTACTGAGTCTCTGAATGGATATACGGTATACATATTGATATGTATTGGCATCTACTATAGAATGAAAAGAGAGCATGTTATATGCAGTACGTATTGGTATGTAACATGTAGAATAAATAACATATATTTTACAACATATCAATATGTATCGTGCCTATGAATAAATATGTTCCATATATTTTGAGAATCATGATCATATCAACAAATGAACTGCAGCTATATCAAAAAGAGAAAACAAAATTACTACACGATCTGTCTAATGAAACAAACCTATATCAAAAAATACAAAAATCAGATTACAAAGAAACTAAAACAGAACAGCAGCAGAGAAAAGGTGATTACAGTAACATACCTTGTTCGAATCGGAGATTAACCTAATTCGAATATGGGATACCTAATTGAAACACACAAAAATTACTTAAAAAATCGAACGGAAACTGAATTGAACAATGTAAATCATCATAAAACTGAAATCATAAAAGAAAGATAACAATGTACATCACAGACAATTATTCTGATAGAAATCAGATCATAATAAACCTAATTATTGATCATGATTTCAAGAACAGCAGCAAAGGAAGATGATTAAAAGTAAATACCTTATTATAAGCTGAGATGAACCTAATTCAAGCTGAGATGAACCTAATTGAAAGACACTACCAGAAGCGAAGAAACATAAAATGCAGTAGCAGAGAAGCGATCGACTGGATCTGAGATGAAGAAAAAAAAAGAGGAAAGAAACAGAGCCGGATTTTGATTCCTTCACTATATACAGTTGCAGAAGGGTATACTAGGTATATTGGAAAGTACGATTTGTTTGAACCGCACGTGTCTGGACTAGAGAATAAAAATTCTGGTCCAAAAACATGTTTTTGGACCAGCGGATAATTTTGTTCTGGCGCTGGACTAGCCATTAAGTGGTCCTGGTTTTTTTGGATTAAACAGTAATTCCTAGCCTAAATAATGGGTTTTAACCTGTTAAGTTAATGTTATACATCAAAATCATTCAAACTTTAGGTTATACACATGAAACTTTGAGACATAGGATTATACATATATACAAAATACACAAAGATCACAAAATCCAACGAGTTTGAATTAAGTAGAATAACTTTCAATTTCTACATCTCATGAAGATTCGACGAAGATTCCCTGCTGTTGTTCTATTGTATGAGAGAGATTCGATGAGATTACCATGGTAGTGAGATTTGAGATGCAACGAACAAATCTATTTAACTCTCACAAGATTTCGATCTCTCCAGAATTAAAATTTCTCTTGATGAGGTGCCGGCGGGTGGTGGTGGTGGTGATATCGAAAGAGGAGAAAAGAGAAGAGATGTTTTCACTACACCAAATTCTAGGATTAGAAACAGAACTGAGTCGTTACTAAAACGGGTTGTAACGGCTCTTGCATGTTGCAAAAGTGGGTGTTACAATTTTTTTGTAAAAACAATGGAGCCGTTACGAATTTTGGTTGTAACGGCCTTAGTAACAAATGAGAGTCACATTAAATTTCCACGTGGTAACAAAATGAGTCATATTAAAATTTTTTGTAACAACTAAATCGTAACACGCAAAAATCTGCTACTTAATTTTTTTCGTAATAAAGAAAAAAATTATCGCTACAACATTGACCTTGTCAAAATTAGTCAGCCTTGACCAATTTTGACCAGGTCAACGCTGACCGGTAGTTCATTTTCTGTCGGAAACTGGAATTCCAAATACCATGTACAAACATTTCAATCCATCCACATTCAATATAATTGCTTCATTCAATTTATATCAACACTCATTCAGTTCTACTAAGAAAGGATACAAATTCTTCTAAGTACCAAAAAAATTATGTTAAGCATCAAATTCTTAACACTCTTTTACATTCATTCTATGATGGGCAAGTTGTCATCGTGCTTGCTCACTTGCATTCAAATTCAGTTTCATAATTCATACTACATAGTTGTTTACTAATAATGAATGTAAGTGTTTACACAACCACATGTTACATAGCTCTTACGGTATATGTTGCACTAGGTTTTAAGATTGATTTCAAGAAAGTTAATACTCACCACTCTTGGTGCCTCCTTTATTACCAGTTTATCCTTGTGGCTATCTATTGCTTTACTACAAGCTTGGATTGGTATCAGGATCAGCCACAATCAACTTGAATGCCTAATAAATAATAAAATTTCAGATTAAACTAAAGCAGTAGATAAAGAGTAGAGACCTAACATGAGAGTTTCTTCGCAACACGTTACCTCGAATGCATGCCCATATCTTCAATATAGAGGCCAGCTAACATGGATATACATATCCCTTCAATGGAAATTATCATCAGAATGTAGCATAATGTCAGCAAATCCATTACTTATAAAAAATGCAATAATACCTCTTAACATAGCATTCCTTTAGATAAAATGCGAACAACTGACCTTGTATAAGTACCGTATTAACACTAGCCCTCCAACAAAACTGATCTGCATCTATCATACATCCAAGCAATGAGATGAGATGCCATTTTACATTCTCTTCCTAAAGCAGTAAAATGTTAAGCCAGTGCATGGCATGAATATTACCTGGTCGATCATAGGCATGAGACCAATGGCTTTAGCTCAGAGAAAACGTCCGGGAAGATTACCTGTAATCAAATCCCAATTAACACCTCAAATGAGAACTTGGGTGGAGAAGATAGGTAAGCAAAAGATTGTTTATTACCTTAATTTATCCAGTCTATTTGTCCAGTTTGTATTTCTAACCATCTTCTTCTACTTCTTCACCCTCTGTGAAACTCCTTTCAGCTGTTTGCTAGAGTAAAACCATATGAGAGGAGTTCATGTATGAGCATCAACTAAAAGTTAAATGTGTAAGTACGTACATGATTCAGCTTCGATGTCACCTTCGTCTGCTGGAACTTCAACACCCACTTCCTTGGTTACATCATCCGTATACACCAATTAGATCATACAAACTAAAAGAAAAAAGAGGAAATTTTCTGGATAATGTTTTTGTTGGCACACTAAGGGGATGGAAAGTAAATACCCAACATAATTATATATACATAAAATTCAACTGCTCACTTTAAGTTTATCTTCCTCCAAATGCAACCTAATCTCAGTTCCTCTTCCTAGTGGTTCATTCCATTCATCCTCAGAAATAACAAAACCTTTTCGTCAGCCTTAGACTCCCATATGTACCTGAGACCAGTATTGCAAGATTGTATTTGAGATAGTTTTAACAAAGATCATGAAAAATATCTAGCAAATGCAGTAATGTAAAACACCTACTGTTTGTGATCATTGGGCTTGCTAATGACTTCGACGTAATCGGCAACAAGATAGACAGTAAAACCCAACTCCAAACTGCCAAATTAAATTGAAGTCGCCAACTGTCTACATTTTCTTCACAAAGGTTGTATGTAAAGAAACCAATATCACCCATAGTTGTTCACCATCAAATTAAAACGGGGAGGTAAATGTAAATATGAAGCCCCATATGTAGAAAAAGTACCAGAAGTTCCAGTTTTTGTAATAGTTTCTAAGTCCTTAATAAGATCTTCCTTTGTCATTCTTATACCACAGTCACAAATTGACATGATTTTATTTTCCTTGTCTAATTTCATCTGCAAATAAACAAAACTAAAATTAGTTTTAGTTATGATAGGAAAATATAGTTATCAGCTCATACAAGCCACGTAATAATCCACACTTGTATAAAATTCACTAAAACATTTACTCACCAGAATCTCGAGCTTTGTATCATCACCTTCTCCTAGAATTTCCTTATCTTAAGAGCAAGGAACCTAATTTTATCCGAAGGCCGTTTTAAGATCAATAGTAGAACTTAAAATTGACAACTACTCGACATTAACTAAAAGCAATACAGATGATAAATAGTAGCGTACTAAATCAAAAATAGAACCTGAAGCGAAAGAGCTTACTGACAGTTAGAGAGCCAATTGTGTTACTTCCTTTGTCAGTCACTCAAAATAAGTATTCCCACGCTCACAGTTCTGCAAAAGTGGTTGCAAGTATAAGAATCATATACAGTCCTACATAACTAAAACAAAAGAACATGGTAAGAATAACTTACATGATTTTGAGTAGATTTTGAATGAGACAACAGTCCCACCGATGAACCAACGTTGAGCAAAAGACGCAACTATATTAACTTTCAGTCCAAATTCCTGCATCATTTCCAAATACAAACAACAAGCACGAAGGCAGTTACACCATGAACTAGACTTACACCTTGACAAAATGACTTCATGAATCAAGCAAAATTTCTCATTTAACCTGATATATTCTACAACAAATCCTCTGGCAGTTGCTATTTAGTTTGTACTGTAATGATAATCATCTTGGAAAGCTGTCAATGCAAATAGGCATTAGTTATAACAGCTTACTACAACTAAGGTAAATTGAAGCTTCAGAATAGTCAGAAACAAGCTTTATGATAGTTAGAAACAAAAAGAAGTAACAAATAGTAGAAAGAAACTCAACACATTGAATCTACGACACTCCATAGTTGTGCCTTTGAAAGTCAACAACTAGTAGAAACAGAACATACCAAATAAAAGACAACATAAAAAAGCAAAAGAAAGTATGGAGAGAATGATCAGCAAAGGCTAATTACCTAAGTAGTTATTTCGGCAATCAAACCAGTAGGGAAATTACCTAATCATCACCTCATACTCTCCAATACTACAATAAGGCGCACATGAGCTACAAAGATTCAAAAAATTCATATATGCGCAGGTAAGACAAATACAAATAAATGCTAGTGAAATCAGATGAGCATTACAAATCCAACATCAAAATCATCAAGAATACCCATAAACAACATTTGCAGTTCAAAAACAATAAAAACATTCAAAAAACAACCAATTACTTAATTAACATACCCTAAAACATACCCATTAACACAAGAGTAACAACAAATAACTTCAAATAACTTCAAATAACTTCATTAACAACAAATCTGATCAAGTAGAAGTGAGGGATAACTTATGCATGGGTTGAATATCTTCAAGAAATGCAAGTGAAGATGTTGAAAGTTCTTCTACTAAATTGCTACAATAAAAAAACGAATGGTACTTAAAACCCTGTCAACCAATTAAATTGCAAACCCTAAGTTTTCCTGATACAATTTTTACCCTAACTTCAAAATTAAAAAAAAATACACTGAACACGGTACAAATCAGATCGGAAAACCAAACCCAAACTTCAAACCCCATCTTTAATTGATAGAAGAAGAAGAAAACAAAACCCTAAATTTGTATAAATATTCTACAGAGGCGACTGAGAAGGAGAGACAACCGATGAAAAAAAAAAGTGAAAACCCAAATCAAAATGGATCGAAAATCGATTTTATTTTGGAGTTAAAAGAGGGATGGAAGAGTTACCATGAATTTAAACGGAGATCTGCAGAGGAGAAGTGGGTTTGATAAGAACTGACACCAAGTCAGGGATTAGTGTAAGATAAAAAAGAGAAGAAAAGATGATGATGAACACTTACACAGATCTATGATTGAATATTATTGAAGATTATTGATGGTTTCTCGGGTAATAGTTTCACTAGGGTTTCTGTTCGAGGAATGAAGAGAGGCAGGAGCAGAAAAGAGAAAGAGAAAGAAAATGAAAAGTGAAGATTCGATTCACTAAGGCATGAGAGGAAAAGCAAATGCACGCATGTGAATGGCACACACATGGGAGGAAATATCCTCTAGTATTATTCATATTAGGTGGAAACAAAATAGCATGCATGTGAATGGCACACGCACAAATTCCAAGTGTTACTACCCAAGTGTGACCACGCGTGTGACTGGCACGTGTATAAAAAAATTTGTAACGGTTGTCCTCTGTTACGAATATTTTGTAACGACCATTTGTAACGGGAATTTTGTAACGGCCTCATAGCCGTTACGAATTCCTGTTACGAATCCGGGAATTTGGTGTAGTGTTTTCAGATCTGAAATTAAAAGGAATTGTTGTTGCTTTATATAACTCTAACTAGGGTATCACCCAGGCCTTCGGCCTGGGCTCAACCTCTCGTGCGTCTTCGGCGCGTGGGACTTTATGGTTTGGCCGCGCTGAATCCTTCCGGCTACCGGCATGCAAATCATTTCGTCTCCTGGATGATTTTCTAGATAATGTGCATCAGTTTGATTACTTTGGTAAACATAGAGGTTTGATCAACATCAAACATAAAGCTCTAGCTTAAATGGAGGTGAGCCCGTAAAACTTAAATTGTTGAGCTCAATACAAACTGGGATGAAGTAGTAGTATAGGATTAAAAAAAAAAAAAAAAAAATATATATGTAGCTTAGCTAATTCAGACAACACTTACGGGGATGAATTAAAGTTTGTATTTTCCACGTTATCAATGTAGTCACCAGGAGATTACCAAGGAACAAAAATTCTTCACATCAATCGAGCGAAGTATTTCTCTATGGTTACGAAGAGCAGCATAAGTTTCAAAGAAATTTAGAATTGGCCTTAAAATGGCTCTTATTTAGTAGTTCCTTTTGGAACATGAACACTAACAACGACCGCTTATAGGAATTGATTCCAAAAGTCTGTCTATATCCAAGAGAGTATTATCAATAGAAACTCCACTAATGTTCAACAAAAGGAAAAAAAAAAAAGCAAGATAAGGACCAAATTTGAGCTAAAAGAACTGATCAAAAAAAAAAATGAGCAAAAAGAATACATTGGTGTCTTTTAGTCGCAGGGAACTTCATGATTTGGCCGCGCTTTTGGCTTGAATTATGCAACCTTCAATGCATTCATTGTACATCGAGAGATTAAAATCTAAGTAGGTAGACATTTGTTATAAGTTTATAATTTGTTTTTGTTTTTTTTTACTAAACTCCTTACTTATAAGCTCACTTATAATATATAATGGATGTTTGATTTGGGGTACAATGAATTATGTTGGGAAAGTAAAATGAAGACAAAACCATTAGATGCCCGTCGCCCAATATGGCAGTAGGATGTCAAATTCTAAGAACATACAATTGATTCTGTTAAAAAATTAGAGTTCACACTATTCATAGTAAAACAAAGTATTCACTTATCCCTCCCAACTCCAAAAACACCACAGTTTGGAGTCCACAAAAGCTTTAGGAACACAATCAACTGAACGTATGAAAACAGAAAAACGTTTTACTTAAATTACATACAGACCACAACACACAAAAACTAACTATGATTATGGATTTTGTAGAAAAACTCTAATAACTTTGTTGCACTCGTAGGCGAACACACCATATACGATGTTTTTTCAGTCCATTTTTACGTCTTCAAACCAATTCCACTTACACCTGCACGAAGAAGATCAAATTACCAGTAATTGGAAAGGAAAGAAAAACAACAAAACGAAAATGAAGTATGAAATTTTTAGTTCACCTTCGATCAATTTCATTCACCATTATCTTTGCATCTCTCGTAACCATCAACACTGACCATTCTTTTTGCATTTCCCCTAAGCAACAACAACAGTAGAAGACATGAGAAAAAGAACATGACACATATTCATAGGATAGGCATACACAGTAAAGTAACAGTTAAAACCCACGAACAAACAATGCAAAAGAAGATCATTGATGTATGGTTGGGACTAACCTGCATGTCTCTCATACACAGTAAAGTAACAGTTAAAACCCACGAACAAACTATGCAAAAGAATATCATTGATGTATGGTTGGGACTAACCTGCATGTCTCTCATTTCCTGGAAGCGGCAGAAAGGTCTCAAATCTCTATTCCATTCAAAGCTCTTGTATTTAATTTGCATCCTAGGCTGGAAAATGCATTTGCCGCATTATACTCTCGAATATGTTTTTGAAACAAATTTGATATGGCGTCGTCCCCTTCATATAATTCTCTCAAGTCTCTAGGTGGTTCTCGTAGTAACGGTTGGCGAACTGGATTCCGAAGACAACATGTCCCACATTTCAGGGTTCTTAGAGACAAACTTGTTTGTTTTTCTGTCATCCAGTGCAATGCCCGGCCTGCAAAGTGATAATTGTGCAAAATTATTCCAAATAAATTTTGATCAGTTACTGTGTCCCCAAATGAATGTGTTTTTCCGGAAAAATCTCGAGCGTCATATGACTTATCCTGAACATGGTTGACTGCATTTAAAAGTAAGTAGATATATGGATGTTAATATTAATGAACATCAGAGCCTTGACGGAACAGAAAAGTACAACAAATTACATAATTGAGACAAATTATACCTTGATGTAATAATCATGCAAACACTCGAATCCCAGTAAATCTTGGACTGAACTTCGTGAAAGACTTTTCATATTGAGATGATCAGGAAACGATAAAAAAAAAGTTGAGATGATTAGGAAGATATTGTGCAGTAATGCCTATCAGGAAAATCCAAAAGCAATAAATAAAGAAACAAACCTTGATTATGTTTCCAGTCGTATGTCCCCTTCTTCTTAACATCTGATGTGAACAAAAAGAATGCTACTAAAGTTCTTTTTTGCTTCAAAGGATCATGTTTTTTTTTTTTCTTTTCTTGCCTTTGTTGCCCTTTCTATCAGGTCGGTGCTTGAGATGGGCATTCAAAAATTGAAGAAGAAAATCACATGTAAAGGAACTCCTAAGTACTCGTAGAAAAATAGGCAGAGAGAGTTTATATATTCTTCGGTGAAACCGACCAATTGCAGTTCCTACTAACGTGGGATAACTGATCCTGACACAGTTATTTTGAGTTGGTTTTGGGGCACTCAAACTTAAAATGGAAACTAAATCTACAAAGGACGGTGGATAAGTCTATACCTATGGAACGAACGGAGTAGACATTCCCTTTGTTCGACTACGAAATCAGGACCACTCTTTGTGTTTTCATGACTCCATCCCGACCGTTCTTTGTCCCCTCCAAAAAGGCAACTGTGTCATAGTTAATTGATTAATTGATGATATAAATATGATATTTCTGGAATTATAAAAAAAATAAAAAATTCTTCAAGATTAGTCAGGGGTATTTGTGAAGGTCCCGAGGGTATTTGTGAAGGCCTATCAAAAAGAGGGGTATTTATCCAATTTCCACAAAAAAATTACTTTTGGCACCAGAAGAACTCATTGAGAACAAAATCTTAAGGTTAAGAGTCTTATATGTTTGAACCCACAGGTTCAGACTTTTTTTTAATTGTCTGATTCAAACATGTTCTTCTAGAAAATCGGTTCAAATTTCAAACTTGTTTTTTAAAAAGTAATAGACAAAGGACTGAATTCAGAGAGATCATATGTTTGTTTGGCTTCGAACTCAATTGAGTCAAATTTCAAATAATTATTCGTTCGAACATGAAAGGCGTTTTACTTGTCAAAATATTAAGTTAATTATCTTTTTCTGTTAGATGCTCTTCGAGTGCTTACCCACGATTTTTCTTTCTTTTTTTTTTTTTTTAATTTTTTTATTTAATCCTAGCTTTTTATTAAATACTATAAAATAATGCTAAAATTACAAATCAGAAAGACTATCAACTGGTAAGAAATTGGATGGAAGCCTAGCAACAAGCTGAGCTCCAACACCTTTTTGAATAACCACACCTAACCTATGAAAAAGAAACTCTCCAACCCGAACATTAGCATCATGGCTAGCCATATAATTGCGCAGACGCTTCAGAAAATCTACGATACCGTCACCTAGCTCCCCTAAGGTAGTGAAGGCCAAAGTTTCAAAACCAAAGCCATGCGACGTGCATTTCTCCAAATATTTAGTATTCTTGCGAGAAACAGCATTTTTAATGGCAAGACCTGGGGAAAAGGTACGAACTCCTCCCCCGGTAAAAGGCGAAACACCAGTCACGTCCAAACACACATCTCGCCCATTATCCCAATTATGCACAAGTAAGTCAGCCGGTCTCAGAGCAGTGCCATTATTAGCGAGAAGCCCCAAGTCAACCTCCTTCCTAGCAGGTACGCCTGCACGGTAGCACATGTCTGCAAGAGTATCACGCACCAAATCATGTCTAAATTTAAGCCCAACCTCATTCGCACAATGTAAGGCATGATCACCAAAAATATCCATATCTCTCTTGCAAAAGGGACAAGAACCATCCTCCTCAAAAAGAGGGATCCCTAATCTGTACCGGAGAATTGCACCAAACTGCCTAGCTCCAATATGTTGATTAAGCCCCACAATTGGAATCGCCATCAGAAAATCCCATGCATGTTTGGACTGGTTGCAATGCCATAAAATAGAGTCACGCTCCGTCATAACATAAGTAGTGTGTATGTTTTTCTTAACTGCATCAAAGTAAATATTTGCCAGGGAGTTCATGGAATGGGTGGCAAAATTACTAGAGCAGATTGGAGAAACGTCGACACATACCGAATTGAAGGAGTCCAAAGCACGTAGGAGAGAGGGACCACTACCACTGATACCAGTATCTCTCAAAATCTTGGATTGCAACTCAAGGGTCTAGTAAACAAGATGCAAGAAAACAATAATTTTTAGTATCCTGCATAGTGTACACACCCATACCTCCATGTTTGAAAGGCAAAGTAGAAAGCCTTTGCTGAAGGGGCCCGTAACCAGGACCGTCTCCAGTAATGATGTGCCTAAGGAATTGAAACAGGCGAGCATCAAATAAGTCTTGAGCATCTTGTAAAAATTCAGGTCTCGTTGTTCTCAAGGCGAAATAAAGTCTCGAAACACCGGTGCAATTCCGAATCACCTTGCGGGTCTTCTAACTTCTCTACAACATCAATAAGATCCATAGTCTTGCGCACTTTACTAACAACCAAATCCTTATTGAATTGAGCATCAAGGCTTACCGGCCCTCCCAAAAGCTTCACACCCTTAGTTGGCCTACTTATATTTGGAGGAAAACGCCTTAGTTGGCCTATTTTTTTTTATAAGTGAAAAAAAATACTTTAAATATGTCAAAATTTAGGTTTTGGTTACAGGGGGATTTTTTATTAAATATATAATCAAAAAGTAACAACATCTTTTGATTAACCCTTAAGTTAATTCCTAACATTCCCAATGGTTCTTATTAACATGGTAACTTAGTTGGTGGTTTATATATAATTCTATTTTCCATGTTGACCATCACAAATTTATGTGTGAAAATGGGCATAGTGGTGTCTGAATACAAAGTTTGTCTCTAATGGGTAAATTAAAGTTAGGCTTAGGTAAAATGGACCTTGAAAATCATAGACAGTTCTACTCGTCACCTTTATCTTTTCCTTTCTCCAATATTAAGAAATCACCAAAAAATTCATTATTACTTCCAAAATGTAATTAGATTTTGATGAAACTTATATTTTTATGAAGAGTTTGAGATGACATGCAAAGCTAGATTTGATAGTAAATCTGAAGAAAAAAAAATTATTCGAAAATAGCTAGCATGGAATCATCCTTGTTTCAGCGCTAAAATCTGCACCACAATCACCATCATTAGAAGATCCACCGAAAAATAATACAAGAAAAAGAGACAAGTTATAAAAGAAAGATACCATATATGTTTGTGTGTGCTCATCCTTGTTTAAGATTAGATGAACCTGATTAAACCTTGTTTAAGATGAGATGAACTTGGATCATTCTTGTTTAAAGAAGAATATTATGGCAATCTAAGATAATGTTACACAAAAAGATATAAACTTGAGTTAAATACCCAACTCCGGATATTATGAGAGTACCTTTGCATGTCCATTAGTTCTAAGAAAATGATTTGGAGGGTCATATAACAAATTTATTTAACTCTTATAAATATTTTAACAAATTTCTAAGAGTGTTTGTAAACTTGGAACAGGTAACACTTTCGGTTCGAGTCACCCATCTTAGCTCGCTTGTATTTGCAGTTTTAGCATTGATTTTTTTGGTGTTTATTACTTGGTTTGCTTATACGCATCTGATAAGGGCCTAAAATATATCAATTGAATATCAATTTCTTATGCTTTCTTAGCTATTTCTCTTGTATTTTTGTATATTACACTTCTTTTGCATTTTGTAGGTACTTTGGAGTCATGAGAAGAAATAATGAAAAGTTGAGCTTAATTCATTGCTTAGCGACTATGGAAACCAACGGACTTGGAGCTAGCAAGAATGCACTGAAGTCAGAGTTACTGTTTCTGTAGATTACTACGGGGAAACCAAGTTTACTAAGGAATTGAGAAATTATTAGGGGGAAGCCCACTGTTCCCTAAAGAGTTGCTATGTGCAGTCACTAAGAAATTGCCAAACACAGGCGGACATTTCGCTAAGGGCCAGCTGCTCTACTTTACTTCATAAACTACAGAACTGGTCGAGATTTTATTCTTCATTCAATTTCAGTCCAAGCTCATTTCAGCTACACGAGCACTACACCACTATCAATGCCGGCAATACCAGGTTCGATGGCTGAGTACCAAGGGTTCGGAGAGGGTTCGAATTCAAGACAAGGGATTAGGACCTGTTTTTCCGAGAACTTAGCAGCTGATTGTGGAAGAACGAAGCAGATTACAGAGGAGAATTGATTTCCTAAATGCATTGAGAAGATGGGTTTGCATCTGATAGTGTGAGGTGTTATGCTGAGTGTGTGACATCCTGTAATGTAACAATGAGTGCGTGCCAGCCTGTAATGCAACCGTGTTAATCACACATGAGTATGACGGTGAGGAGAGTTGACTGTGTCGAGTATATATACTCTTTAAGAACTCATCTGTAAAATTCATTCAATTCAATCAATACAAATAGATTCATTCCAGTCCATTTACAATGTAGAACTTAGGGTTTCAAGTATGGTATCAGAGCTAGGCCCTGTATGCGACATAAGACCCGTGTAAGACCCGGAAGACCTACAAGGCAGGGCAGCCAAACGGGCAACCATGCAGGGATCCACGTTGTAGAGGCCTCAAGAGCCCTACACGTGGAGGGGGCATAATGGAGACTAAGTGGAGACTAAGGAAAGTCTTAGTCACATCTTAGTCCCATATTGCTTATTACCTCCTTATGATCCTAATATATAAGGTGTGGAGCCACTCCACTCATTGCCAATTGGTTTTGAGTTGGAAGCCCACACACTTCTATCAGAAGAGTTGACTGTGTCGAGTATATATACTCTTTAAGAACTCATCTGTAAAATTCATTCAATTCAATCAATACAAATAGATTCATTCCAGTCCATTTACAATGTAGAACTTAGGGTTTCAAGTGTGGTATCAGACCTGAGAAATTCATTTCTCAGGGGTAAGATTCTAGGTCTTGTTCTTCAATAATATTCATCAACATCAACATCACCACCACCACCACCACCTCCACAATCATCATCAACATCAATTTCGTCTTCTGCTGCTGCAACAACCAATTTTCAGTTTAGTTTCTTCGCTTTCAGATCTGTTTTCTGGTATGATTTTACATTGCTTTTTACATTGAGTTTTTCTTTCTCGTCCGATTTAAGTTTCAATTTCGATTTCATTGCTTTTTCAATTCCTGTCATCATGTAAGACTGAGGATCAGCTCAGCATTGATTTTATCTTTTCAGTTCAAGATAATGACTCTCTTCATCATGTAAGACCGAGGATAAGCTTAGCATTGATTTTACCTTTTAATTTTCGTTTTTCAATTTGATCGGTGTTAGTCTGAGGATCTGCTCAGTTCTTTGCTCTTTTAATTTCTTGGATCTTTTGATCTCAATTTTTCATAATCTTACACAATCTCTCTGCGTTTGCTCAACTACACTCTGATTTCACTTCGTTTTCCACCTTCCCTGAACTTGTTCTTACCGCTGGATGTTTGTTTTCCGTTCGTTTTCTTGATGTATTTGGAAGCACAATTGCATTCTTGTGTTTCTTGAATGCTTTGCTTTATGTTTTCTTGGAGTTCCTTGCTTCCTGTTTGTGTTTCTAGTCTTTGTTCAAGGCTGACGAAAGAACTGCAGTGGATTTGATTCATCTAGTGAGAGTAGATTGAATCACTTTCTTCAGATCTGGTTGGTTTTGATCCAAGCAGTGTGTGTGTGTGTGTGTGTGTGTTATTGGATCACCATGAGTGCCTACTACAACCTTCTATTGGATGTAGTTAGTGAGTATGTCTCACTTAGCAAACTCTGTGTTCTACTAGTATGAAAAGTTCTTCCAGCTAGTTGTGTAGATAAATAATTAGGGAAGTGGATGCTGCTGCTTAATTTCAATTTCCTAGTAATGATTTGCTAGTAGTGATTTGCTTCATCAATAACCGCAAGAAGTTAGTGCTCTTGTTGGATTTTCTTGTGTATGTGATATGTGAGATATCTCTGATGCTGTTATTTCAAGATGCTTATGGTGATTGTCATATAAGTGACTCTGAAGTGATCTGGATAACAAGGACTGAATGTGCTTTGAGCTAGATGGTTATGCCAAAGATATTGCTACCTGTATTGCCAGAGATATTACACAGTGTGAGAGAGCTTTCTTCTTCAACATCAGTTTGTTTATAAATAATTGCGGAGACATGTTGTTTCTTGCTAGCTTTAGTGTTTGTTTCGACCGCTAATAAAGTTGTGGATGAGTAAGGTTTGTGGAGAGGTACTTCAAGGCTGAATTTCATCATCAACTTACAAGTATTTCTGTTGTATACTGGTTGCAAGTGCAGTATCTTTATTTGTGGTGTGAGAGAGTTGTTTATTGCTGGTATTTCAACTCTATGGGTATACATATTGAATTTGGGATGGTTATGTGCTTGCTACAAGAGTTGTGGTTCATATGGTTTTGCAACTAGCTCATGGTGATATTTTACAACAGCTTCTCTCATCTGGTTTGCGTTCAAGTCTGCTTTGTTGACTATCAACCTACACCAACTACTCCTTCCACATTAGTCATGCTTATGAGATGCAAATTTTTTTACACCATATTTCTCTCTACACTACAATACCTACCACTGTTGCTGCTGCCATGCTATACCTTTTTCTTCACCAACTGCAACACCTACTACAACTAGTCACATTCTGATTTGCAGCCTCTTTTGTTTTCTATCATCTGCAAGAGTCAGCAAGTTACTTTCAAAACGGGGTGGTCTAAAGCTGCAGAGTTCCAAGTGCAGAGTGTGAGGAGTTTAATTCTTTCGACATATTGTGCTCCATGGATAGCTGCAGCTTTCTTGTTTTGAGGTGTTACTTGACCTGCTTGTACTGGTTCTGCGCTGTTACTGCTGCCTTCATTATATAGTATCCTGCTGATGCTGCTGTGTTCCTTTGCTTGCGAAATATTCCCCTCCACCAGATATGCGTTGTCTTCTATTGTATTGCTCCAATGTCTGCATCAATAACTATTTCCAGCATTATGGATCATCCGCATCTCCTACTTCCATCTGCATCACCTACAGCTACAACATACACTGTCAGCAATTGCCTACCACTGCTACAACTCCAGAAACAATCAGTTACACTATCACTATCTCTTGTTTTGCCTGTGTACTCTCTCTTGTCTAGCAGTCTAGTGTGAGGTGTTATGCTGAGTTTGCAAGTTCAATGTGTCTTTCCAAGCCACCTTGACCTTGAGGGGGGATGATAGTGTGAGGTGTTATGTTGAGTGTGTAACATCCTGTAATGTAACAATGAGTGTGTGCCAGCCTGTAATGCAATCGTGTTAATCACACATGAGTATGACGGTGAGGAGAGTTGACTGTGTCGAGTATATATACTCTTTAAGAACTCATCTGTAAAATTCATTCAATTCAATCAATACAAATAGATTCATTCCAGTCCATTTACAATGTAGAACTTAGGGTTTCAAGTAGCATCGGATTGGAATTTGGTTTTGAATTCGTTTTGTTGCCAAAGAAAGTCAGTGAAGAAGACAAGTTACTGCCATTGAAAATCGATGATGGATGGAGGAGATAAAGAAGAGACATTGAGCTCTGAATGAATGGGTTTGCTTAGTATTTGAAATGAGCTACAATTGTGCAGGGAAGGAGATGTTTTGTGATAGATATTTACAGCAAAGTCATCTCCTTAATTCACCACTTTCTGGCACACAAGGTGTTTGAACAAAGGCTTGAATGACCGGCCAGTTCTGCAGTTCACTGGGACGAGCTCTTGCTGCTGGTTAACCATGTACTATGGGGTTGTGTTGTGACTGGAACTAGCACATGAAAGACAAGGATTATGGGTTGTGTGATGTGCCGAGAAATCAGTTAAGCTAGTTGTGGTATGGCCTGAACTTTGTGGGTCTTTACGACGGGGTTAAAGCATGTACTGAAGACCAAGAAGATTAGCAAGAGCTGTAAACCAGTGTGGGGTCTTAGGACAGCCGAGAAAACAGGCAAAAATGTGATTAGTCTGCCAAGGTCGAGATTGGGTTCAGATGTGGTGTGGCTTGGTCAAGATGTTATGTAGGAGATCAGGCAAGGAGCTGGTGTTGTTGCCATGGTTCCAGGAAGTACGAGAGCTTATAGACAGCAGCATTGACTATTTAGAAGCTTACAGGGACATAAAACTGGGGCACCAATCAGTCTCGGCATTGGATAGAGCTTTGGGCCGTGAAAAAAGTTAAGTAAAGGGTGCTATGGCCGTTGGTTTAGAATGTTGAATGACCAGGATTATTGGGGCTGTTTAGGTCACGTGTTTACAGGAATAAGAAGCTATAAAAGAAGAACCAAAACACCGCAGGATTATCATCGCATAACCCCTCTACTGCTGCTCGCAACCCTAGTTTCAGCGAGCTTTTGCTCGCTGAATAGCCATCAATCATCTCTGCACTTGCATCTCCATCACCATCATTTGCATACCACCTAAAGCAGCAGTATCATTCCACCACCAGTAATCCTCCATTCCACCTGCATACCATTCCATCACCACCAACAGCATACGCTGCACCTACACAACATCATCTCCTCCTTGCATATCCACAACATCCATCAACACAGCAGCGAGAGGAGTTTCCTGTGCAATCCACATCATCACCAGCATACAGGCAGCAGAAAGCACAGATAATACAGCCCCAAGGAAGCAGCAGCAGTTCACGCACGCCACCACCACTCAATTATCACCAGGCCATACCTTCGCCACCACCATACAGTCCATATTCAACTCCACCTGCAGCTGCTGTTTGGTTTTGTATTTCTGTTTTTATTTGCTGTGCTATTTTTCCATGAACTCCAGTAACTAAACATCATTCGATTAGGGACGATTTCAATGTCCGAAACATGAACTCCAATTGATATTTAAAGTGACTGTTTTCTTGCAATCTATCTTGTTATTGCTTATTTTCTATTGTGCCAATATTGCTTATAAGAATTATTTTCCAATCGTTTAAGTTGAAAATTGAATGGTTGTTTGGTATTTCTATTGCTAGTTGAGACCTCTTCGACCCGTAATTGTCTAGAGATTCTTAATACAAGTAGCGCTATATGGATATTGACGATGAGATTTTGTTAAATATCCATGTGTATTGAATGACACTAGTAGATGAATCGAGCTTATGTGTTTGTCACTAGGAATAGCCTATCTCATAGAACTTAATGCATTTGTTTAAGTCACAGTTAGAGAGCGTACTTCTAGGAAACTTGGCAAGTAGAATCCGGTAGTCGAGCGCTTCCGTGTCTGGTGATTTGAGATTGCGGAGTATTTGAGCGTACTAATTATTCTAGGGTTATTAGTAATGGGTGATTGCAGAAACATAGCTATATTGATAAGATTCATGTTTTGTGACCGAGAAAGAGTCATTGATCATTCTCATACTCATATTTGCATTAATATTCAGAAATTGAATTGACAATTTTAGACTCAATTCTCCCTTAAGAACGAACCTGCTTGTCATTGTACTACTAGTTAGTGCAAGAGAAGTAAGGAATTTATTTTTGCGAGTTCGACACCTCGTCAGCATCATATTACCATTTTTTTTTTTTGTGGTTGAACGTATGACCCAAAAAGTATTTGAATGCTCGTGCATTTGAAGTACACTGGTTTTGAGGATATTTCAGGTGTCAATATCCTTACATGTATAATGTTAAAAACTCATGGTGGTATGCAAAGATATAGTACTTTGTCAACTTGGAGATAGGAAGAAAAATAAGGAGATACCGATAGGTTTCCATTTGTAGGTACTCGAACGCAAATAAAACAAATTAGCTTTAATTTGACAACGTGGGTATTGTGGGCGAGTTTTCAAAGAATTATATAATATCAATGTCATCGGGACAAAAAAATGTTTGTTGATTCATTGTATATCCAAAGCGATCTATACCTAGGTTAAAGTTACTGGACAAAGAGTTATTGGACAAAGAATGTATGTTAATGTTTGTTGATTCATTGTATGTCATCGGAACAAAACTTTTTTTTTTTTTTTCATAAAAGAGGAATAAC
The DNA here is from genome assembly GCA_023531295.1 of Papaver armeniacum. Taxonomy (NCBI): domain Eukaryota; kingdom Viridiplantae; phylum Streptophyta; class Magnoliopsida; order Ranunculales; family Papaveraceae; genus Papaver; species Papaver armeniacum. Next base: position 41,284 of record JAJJWW010002750.1, on the reverse strand, counting down.
CTCAGATCCATACATAATATAGCCGATGCGGGAACAATTACAAATTTTTCAGGATCATTACACTATCATCAGATTCATAATATCTCCACCAATTCCTAACTATCCATCCTAATTTTACAGACTTACAAATCATTTCAGAATCCCCATAGGACCAAATCGTATCACAGGGTAAATCTAGTTTTAAAACAAAACTAATTTGTTTGACTGCAAACAGCAGTGGTTGGATAAAATCCAACCCCGTGATTTCCAGAACATGAAGGCTATGCTTACATGAACTAAGGTTTTCATAGTAGTAGTATCTTACACCTAATTCTAAACAACAGTGTCTCAAGTAACAGTAGCTAGAGCAACAAAAGTCTTTTGAGGTCTGGATCGGGATGAAACTGCCCGAATCGGCATTGGAGTCTTTGTAACGATTGATAAAGTTGATGCAGTTCTTAATGATCTTGAAGTTGTTGTTGTTGCCTTTGATTCCACATAAAAAGTGCTAGAAGTTCTCAACTGATAAAACTCATCCCTTCTTATTGATGAACTACCCCGCCAGAGAAGTCGACGGAGTTCATGTACCGGCCGGAGAATAAGAAAATCAGATGTGGTGTAAAAGCTCTCCCTAGTAGATAGATTTAGATCCCAACTTTCGTCAAAACCACCAATCTTCCTGAGAGATGCATTACCAAACTTGAAACATAAAATGATTAGGTCATTGCCCCAAATAAAGATTACAATTAAAGAACCAGTCACAGAATCCATACATGAAAAAGAGAACATAAGAAAAACCATAAAACTATAAATAGCAGTTGAAAAGAGTCTTGATTTAATAATAATCATGTCATCAAATAACCCCAGAAGAAGAGAACATCTATAGCCGCTGACCGGCACTAAGATGTACAGGGATGCCGGAGAAACGGGACCTGTTTGGAGATTAGAGATGAAAATACTTGTATGCCGTCTTGATCTCTTCTCATCAATCGATCACAAACCATACCAGCACAATCAAACAAGAAACTAAACCAAACAGATCAAGAAAAATCAGAGATCAAAGCTAGAAAAATACCCACAAACGAGATATAAAATTAACTAGATTTGCAGAGAAGAGAGGGGATAAGCTGAAAAGGTTTGAGATGAGATTGTTCTGCTCAGATCAGCTCCATAGAAGCCGATCTGAGCAGGGAGGCGCTTATGGTCTTAGGGTTTTCGTTTCTGATATTTGGAGAGAAAGTAGAGAGAGAAAGCTTATGGTCTTAGGGTTTTCGTTTCTGATATGGTCATCGGAACAAAACGTTATTGGATAAATGGTTGTTTTGATTGATCAACCGCATAGTATGACGAGCATCTAACATCTTGTTAAATACACTAATGGTCCTCTTATGAGATTTTGGTTCTGTCCAATTAACGATGATTGTATAAATGAGAACAAACCGGCCCATTACTGACATGATGATTGTACAAATGAGAGCAGATCGACCCGTTATGATGTCATTATTGGTACAACGGTTGGTATCAGTTGCTTAGTACTTTTAATATTGGTAGTGCGTGGATTATTTACCTCTTTTTCACGTATTGTTTTTGGGGGAAAAAACGGTTCAGTCCAAAACCGTCCATAATAATACGCTTTAGTCCACACCTAGTTGACTAGGTACAATTTAATTCAATAATTGTATAAAGACGCTACTACCCTTCGCACGCTTTTAATAAAGCACACGTGCAATGAATTGAATCAGTTTTGTAACTGACACAATGAACGTGGTTGCGACACGTTAGCCTTGAATTAAAAATCGATTAAAATCAAGTACGTAATCTGGACAAATTCAAGAATCGCAACATTTTGCTTTATCGAAACTTCAAGAAAAAATCAAAAAAAAAAAATTCAGAAGAAATTTTGCAGACAAACCCTAGAAAATTTACAGACTAAAACCCTAAAACACCTAGATGGTTGAAGTATCAGTAACATCATGGTGAAAGGAAATAAAGTAGTTTCAAAGAAGAAGGCACCAACAGTTGAGGATGGACATCAACCGAAGAAGAAAATCCATCAGTTGCAGTAGAAGAAATTCAAAAACCAACATCACCAACGACGAGATCAAAGTCAGCATCACAAGATTCAACACCAATTTCATCCCCAACTCCATCAGTTGCAGCAGAAGAAATTCGAAAATCAACATGACCAAAGACGAGATCTAAGAGAGGATTAGAAGATTCAACATCAATTTCAGTAGCAGAAACTTCAAAAACGTCACCAGTTAAGAAGAAATCAAAGACTACAAAGCCTTCAACATCAATTTCAGTACCAGAAACTTCAAAAACATCACCAACTAAGAAGAAATCAAAGTCTTCAAAGCCTTCAACATCTGTTCAAAGAAAAAGAGGTAACAATTCAAGTCCAGTTATGTCTGTTTTTTCCCAATTTTAATGGGATTTCTTGTAGGAGTGTACAGATCTGTACACCCCTAGGCTGTTGCAGTGATTCATGTCCATTTATGTCTGTTTTTGAGCAATTTTTATGGGATTTGTTGCTTGTGTGTACATACTAGTACACCAACATGTTGTTGCAGTGATTCATGTCCAGTTATGTGTACAGATTTGTACACAATCATTGTATTGCAGTGATTCATGTCCATTTATGTCTGTTTTTGAGCAATTTTTATGGGATTTGTTGCTTGTGTGTACATACTAGTACACCAACATGTTGTTGCAGTGATTCATTTCCAGTTATGTGTACAGATTTGTACACAAGCATTGTATTGCAATGATTCATGTCCATTTATGTCTGTTTTTGAGCAATTTTTATGGAATTTGTTGCTTGTGTGTACATACTAGTGTGATTAATTTCCAGTTATGTGTACAGATTTGTACACAAGCATTGTATTGCAGTGATTCATGTCCATTTATGTCTGTTTTTGAGCAATTTTTATGGGATTTGTTGCTTGTGTGTACATACTAGTACACCAACATGTTGTTGCAGTGATTCATTTCCAGTTATGTGTACAGATTTGTACACAAGCATTGTATTGCAATGATTCATGTCCATTTATGTCTGTTTTTGAGCAATTTTTATGGGATTTGTTGCTTGTGTGTACATACTAGTACACCAACATGTTGTTGCAGTGATTCATTTCCAGTTATGTGTACATTTGTACACAAGCATTGTATTGCAGTGATTCATGTCCATTTATGTCTGTTTTTGAGCAATTTTTATGGGATTTGTTGCTTGTGTGTACAGATTTGTAAACCAAACATGTCATGTTATGTGAGTTTGTGAGTGGTTTTATGGTTAATGGCATGTTATATGTGTTATGGAGTTGTTTCATTTCAGTTGTGTGTACAGATTTGTACACAAGCATTGTATTGCAATGATTCAAGGCATGTTGTGATTGTTTTAAAGATTTTTCTGTAGGAGTGTACAGGTTTTTACACCATCATGGTGTTATAGTGATATATGGCCTGTTGTATGGGAATTATTGTTGCTCTTGTTATATTTATGTACCAGTTTACTGGTTTTTACACCAGCATTTTTGTATGAGTATCATGTGTTATGCTTCTCTTTTCTTATTCCCATTTGTCTATTTTCGTAGATACAAACAAACCTTATAGATCAGGTTTTAATGCAATCAACGAGTTTGTGAACAAGTACCTTGAGAATGATGGAGACGTAAGGAAAAGGGATCGTAACAAAGTCTGGTTCACAGAATTTCAGTTAGAGAAGCAAAAGGAGAGCCCTTTTTGGCCTATATTAGATGTATTTGTTCACAAGAAAGCTGAAAACAAAGAGGAGGAAAACTCAGAAAAGAAAAAGGAGAAGAAGAGAGATGTGTGGTTTAAGAATCCAGAATCAATCTTGAAGATTGTGAACCAGTTTCGCCATGATAATTCAGGGAGAAATGTCTTCGTTTTCAATACTGCCGAGGATAAAAAGTTTGTGGAAGTAAAAAGTATGCCAGAAGATTTGTTCTTAATTATTGAATTAGAAATGGTGGCATCAGAACCTGTGGAAGGAGAATGTACCAAAACTAGAGCTGAGCAGAGATACGGTTCACTAATAAACCGATTGAAACTGAAGGATCAATCTAAGTTGGGGAAACTAGATGTGGAGAATGAAATCTTGCGTATAATTAAGTTAAAACCAAAGTTGGATATGGAGATTGAGAGAAATGCTGAGGACTTGGTAGTATTGTCTGCGATGTACCTGTGCATCACTGTTTTTTTTACCACAACAAATGGAAGCGGGATTACCAAGAGCCAATTTGCTCCCTACTTTGAATCATTGGAAATAATGAAAAAAACTAACTGGCCAGTTCATATACATAAATATCTAATGGATAACATTAGGAAACATATTGCCAGACCACTTAGAGTTAATGGTTGTATGGTATACCTGTTGGTGAGTTTACATGTGTACATTATTTTACACCAGTTTTAAGTTGTACCAATTTACATGCTTTGGTTCACTGTATTTGTTGGGTCCTAACATTTCTAACTCTTTTACCTGTTTGGCAATGCAGTATTGGTTTGTTGAACACAAATACAGCATGACGCCAAACAATGAACAAGGTTTCCCTAGGTTTCTAAGGTGGGTGATAAGTGACATCAGCAATACAATAGAGAAATACATTGGTGAAGCTATGAAAAAGGTAACTCGATAAATTTCTTACGATAGTGATTTCTTCCTAGATGTGTACATTAGATATACACCTTGATAAGGTTTACAAAATGGTGACAAAATTTTATCATGTGTACAACAATATACACCTGTAACACAGGTGTAAAAAGATGTACACCTGTTATCCATATTGATACTTTGGCATGTTTTCAGTTGCAAACCCGGATGGGTATTAGCTTGGAGTTATGAACAACAACAGATTATGGAAGAGTACATAAAGAATAGGCAAGAAAATAGCAGAGATGCACTGAAAGAAAAGTTGTACAAAGAAATACAACAAAGAGATGAAGCATTGGAAGAGCTTTCTGACTTGCAGGTTAAACATCAAAAGCTTGTTAGCTTTATTAAAGAAAAAGGCAAGAAAATTTATGAAGCTGATGCAAGGAATGTGGAAGATGATAAAGATCTTGTTGATTTGTTTGTTGACTCCTTGCAAGAAATCATTTCATTTAACAAAGAATTAAAAACTGAGGATGAACGTTATGATGATGAGCAGGAGGAGGAGGAAGGTGAGAAAAGTGGCAAAGTTGATGATATGCATGGTGATGATGTGGATGACAGTGATAAGGAGCAGGAGGAGGAGGGTGATGAGGATGAGGAGTATGGTGGTGGTAAAGGTGGTGATGAGGAGCAGGATGAGGAGGATGGTGGTGGTAAAGGTGGTGATGAGGAGCAAGATGAGGATGACGAAGGTGGAAAAGGTGGTGATATGCATGGTGATGATGATGAAGGCGGCAAAGGTGCTGATATGCATTGTGATGACAATGACAAAGAGGGTGGCAAATCTGAAAAGAATAAAGTTCCGCCTGAAACTTCTGAAAAGCGAAGGTATAAAATCACTCTTATTAAATGTGGAAGTCATTTGTTTTTATGTGTGTAGATAGTTGTACACCAGTATGCTAAAACTCATACCTTTTCTCTAAACTTGAATCTTTTAGCAATCCTCTGTCAAAGACAAATGAAGAGAAGGATGGCAAGGATGGAACAAGGCAAGGTGTTGAGTCTGAAACTGCTAAGAAGCCTAGGTATGAAATGATCTCAGCTCGCATTTCTTTTCATTTTCTGTATATGTGTACCAAGATGTTCACCTTAGTGATTTCTTCTCTGTGTGTGTGTAGAAAGATGTACACTTTTATAGAACCTAACAAAAAATGCATTTTTTCAGCACTTCTCTGCCAGAGACGGCTGCATATCAAGAAGACCAGTATGCCACTCAAACAGCTGAAATTGATAAGGCTACGATAATCGCAGCTCAAGCCATATCTCAGCTGGACCCTAAAGGCATGTTGCCGGTTGAAGAAGATGTGCTTTTACTCACATAGGGAGAAGATCAACAGAATGATCCTTATGCATCAATTGAGGACCTTCTAGACAACTTGTCTGAAAGTGTTTTCATAAAGCTTGAAAAAGGTTGTTACAAAATGGCAGCATCTGACGTGAAGGAAAAGATGGCAACCGTGATCCACGAATGTCCAAGCTTTCAATTGTTGAGCCAAGAAGATCCAAAAGAAGAGTCGTCTCAAAGATCATTATCCAATGAAGAGGTACGAGAAAGGATCGTTGCTGAAGCAGTGCAGTTCATCCAACAGCATGGAGATGCATTTTTTAGCAGTCAAGAAGTAGAAGAGCAGAAGACACCACCAAAGAAAGACAAAAGTCAAAAGATGAAGGAAGCAGAGATGTTGAAGACAATAGCGGCTGGCAGTTTGTCCAAGACACCACCAAAGATAGCTGCAAAGAAAAAACTTCCTTCTGATTTCACTGCCGAGGGTAAAAAAAGACAAGTTAGGATGAAAGTGGATCAAAAAGGAAAGGGGATCCAAAAAGAGGTAGAAGAACCTGGCTATCCTGCACCAAAAAGGAGAAATGAAAATGAGTATCGTCCTTATCGCCCACTGCCAGATATTCGTAAATCACCACTTTACCAAGCCATGGACCCAGGACAGGACAAAAGAAGGGTACAGAAATTCTTCGACTATGCAAGCCTGACGTAAGTTCACAGAACAATACCTCGCACTATATGAATGATTGAATATTATTGAAAAATAATTATGTGCACCACTATGTACACCATGTTAACATTTCCTTTATGATTCTGCATCTCTGTAGCTTGGGAACTAACAAGGCTCGAAGATCCAACAGTCAGGGAAGATATTCTTATTGTGGGAAAAGTAATTTGTGAACTAATGTTCAACAAGTATCTGGATCAAGCGGTACTGCATTTCTACGTCCATCGACGTTGCGATGCAATGGTCAGAGATAACATCCGTCATCCTGATGTTCAGAAGTACATGAGATGTGAAATAATGAGTCCTACTGCATGTGTAAGTTTCTCAAAAAACAAATAAAAAATATCATATATTGATACTTTAATGATGTGTACATACTAGTACACCTGATTGACATAGATATACACCAGTATGCCTTTGTAGATTTCTGTAGGAGTGGACATAGATATACACCAGTATGCCATATGATTGACACATGCTCTGTTAAGTGTTTGAATGAATGCTTGATTATTATTTTTTATATAGGTGTGTACATAGTTGTACACCTATATCATACGTCATGGACACATGCTCTGTTAAGTGTTTGCATGAATGCTTGATTGTTAGATTTTATATAGGTCTGATTTAGGTGTACCCAATTCATTTTATTTTCCAACAAAATATTGATTGCATTACTATGTGAAGAACAATATCATCAGCGAGGTACGAAAGCTTGTGGTTGATTTCATACGGGACATGCCTGACAATCTGGAAGTTCTTCTAATCCCCATCAATCACTCTACAGTAAGAATGGCAGTAGGACTTCACTGGTCGCTTTTGAAGTTCGATTTCATAGTTGAAGAGTGGAAGTGGTACAACTCGCTGCACTCAAATGAGGATTATGAAAATGATGCACAACAACTGGCGAATGTGGTGCAATTGGAACTCAACAAGAAGAGAGCATTAAAGGGTGATGCACCTATAGAACCGCACGAAATAAACATCATGCAATGCCCTGCACAAGGAATCAATCCAGATTTACTCCTATACACTTGTTACTTTATGAAACGAGGTATGAAGAAGAGAAAGAGTATCGAAAGAGATCAGCAGAGGGCCGAAAAAATTTGTCAGGATATGAGAGCAAAATTGGTGGCAAAGATGCTGAAAAAAGTCGGAGTGTATGAAAAGGTGTGGGATGTAGCAACGGATGAAGAGCACAAGCAGTGGCGCCTGAGTATGGAAAAGAATCCGTTGAAGAAGAAGAAGAGTCTTTTCTAAAAGTTTTCTATCTTTCAGACAACTATTCAAATTTCAGTTTTTATCACTTTGTTTATGACTTGTCACTTTGTTTATGACTTATCTCTTTTCAAATTTCAGTTTTTATCAATTTTTTTTTTTTTGAAGCATGCATTAAAAAAAAGACTTAAATTGTTATTACACGCGGAAATTGGATCCCCCTAAAGTCACTTAAAATAATTTGATCGATGCAAGGTGGGATTGCATGGTCCCATATCGTAGTCGATAAGTTTCTTGCTTGGCTTCCGTCTGCCGCGAAGTTTGCTAGACCGTCTGCCGCTTGGTTTCCTTCCCGATACGAGTGTTGGATATCGCAACAGGGGATTTGGCGCATATGTTGTTTTATTTCAGCAATCATTTCTGCAATATACCAAGGTGCTTCTGTTGGGGTCTTTATGAATCGTATGAGATTTTCCGAGTCCGTTTCAAACAACACCTTGTTCCATTGTCTTTCCATCGCCGTTCTAGTTTCCAGTACAGCCGCCCACGTTTCTGCTGTGATTGCATCCGTTATACCTAAAGGCTGTGCAACAGCTATCAAAGTGTTGGCGTCTGAGTTCCTGCAAATGACCCCTGCTCCAGCCATCCCTGGGTGTCCTCGAGCAGCTCCATCAGTGTTTATTTTAATCCAATCTGGTTCTGGTCTGATCCATCTCACGAAAATTGTTTTTGTTATTCTGAGGTTGTTTGGTGTGATCCTGGATGGTGGGTCTCCTGGGAGAATTGGTGGGGTTATCTTTTTTGCCCATTCAAATTCGTGTTGTTGTTGTAGGGCTCGCCTTAAAATGTCCTCTGGAGTGAAGTTGGTTTGTTTGAAGACGAGTTTTTATCAATTTGTATATGACTTATCACTACTATAAAGACCTTGAATTAATATTTTTATTAGTTTCAATATTGATGTTATTGATGTTACAAGTTTATGACTTATCGCATTCACCAGGTTTTGAAAAATATTATGGGGTGTACTTGATTGTGCACAGCTACTGACAGAGCAGAAAATGTTTAGAAGGTGTACATAATGGTACACATGTACTGGCAGATTGAACATAGCAAAAGTAATTGAAAACATAAAAAATATAAAAAATATAAATTGAAAACATAAAAATATTACTAAAATTTTTATAGCATGCAGAACTGAAAAACATAAAAATTGAACATAGCAAAAGTAATTACTAATTGTACAGATCTAAAAACATAGAATATTACTAAACAAAATAGACTAGTAGCATCCATTGAGCACCAAGGTGTACATAGTGTTACCCATGTAAAAAGACAGGTAAGAAAAACTGAAGTTTACAGGAAGGTGTACATAATGGTACACATGTCCTGGCACTAATTATCCACGCCAAAGAAAATTGAAAAGATATTACCAAAAGTAAAGACCAAACAAATAGAATCTTTTGAACAAATGAAACATAGAAAAAAAAAAAACAAATCATGGGGCAGGTAGCTCTGTTGTGGTGACCAAGGGTGAAGCATTTTGTGCACATCATAGGCCTCTTTTGCTTCTCATAAGCATTCTTGATACGTTGTGTTCTTCGTCTACCCGGTGGAGGAACAGGAATAGGAACAATAACCCTATCACTAGGATCATAAGCCTACGGCTTGTCATAATTGGGTATTGGCAAGATGACCTCCTGGTATGTCCTGTTTTACCATTCGGTGGTGAAGTATGGCTCAACAAATGAATAGATGTCTTCTCTCGTAGCTTGAATGGCAGTACAAGCATGTGCACAAGGAAAACCATTAACTCGCCACTTGTGACATGTACAAGTTTTCTGCAATAGATCTACATGAATGAGTCCGGGAGACCCGACTTCATATAATCTTTCCATGGACTGAACAACAGTCCAAGTACGACCAATGTCGATGTTTTCCTTTAGTAAAGCCTCATATTCAGGAGTGAGCCTAGTGTTGAAATTTTCTAGACCTTCTATCCTTCTCTCAGACATCTTCTTCATAACCTTCAATTTAACATAATAAAAACACAAAACAAAAAATCAAAAACATGATCCAGAAGGAATACAGATAAAACATGTGTACAACAATGTACACATTAAGGAAATCCATGTGTACAACAATGTACACACACAATTGCAGAATCACGAGATAAAACATGTGTACAAGTATCTACAGATCAAGCAAATCCATGTATGCAACAATGTAGACAGACTTACATAAATAAAACACTAAACATAAAACTCACCGTATCGCATCGAGAAGAGCAAAAGCAGACAACTTTTTGAAAGGAAGAACCCAGTTGTTGAAGGACTCGGCAAGAGTTGAAAAGTGAGCACCATATCTGCATACAGGGAAAAATGCATTTGCCCATTTCTCCTTTGGAATAGTCCTGATATAGTTAGCAACATGTCCAGATCCAATTGCACGCATGCCCCGCAAAGCTTCTTCAAAATTCGTTGGTGTGTAAGAGTAGGCAGCTTTGTAAAACAAATCAATAACGGGCTTCGAATTCGCATCACCTGGTCCAATGGGGAGATTGCACTTGATGTGGTAAAAGCAATAGATGTGATGTGAATTAGGAAAATATTTTGGAATGCCCTGCAAAAGTCCTTCTCCACGATCACTAAGGAAAACAATCGGACGACCATCGACAACATGTTGAAGATTCTCCAGAAACCAAAACCAATTATCTTTGTTTTCAGCAGAAACAATAGAAAAATCAAATGGGTAAAAACCATTGTTTCCATTGATACATGTTGCGGCCATCAAAGTACCCATATATCTACTAGTAAGGAAAGTAGCATCCAAGTAAATCATGGGCCTGAGATACCTATAGTTATGCTTGCAAGCACCGAAACAAATGTATATCCTCTGAAATCTATTGGTTCCATCCTCAACTTCAAACTTCACATAGCTATCGGGATTAGTTTCTTCAATTGCTTTGACATACCAAGTTAAATCGCTATACGACTTCTCGTCATTGCCATACTGTTCTTCAAATACAGCTTCTTTCCCTCTACGGGCATGGTGATACTTAATATTGGACCCATAAGTTTTCTTTAAAAGTGATATGATCTGATTGGGTTTTAAGCTAGGATCACCCTGCATATTGTCAGCGATCAAATGCTTGACTAACTTGGTTATCACCGAAGGACTCTTCAACCTCAAACCAACACCACAAATACAAAAAAAAAAAAAAACTGGAATAAGTAATGTGCACCACAATTTACACATAATAAGATCTCAAAACCAACACTATGAACATATACACAAACCAAGCAAGAACATGTAATTTAAGAGTATAACAAGTACAGTGCACCACAATGTACACCTAAAACAAATCTACATATATAAGATGCACAAATATGTCCACCACTATGGACATACACATAAAAAGCCTAAAGATAAGTAATGTGGACTAGTATGAAAACCACTAACCTGTGAACATTAGAATCTTTCAGCACGAACTGAGAAGTATCACCATTCACAGGCCCAAAGTGAATCCTCCAACCACAACCATCTTTTTCGCATTTTGCAGTAAAACGAGTCGTGTCATTTTTAAGAACAACAATCTTGTAACCAGTAGCCATCTTGTACTTATCGAGAGCAATCCTAACAGCTTTAACACCACCCATAAATTCTCTACCAATCTTGTCAAATACATAAACCCATTCATCAATAATAAGAGGCTTCCCATTGTCTGCATCATGATCTAACACCCTTACCATCTTAGGACTTTCAGTTACACAAGCAGACTTAGAACAAGAACCATAACTACTTATACAACCAGACTTAGAACCAAAACTATTGCTACAACCAGACTTAGAACGAGAAGTATGATTCCGAATCATATCCACATGCAAATAGACATCTTCATTATCAATAAGAATCATGAAACCAATTAAGCTTTGCAGTTGTATATCACCTGTCACAAAAACTACTTGACCATTGTCCATATAGCTGAAACATATACTTACAGGAGACAAAGACCTCCACTGCTTGCATACAAAATGCTTCAATTCTTCTACGGTTATTTTAGTATTAACACGAAAAACATCAGAATGCTCACCATGATTCAAAACCGCATTAATAAACTTCGTAGACTTGTTTGATACCCCTACATATTACAAAAGAAATGATAATAAACATCTGAAGCTTCAAACAACAATTTCATACAACCTAAAAGTAAACGGTGTACAAGAAAGTACACATTTAATCGAAGCCAAAAACATCAAGTAACAGTAAAGCTAGATAAAATACTCCATCAATTAATCTCCAGAATCTTACTGGAACACATAATTGAATAAATCAGAAGACTATGTTCTAGTATCAGTTCGATTTCATATCATGCATCATAAAACAAAAAAATCAACATCAAACAACAGTAAACAAAAATCGAATTGATCTAGTATTAACAGTAAATCATCATCATCACGAGAATGAAAAGCTAGTATATAACAAAATATAAACTCAAGATCATACGAATTGATATCATCAACTGATAAACTCAGAAAAACAAAAAATCAGAAACAAAACCTCAAAATTAGATGTAAAGATGAAATACAACCAAAAGAAAACTAACCTGAGGTTGAATTCTTCTCCATTAACAATCAAATCCAATATAAACTCTACGAATTTGTTAAATCACCTCCGAATTCAAACCTGGAACGATCTATCTCTCACTCTGTCGTTTCTTCAAATCTGAGATTAAGAATTTTCGACTCTAGAACACTTTCGAATGTAACCTGAGTTGAAATATGATGAAGAAACGATCAAATCCTCTCTGAAACTATTAAATCGCCTCCCAAAACTAATCTCTGAGATGCATCCTGTTTTGAATTCAAGTTTCAGATCCAAAAAATTCGATTTCAAAATCACGCTTTATATATCAGGAATCGTTCAAGGGTAATTATGGTATATGGAAAACTCCCTAAATCGGGACTCGTTCGTGAATTTGGACTAAATCGTCCATGTTTGGACTAAACTGTACCAGACGGGGCTTTTTTGGACTAGATTGTACTGGGCTTCAGATGGATCGACTAAAGCGTCCAAAGCCCACAAACTTTGGGACTAAACGTCAATTTCTACTTGTTTTTGGTGTTTACAACAACATTGGTGTTGTTTAGCTGAGGAATCCAGAAACGTAATTCAAGCTACGAGGCTCCAAACGACGTGTGGATTACACTATCTACTTAATCCACAAGGCACCTAATATCCAATTCATAGTGTGGGAGCTTTTCCTTGAACATATCTTTATGAAGGCTCATCGTTGTAAATACAAGCCACAGTTAACGTGGCGGAAGCGTATATCTTTTTATTGATTTTCATTTTCGTTTATATCAAGTTATATTGTATTTTGGCTTCAAAAATTTAAAATATTACTAACACCTAGGAAAAAAAAATCATCTATACTAGGAAAATGAAATCCTGGACTAAAAAACAAACTAGAACCACAAAAAGAAACAAAAATTACTAGTAAACTAAGACATAATCAGTTAGATGTCGTACACCAATGAGTCACAAACATTGTCCCATGGTTATGTAGAGAATAATAAACCAGGGGACAACAACCATTCCTGGGGTTCAGTTTCACCAACAGATCAGGAAATCAAGCTTCCGACAAGTTGGCTCTTGAGGCAAGAAAATCTTCTCTTTTCAATGAATGGTTGCAGACAATGCCAAACTTTTTAGGCAATATTTTGATCATAGATAACTGTAATGGAAAGTTAGTACAAAATGCAATTTCTCTTCCAACTTCTCTAGTTAATTCTGTAATTGACGGTTGTTCTATTTCCGGGCATAATATGCTAGGAAGCTGACTATCTCTTACGGTCTTTTCTAGCCCCTATATTCCTGAGTTTCTTCAGTAATACAATCTTGATTCACAAAAAAAAAAAAAAAAAAAGTATTGTCAGCTGCTCAAGATAATCCAGATCCAACTGATCAAAAATTTTGGTATGGTTATTTTTTTTTTGATTGGTGTTCATCACAAGGAAACCATTGACATGTAAACTTTGACAAGTTACTTTTAAAGCTTAAATGCAAAATAATGATTTAATCCGGCTAATAATGTTTTTTTTATACATCACATAAAACCGATATGCACGTGTGAAATAGACAACGATATCCTTCAATGGTACAGTTCACTGTATATTTTTGTGGTTATAAATGAAACACATGAAGAAATGAAGCTAAAGAGCAACTGAAGAACTAGCTTCAAGAAAAAAAAGAGTAAATAAAACTTATTTTGATTGGGACAGTTTGAGTTGGGGAAGGGGTTATCTTATATAGAGAAACCCTTAACAACTAAGAAAATAATTTTGTTACAGAAAAATATGTGGTCATGATCAGGTACGAGATTAGGATTCATTTTTTTTTTTTATATTTCATCGCATGAATGCATTTTCATGAAGCTCCAGATAGTTAAACTTGATCTGTGCATTTCTGAAATCAAATGGATGATAAGTTGTCATGACTAGTTAAAAAAAAAAAAAAAAAAAAAAAAAAACTCTAATCATATGTAAAAATATGTATATACATATCGAAATACTTAATAATTCTTCAATAGGCAATCTAGGATGAGTTTTGGTAACCTACTACATATGTTTAATAAAGTTTTTTGCCATTTTCAAATTACATTGAGTCTATAAGATAAGTCTTCCGGTTTCTATTTGTATTAATGGATTATCACTACATATGCTTGAACAGGAGAAACATCTTTCGATAGAGTGTAAACCATTTTTCTCCAACAAATAAAATAAAATTTAAGCAATAGAAGAAATAAAAAAAAAATCTCAATTAACAGGGCCAATTTGGGTTGGATCCTAATGACTAGTTCTTAGAAAAATAATTATTGAGACCACACGACTCAGAATATAGTTACATTACAAAAAATGGACCGCCAAAATCGAATGTGAGAGGAATGTCATATGAAAAATCCAAATAATTATTTGTATGCGTGTATGATACTCAGTATCTATCCAATTATTGGACGAAACCTAAGTGTCCATAGAAACTACGACGGACTCACGGTATCAGTCCATCCCGCATCGACATCGTTGTGGAAGTTAATGAATGCCTAGTGGATTGAAACCTCTCATCTCAAAAAAAAAAAAAGTTTCACCTTGGGAAACAACTTATCTTCCAGATTATAACATTTTGGATAATACAATTTGAAAATGAGAGGGTAGCTAGTAAACCACCGAATTTTCGTTCGGGAACCTATATGGGAAATACTTGTACAATCTATACGTTCAGTTACAAAATCGTTTTCAAGATTGTTTTAACAAGGCAAACCTAGTATATACAACAACTGTACACAAACCGAATTCCAACAACGACAAGTCTTGTAATCTATGTTTCAAGACACGAATTGAACAAGAACGAGTCTTGTAGGTTCTTTATAGTTGAGATAATACTATCTAGGTTTAACTACATACAACATGTGATATTTCAATTATATAGATAAAACAATATTGAAAAAGAGAGGGTACTAAGTACACCACCAAAAAATTTGTTCGGCAACCTGGACGGACAAAACCTAACACGATTGCAAGTAGATTTAATTAAAGATCCTTGAAAAAAATATGTATATAGAGTTTTCTCTTATCTCTTCCAGAACCAATCTGTCTAGACAACAAAGTCCGTCAACCTGACTGTGTACAACAGTTCTTGGATGATGGACAAATATATATCCAAGTTCAATCCAGTCGTATCCAACCTGATTGTGTATAACAGTTCTTGGATGATGGACACATATATATCCAAGTTCAATCCAGTCGTATCCAAATCAAGAGGATCTGAATTCTGTCAAGTATGAAACTTGTTATCTATCTTTGAAGATACATATTCTAGAAGAACGAGTCTCGCAATTAATCACAATTAATAAGGACTTAAACTACCTAGATTGAATATGTACTACTTGTGCTTTTTCTATTATAGAAAAGGAAAAATACAAGACACCAGAAGTTTTGTTAACGAGGAAAACTGAAGGTGCATAAAAACCCTGGGACCTCGTCCATCTTTATACACCAAACTTTATTAAGCCGCTACAAACACTGGCTTATTATCAGATTTCAGACTGGAATGTAGTTGAGACTGAATTAACCCTACAAGCAATGCAGCTACAGTCGTACTCCTCACGTTTCTTGAACCTCTCAAGGCTCTACGCAATTGATTCCTTTAGCTGACATCTTTTACAACCTAAGTGAAGACTTTTGATATCAATCTGCCTCTAAAAAATAAGCCTATTTAATTTCCCTTTAGATTGTTTAGACCAAGGCTTGTATGTTTGCAATAGATAAAGCTAGAAAACCTAACGAGTCTGGAACCCTTACACTAAGTTACCTGAGAAGCCTGGATTATTAACCATCTCTTAAGAACAATCTTAAACCGATCAACAAAGAAGAGCTTTAGTTATATATCTATCTTGAGGAATCACAAAGTCTGAGATGAAGAAATTTTGTGATTTCTATCTATCTCGTTCTTGATTAGAGATTGAGGAAAACCTCGACAATCAATAAGAACAAGAACATGATACACAAACTATTAACGTAAAGATAATCGGACCTGGCTTCATGAATCCCTAAGTATTTAAGTCGTAAACCTAATTTTTGTTTCTCTGGAAAACCTCTTATTAGAATTAGGTCCAGATCTCATGTCAGTCGTGAAATACCTCATCTTTACCAACGCTTTCTAAGATGAATCTAGCATAAAACTAGAACAAAAAAGTGTTAGGGATTAAAATTCCCAATTGTTTAAGTCTCTCTATTTATAGACTTTTAAGACTAAAGGTTGCTTTGAATTAAATCTAAGATAACTTGAGATTTAAGCAGACACTTTCTTAGTTAGGATAAAACTCTTGTTAGAAATTCATGTAAGCATGTGGTAAGTTTTTCTTGAAATTACATAGAACTATGGTCCTGGGTAGTGGAACCGTACATAATGGTAGTTCAGGGCAAAAATGCCATATCAACGTATAAGCATAATCGTGGTTATCTAACACTTAAGACTTAAATCATGATTCACAAATGCAAAGTGATTTAGTGAAAAAATTGTCTTAGAGGTGTTCATGAGAGTTGCTAAAATGCCAAACATTTTTGTGAAAATAGTTTATGAGCATCTACTTATTTCGTACCGGGGTACACATACCTATGTGAAAAAGTGGGGGTCTAACAACCACACCCAATATTTCGTTTAGGCAATCTATATGGACAAACTCCAATATAATTCCAAGAGAATCAACTAGACAGTCAGACTCAATCAATGGAAATATATCCAAGAATTGTATCTCTGTTTCTCTATGTAATCAGTAAATTGAACAGATAAAATCTATGAGCCTGATTATTATGAGTAACAACTTGAATCAAGTGTCAATCAATTTATATCAACAACCAAAGGTTGGATTATCTAATTGATTGAACTACGCATAACCTGTGATATTTCAATTATATAAACAAATATAATGCAGAAAAGAAATAACACAAGCACCAGAAATTTTGTTAACGAGGAAACCGCAAATGCATAAAAACCCCGGGACCTAGTCCAGATTTGAACACCACACTGTATTAAGCCGCTACACACACTAGCCTACTGCAAGTTAACTTCGGAATGGAATGTAGTTGAGCCCTAACCAATCTCACACTGATCAAGGTATAGTCGCGTTCCTTACATCTCTTAATCCCAGTAGGACTCTACGCACTTGATTCCCTTAGCTGATCTCACCCATAACTAAGAGTTGCTACGACCCAAAGTCGAAGACTTGATAAACAAATCTGTCTCACACAGAAAAGTCTATTGAATTGATAAATCTGTCTCGCACAAAAATACCAATGAGTTTTGTTTTGTTTTTTGATAAATCAAGGTGAACAGGAACCAATTGATACACCGGACTTATATTCCCTAAGAACAACCTAGTAATATCAATCACTTCACAATAATCTTAATCGTATGGTAGCGAAACAGGATATTGTGGAATCACAAACGATGAGACGATGGTGTTTGTGACTACTTTTTATCTTACCTATCGGAGATTAAATATCGAGCAAATCTTAGAGAAGATAATACTCAATACGATAGAACAAAGTAAGATCGGAACACGCAACTACAGAGAAAATAGTTGGGTCTGGATTCACAATCCCAATGAAGTCTTTAAGTCGTTAACTTATAATGGTTTTAGGAAAAAACTAGGTTAAAGGAGAATCGACTCTAGTCGCAACTAGTATCACACATGAGGTGTGGGGATTAGGTTTCCCAGTTTCTAGAGTTGTCCTTTATATAGTCTTCAAATCAGGGTTTGTAATCAATGTTACCTTGGTAACAAAGCATTCAATATTCACCGTTAGATGAAAACCTAATTAGACTCAAGCTAATATATTTCAACCGTTAGATCGAACTTAGCTTGTTATACACAAATCAAATGTGACTTCATTTAGATATGGGTAACCGTACCTAAACGTGTGCACTTGGTTGGCTCAACAATAGTTAACCGAAGTTAGCCATATGAACACTTTCATATCAACCTTGTTCATCTTAACACAACTAGTTCAAATGACTCAAATGAAACTAGTTATAGAGTTGTTCAATTGTTTATATTCTCATATAAGTATACAAGACACAATTGAAGCAAAATCGATTTTGATTCACTTGAATCAATTCATGAACATTATAGACCCAGTTTGCAAAAGATTACATTCCTTATTTTATAATTGTATTAGTTCATGAACAAACCGATTTTAGAACTTAACCTTCTCAAGTTCGCATACCTAAGTAGCCGGACTTGGTCTGGATTTGTCAGTATGTGAACTGACCGCTGTCGTAAGCGTCAAAAATAATTTACACTTTCTTACTACTCAAAATATAAATATAGCAAGGGCAAGAAAGGATCGATCCCACAGAGAGGTCTAGGTTGTCAAATTGTTATGGTTTCTATATAAAACACCGAGGATTTTCTGATTTTATGTAATAAAATAAAATAAAAGCAAATAAAGAAAAGTGAACGAATCAAATCAAGGATAAGAAGGTATTGGTCATGGATTTCGTTTTCATTCACAAACATGGTTTCACCACAATAACTAGAATTGATATTTTAATCTCAACTTTTATCAAAGACCCTAGAATACCTTGATCGCAAGAATATCCATGAAACCTCCTCATGTCATCAACAAACACATTAAAAGATGCGAATATGAATTCTACCTAAAGGAACAACCTAACGTGTAAAAGCACTAATCAAGTTTAATTCCCTAGATGCGTTAAGTTCTATGAAATCGAGGCCAATCAAAGCAATCGAACGTGGAAAGCGCACTAATCCGATTTAACAAAGGTTATAACTCACATATGATCATAAGAATATATCACTACAAACTATAATCATATTTATGCTACTTGCAATCCGGAATTATCACTTTTGCGTATAATAACCCTAATCTAGCAATAGAGATGAAAGCACACTCAATCGACTCGCGACTTTCGACTAATCAGGCATTCAAATCATGTAACAATATTCATGGTGAATCATAAACGATAATATGAGAGAAAACTAATTTATTGAATTAAAACCCATATTTGGAAATCCAACTTATTCCATAACCAATAATAAAAACTCTAGCTCATATTCATGGAGTTCATAACAAGAAGAAAGAGAAGTTTCATGTTTCTAAACCCTAGAACAAAAGTAGAGGAAAAAGAATAGAAGATAATAGATTAAAAAGATTCCTTTGTTTTGAGAAAAGTCTTCTCTTTTATAGCTCCACTCCTTCCAAAATTAGGTTTTGTCTTCAAAGTCCATTAGTTAGAAATTCACCCGGCCCACAAGTGAGAGAAACCCGTGTAGAAATTTTGTCCCAAAAACGCTCGCCCAGGAAAAGCTGGGATTGTGGCGGAATCCACTTTGAAAAGTCGCCAGGAAAGTACCTCGGGTGGCCAGGCAAAGTCCGCTTGGATCACGGTCAACGGGTCGAATCGGTCGTGTCAACTACGAGTCGGATCGTGGGTCAACTACGAGTCGGATCGTGGGTCGAACCGGTCGGGTTCATGAGTTAGCAAAGAATACCGAGTCGGATGAACTAGCTATCGACTTATCTTCTTCAATTTGAATGGTATTGGCCTAGCCCATTTGCACCGCCATAATTCTGCATGATGCGCCAACAACTCGTATCCACCATGATGGCTATGTATTTCTCTCGCAGCAGACTTCTCATGTGCTTCACGATCACTTTGCTTCCCTTGCATCTTTCAATCACCTCCAAGCCATTTGTTCATTCATTCAATTCAGCTCAGTCACCATTTTCTTCATAACCCATCTCAGTGTCATCTTAACCCCCTTCTTTGTAGTCCACACAATCACCAGCTCTTCAAGGTCAACCACACTACCACCTGATGCTTAGAACAACAACAACAACCGCAGCACAACAAACTCAGACTCGCAATCCTCCATGCCTCACTGAATTCTATTGCAGAAACAACTCCATGGCTTGAGACTCCACCATAACCAATACCAATTCAAATCCCAACAACACAGCTCAGAGTCACAGCAAACAAATTTCAGCTCATGGCAACACCATTCCCTCACAACCTGAGCATACCTGCAACACAGCCAATGCGCCTGCAACACTGCCGCAGTCTTGATAGCAACAGCTCCTGTGACTCCATCTCTATCTCAATTCCAGTTACACTTTGCAGCTCCATCAAAGCCAGCCATCTTCTCAAAGATAGGTCTCGGATTGCGGACCCATGTCACATTTTCTTACCAAGTTTCGGCTCCAATCGTATCTCGGTTGCACTCTCATTTCAATGTAACATCACATAAACCTCACCTGACACTTTCCATTGAAACCATTCTAAGCCATTTACAACCGCCTTATCTTTTGCAACTTCTCAAGACAATGCCCTTTTGCCTCTAACCATGACCAGCTGAGCAACAGCACCAATGCCTGCAATTACAATCTTCACCGCTACTTCCCTGCAAACTCACACACAACCCCTTGTAATCTACAGCTTCAAAAACACCATCCCAGACTCAATCTCCATTCTGTCCACCAGAAATCCCAGTGCACAATACTTCATGTCCGCACAACAGCACCACCATTTCAGCATCACTGGCTTGCTTGCACTGCTCATTCTGTCCCCGACTCACTGCAATACTTCATCACCGCATCTCCGCATCCCCGCAATACTCCACTCGAGATAAGCCAACCCCGGTTCAGGTCCCACCATCACTCACATGCCAAGAACCACCAACCTCATCTCTATGAACTCAATAACACCACGTAACCCTTCTTGAACCACACAAAGATCACTGCGACTTTATCACCTTCCAGCATACACAATAACAATAACCTCCTGCTTCAATCCATACATTCACAGCACAAGACCACTCAAAACCACCCAGGTAATGCACCTGCAATTCCAGCTATTTCATGTGACATCAACCATCTCAATTTTCCCTGTAACAGCATCTTAGCCTCCTCCTTCCACAAGCAGCAGCAACAATGCCTCAGGCCACCACCCTTACGGTTCACTATTATCTCACTCTCGGCTCCAAGCTATCTAACTCCACCATCGCCACGAGGCCAAGAACCAACAATTCAAGCCATCTCTCGAGTGCCACACTTGAATCAGCGCAAGTTCCTTTCTCTTCTTTATTCAACTTCAAAATCCATCAAACCCTTACTTCAATTTCATCAATCTCTTCTCTTGACCGATTGCAACTCAACTTGACCTCATACCCATTTAATAATCGCACCATCCTCTCAATCGAGCTCAGAATCTCCATAGCTCATTCTCGAGCCACAACAATCCCAAATCTCGATTTACCACTCGACTTTCAAAACCCATCTCGATCTCAATCGAGCAACATCTCTACATCGACTTCAATCAAGAACATTTACAAAAATCTGCGAAACCCTAACTCAATCGACTCAATCAATCACTTTCAACAAAGACAAACCCCATCTCAAATTCCTTCAATGTCTTCCTCTTCTCACAGCTTCAAAGATTGCTCATGACCAAACCCTACTGCAGTTCAATCCATCTTCCATCATCGCTTGCTCCATATCGGTTCAAAATCCTCTTCATCGTCTCAATTTCGGAAGGAAGTCACCAACTGCGCCTCTCTCGAATTTCTCTCTCTCTGAGTTTCAGGTGTTGACACTAATGAGAAGAACTAAATTCTCACCCAAATTTAGGTTGGCTGTAAGAAATGAGAGGGGATACCACCACCCAGGTAAGGCAGATAAGGGGTACCCAGCTGGTAGCCCCTTAACATTTGCTGGTTATAATTTAATACTTCTCCAAAAGAAAGTTATCCCTTAACCTTGGGTCAGCTCCATATATCACTTTCCTGTGAAATGACAATTTCGCCCTTTTTGCTTTAAGTGAGTGATTCCTTCTCCTTTTGTTCTCGGTGACCCCATTGCACCTATAGAACTCAAAAGTACGCGTAAAGTACATAATTCACAAGAAAAATAGCAAAGAAAGCATAAACTCTATATAGTAAATACGGTGTATTCTACACCTATCAGATTCCCCCACACTTAGACTTTGCTAGTCCTCGAGCAAATCAAACAAAACAATAAAATACAACAACTCCGTGTCGTCGAGGCTACGGTCACTTTTAGCATAAATAACAAGCCTTTAAACCCCTAGGTGTCCCTAGTGGACGAGTTATAGTCTCGTGAGGGTTTACTAGAGATTTACCCACAAAACCTATATTTCCAACTCCATCTATTTGTGACAAATCAATGAATGAATCCAAAATGACTACAGGAGGAGGTACCTTACAAATTCAATTCATATATTAGTAAATAAACTCTAATTAGATAGTCGAACAAGCCACAATACTCGGAAACTAACAAACCACAATCACAATAAAAAGATTAAGAAGATGGATAAAGATGTAGATGTTGGCGAATGTTCACAAGTGTTCGATGTTTCCCATATCTGTCTGAAGGTCACTGCTAAGATGAACCTAATCCTATTGGATTGAGCTACTTAGTCTTTGAATGCTACATCAAATCAATTGGCATATACAAGGGAACCAAGAGTGACTTTATTCAACACAATAATAATTTCTTTTTTTTTTTTTTTTTTTTGGATCAAACTGGATCCAATTTCTCTTTTTTTTTTTTTAGACGGCATGATTAGATCTTTTGGATCCAAGCGCATGCTTCTTGTCAGCAAGTACATGATAGTTGCCTTGGATCCTGCATTCCATGCTTGTTTAGGCGACGGAGACAGGGACTACGTTTCACACATACTGCTATTCCCAAGTGTCTTTTTATTCCGTTTTGGTCTAATTGGTCGGTCCTTTTTTTTTTTTTTTTTCAATTTTTTTTTTTTTTTTTTTTTTTTTTTTTTTTAGTAACTCAACCACTCTATTTCATCCTAGCAGTAATAACACGTCGATGTTTAGTGACCCACCAAAGCACTTAGAGAACAATAGATAAATATGGAAAAAAATAAAAATAGAATATGATATGGTGATATTCCGAGATATGGTAACAACTATCATGTTAATTTGTGATTTCTGAGCTATATTCGTCCCTTTTAGTTAATTGGTTCCTCAACTCCTGCATTCAAAATGGTTCCATCCACTAATGGTGTCATCCTACAGGCACAAGTTTCTAGATTTCGGAGTTCAAAAAGCACAATTTTTTCTTGGTTTTTCTATTTTTCTCTTTTTTTTTTTTTTTTTTTTTTTAAGAGAAAACTAAAACATATAAATGCTCCCCCACACTTAAACTTTACATTGTCCTCAATGTAAAATTGAATCTTCCAAAGAGAGTTCAAGGTGGGAAATTCCGCAAATCATATGCAAAAACAAGAAAATAAAGATAAAAGCAAATGCATAAAAATAAAAAGATAAGGATAAAGATACAAAACCGGTGGGTTGCCTCCCACTAAGCGCTTGTTTTAAAGTCGACGGCCCGATTTAGCTTCTTGTAAGATTCATTCCCCATATACCAATAATCGGAAAAGTTGAGGATCCTTCCATAGAACTTGTTTTTCAAACACTAGCTTCGCACAAATATTAGTAATATAAAACAAAAGTGAAGCTATTAACCGATAAAAGCTTCCCCCACACTTATTCTTGTCCACACTTGGAAGTGTATAAAGAATATAGGAGTCGGGTACTTCCACGGTTTCTTGTTCCATAACCTGCATAGTATGAGAATCAAGTATCTCTAATGGCGGAAAACGAGAAACAAAGTCATTCAACAATATTCTCGAAGCACATACATTCAAACCAATAAGAGGTAAAGGAGAAGAAATAATAGGCAAAGGGTTAGATAAACCTTGCACAATCTCTTGTATTACGGAATCCTCTTCATCTTTGAAAAACTCAAGTGAATTATTCACCTCTTGTATATCATGGTCCTCTATCAAACCTTGCAACCATTCTTCGTCCGTTTCTACCGTAACCAAAGTCTCGACATAAACATCATCATTACAATCATGCACAAGTTCAATTGGGTCTTCCACAATATTGGTCATAACGGTCTCATTCTCAACATATTCCTCCTTTTTATTGTAAGGCACATACTCTTTTGTGGATCCAAATTTTATCATAAGAAACTTTTTTAGAACACTCGAAAATGCATCATCCTCAAGCTCCACCCTTTGAATAGGCTCTTGATCATTATTAAGATCAATGCTTGAGTAATCTACACAAGTGTCGACATATTCCTCTTCATCTTCATCTTGATCCCAAAAAGACTCCTCGGAGATGTCACCATGAGTTGTTTCAAGCAATATATCATAATCACCGTCACTATCATAGTCAACATAAGGTTGGTCCTCGCTGATTTTAGTGTTGCTAATCTCTAACTCATCCTTTTGAATAGGTGAATGATCATTATTACGATCAAGAGTTGAGTTAGCCACACAATTATCACCGAAAGTGCCCAAGGATTGGCCTTTTTCAACATTAGCATCAATCAAATATTCATCACAAACCATATGCACATAAGAATTATCCATATCTTCCTTGTATTGATCAATGCCTCTTCGCAAGATAGTCATACCTTCACGAAGTTCTTGGAGTTGCTCGTTTGTAGTCTCTTTAGCTTTTTTAAATTCCTCTTGTAAAAAGTTGGAAACTTGATCTATAAAATTAGAGACTTTTTGTTCACAAGCATAAGAATCCTCCCATCCTTGTTGTTGTTCACACACATACCCGCCATAAGGTTGTTGAGGAAAACCACAAGGTTCCATGGAATATTGGTCATAACCAATGAATTGGTTTTGATTATACCCATGGAATTGGTAGTTATCATATTGTTGAGGTTGAAATCCGTATCCATCCACGTAATATGCTCCTTCCATAGAAATAAGCACCTGAAATAATTCTCAAACCAAGGTTAAAAACAGAAAATAAAAACTAAAAACAAAAATAAGAAACCAAAAACAATTAACAATCACGCTACCACCCGAGCAACGGCGCTAAAATTTGACATTTGTCGTAGCGTCAAAAATAATTTACACTTTCTTACTACTCAAAATATAAATATAGCAAGGGCAAGAAAGGATCGATCCTGAGAAGAGGTCTAGGTTGTCAAATTGTTATGGTTTCCTATATAAAACACCGAGGATTTTCTGATTTTATGTAATAAAATAAAATAAAAGCAAATAAAGAAAAGTGAACGAATCAAATCAAGGATAAGAAGGTATTGGTCATGGATTTCGTTTTCATTCACAAACATGGTTTCACCACAATAACTAGAATTGATATTTTAATCTCAACTTTTATCAAAGACCCTAGAATACCTTGATCGCAAGAATATCCATGCAAACCTCCTCATGTCATCAACAAACACATTAAAAGATGCGAATATGAATTCTACCTAAAGGAACAACCTAACGTGTAAAAGCACTAATCAAGTTTAATTCCCTAGATGCGTTAAGTTCTATGAAATCAGGCCAATCAAAGCAATCGAACGTGGAAAGCGCACTAATCCGATTTAACAAAGGTTATAACTCACATATGATCATAAGAATATATCACTACAAACTATAATCATATTTATGCTACTTGCAATCCGGAATTATCACTTTTGCGTATAATAACCCTAATCTAGCAATAGAGATGAAAGCACACTCAATCGACTCGCGACTCGACTAATCAGGCATTCAAATCATGTAACAATATTCATGGTGAATCATAAACGATAATATGAGAGAAAACTAATTTATTGAATTAAAACCCATATTTGGAAATCCAACTTATTCCATAACCAATAATAAAAACTCTAGCTCATATTCATGGAGTTCATAACAAGAAGAAAGAGAAGTTTCATGTTTCTAAACCCTAGAACAAAAGTAGAGGAAAAAGAATAGAAGATAATAGATTAAAAAGATTCCTTTGTTTTGAGAAAAGTCTTCTCTTTTATAGCTCCACTCCTTCCAAAATTAGGTTTTGTCTTCAAAGTCCATTAGTTAGAAATTCACCCGGCCCACAAGTGAGAGAAACCCGTGTAGAAATTTTGTCCCAAAAACGCTCGCCGGAAAACTGTGATTGTGGCCGGAATCCCGCCGGAAAAGTCGCCGGAAAGTACCTCAGGTGACCGGCAAAGTCCGCCCGGTCACCGGTCAACGGGTCGAATCGGTCAGGTCAACTCTGAGTCGGATCGTGGGTCAACTCTGAGTCGGATCGTGGGTCAGAACCAGTCAGGTTCATGAGTTAGCAAAAGAATACCGAGTCAGATGAACTAGCTATCTGACTTATCTTACTGGGCTGAATGGTATTGGCCTAGCCCATTTGCACTGGCCATAATTCTGTGATGCGCCAACAACTCGTATCCAGCCATGATGGCTATGTATTTCTCACACCTGTGACTTCTCATGTGCTTCACCAAAGGCACTGCGCTTCCCTTGCATCTTTCAATCACCTCCAAGCCATTTGTTCATTCATTCAATTCACTCGGTCACCATTTTCTTCATAACCCATCTCAAGGTCATCTTAACCCCCTTCTTTGTAGTCCACACAATCACCACTCTTCAAGGTCAACCACACTACCACCTGATGCTTAGAACAACAACAACAACCGCAGCACAACAAACTCAGACTCGCAATCCTCCATGCCTCACTGAATTCTATTGAAAACAACTCCATGGCTTGAGACTCCACCATAACCAATACCAATTCAAATCCCAACAACACAAATTTCGTAGTCACAAAAACAAATTTCAGCTCATGGCAACACCATTCCCTCACAACCTGAGCATACATGCAACACAGCCAATGCGCCTGCAACACTGCCGCAGTCTTGATAGCAACAGCTCCTATGACTCCATCTCTATCTCAATTCCAGATTACACTGCACTCCATCAAAGCCGGCCATCTTCTCAAAGATAGGTCTCAGCATTGCAGACCCATGTCACATTTTCTTACCAAGTTTCAGCTCCAACTGTATCTCAGTTGCACTCTCATTTCAATGTAACATCACATAAACCTCACCCTGACACTTTACATTGAAACCATTCTAAGCCATTTACAACCGCCAGACCTTGCAACTTCTCGGCACAATGCCCTTTTGCCTCTAACCATGACCAGCTGAGCAACAGCACCAATGCCTGCAATTACAATCTTCACCGCTACTTTCCTGCAAACTCACACACAACCCCTTGTAATCTACAGCTTCAAAAACACCATCCCGGTTCAATCTCCATTCTCATCACTGTAAATCCCAAAGGCACAATACTTCATGTCCGCACAACAGCACCACCATTTCAGCATCACTGGCTTGCTTGCACTGCTCATTCTGTCCCCGACTCACTGCAATACTTCACAGCTGCATCTCTGCATCCCTGCAATACTCCACTCAGCATAAGCCAACCCCAGTTCAGTCCCACCATCACTCACATGCCAGCAACCACCAACCTCATCTCTATGAACTCAATAACACCACAGAACCCTTCTTGAACCACACAGCATCACCTGCAGCTTTATCACCTGCCAGCATACACAATAACAATAACCTCCTGCTTCAATCCATACATTCACAGCACAAGACCACTCAAAACCACCCAGGTAATGCACTGCAATTCCAGCTATTTCATGTGACATCAACCATCTCAATTTTCCCGATATAAAGATCTTAGCCTCCTCCTTCCACAAGCCCAGCCCAACAATGCCTCGAGCCACCCCGGCTTGCGGTTCACTATTATCTCACTCTCGGCTCAAGCTATCTAACTCCACCATCGCCACGTGCCAAGAACCAACAATTCAAGCCATCTCTCAGGCCACACTTGAATCAGCGCAAGTTCCCTTTCTCTTCTTTATTCAACTTCAGAAATCCATCAAACCCTTACTTCAATTTCATCAATCTCTTCTCTTGACTGATTGCAACTCAACTTGACCTCATACCCATTTAATAATCGCACCATCCTCTCAATCGAGCCTCAGTAATCTCCATAGCTCATTCTGAGCCACAACAATCCCAAATCTCGATTTACCACTCGACTTTCAAAACCCATCTCGATCCGAATCGAGCAACATCTCTACATCGACTTCAATCAAGAATATTTATAAAAATCTGCAAAACCCTAACTCTGAATCGACTCAATCAATCACTTTCAACAGCAGCAAACCCCATCTCAAATTCCTTCAATGTCTTCCTCTTCTCACAGCTTCAGCATTGCTCATGACCAAACCCTAACAGATTCAATCCATCTTCCATCATCGCTGCCTCCATATCAGTTCAAAATCCTCTTCATCGTCTCAATTTCAGAAGGAAGTCAGCTCAACCTGCGCCTCTCTGAATTTCTCTCTCTCTGAGTTTCAGGTGTTGACACTAATGAGAAGAACTAAATTCTCACCCAAATTTAGGTTGGCTGTAAGAAATGAGAGGGGATACCACCACCCAGGTAAGGAAGATAAGGGGTACCCAGCTGGTAGCCCCTTAACATTTGCTGGTTATAATTTAATACTTCTCCAAAAGAAAGTTATCCCTTAACCTTGGGTCAGCCCCATATATCACTTTCCTGTGAAATGACAATTTCGCCCTTTTTGCTTTAAGTGAGTGATTCCTTCTCCTTTTGTTCTCGGTGACCCCATTGCACCTATAGAACTCAAAAGTACGCGTAAAGTACATAATTCACAAGAAAAATAGCAAAGAAAGCATAAACTCTATATAGTAAATACGGTGTATTCTACACCTATCATGAACATGTACGCATACTGTCTTACACAACCAAACTCAGTTGAATTCTCGGACTTGAACTTACGCCGGTATGCATACTAAGTTCCCGGACTTCATCTAACAAACCAGTACGCATACGGGTATGCATACTATGGTTCCCAGACTTGGAATAACTTGCAACAGTTAGCATACAAGTATGCATACTGTGTTATATCCAATCAATGGTTAATTGTTCTAAACTCTCATTTCAATCATTGAAACATTCTTAGAAGACGACAATAGCTGTCTCACACAAACTATTAGCTTCAAAGCAATTTTCAAGTGATCAAATGATCAATACGAAACATTCCGAGTCTACACCAAATGACTGTCTCACACAAATCATATAAGATGTTATCATGCGATTTTCACATGATCATCTTTTGACTTTCGTCAAGAATATAAGATGAACTTGGTTAAAGAGAAAGCTTACCAACATATATTTCGAGAAATATGTAAGCAAGTTAAACTCGGCTCGAAATATCAAATGTATAATCGAAGTCTATATAGGTATACGTCTCAAATATGAGATAGAGTAAAAATAGACTTTTGAGTGATAGATGGGTTCAAGTCTCCACATACCTTTTGTTGATGAAGTTCCACAAGCTCCCCTTAGTAGTTATTCGTCTTCAATCGATGAACGTCGTGAAGTCTAAATCTCAACTACACATTCTATACTAATCCGAAACTTAGCTATAAGTAGACTAGAAATCAAGACTTATAGTTTTGGCAACTGAACTTGACAAACAAGCTTCAGATAGCAACGCTTGCGAGTTCGACCGAGCAGTGCTCGAACACAATGAACCATTTCGTGAATTCAGGGAGATAGGATACGCTTACTGGGTGTGCATACCCTTAAGCTATTCACGAACTCATTCCCTTGGGGTACGCGTACCTCCCGGCCCCCTTTACGAATTTCAGAACCTTGGGGTATGCATACCTACCTATGCTCCGGAACTCAGATGTCCAGTATGCATACCTACACTGTGTCCAGATTTCAGTAGTTCCAAAAAATCCTCTTTCATAGTTTGAAACATTCCCAATCGCCACAGATATGAAATATTATTGCTTGGGCAATTTCTAAATAATCAACTTGAAACAAAAATAGTTCTTAACTAACATTACTAAGGATTTATGAACATCCCTTGCTTGAATCATATTTAGATATATTTAATAAAACAAGCTTGACTCGAAATTTCTTTTTTGCGATATTAAATCTACTAAAATTCGTATGATATAGTCTCATATAGGTAGAACGGTAATGCCGTGAGTAAATATGATTCTTCATATACCTATTTGTCGATAAAGTTCTCCAAATGTCTTCGTTTGATCTCCAATCATCAATCTTCGAGGGTTATACAGTGATGTCAGATATGCAACTACCGTACTCTAACCCAAGTCCGAGACTTGACTTTAGTATACTAGAATTCAAGATATAGTTTTGTGATACTAACATTGACAACAAACTTGAGATAACAAAACTTGCGAGTTCGACCGAGCAGCCCTTTAACGATATCCCCATATGTTGATTGGAGAAATTATTATCGTTTGGTGCATTTTTAGGTGGTCCCAAGTCTGTTTGGTCCACAATAAAAGGGGAGTTTAGTTTGGTCCTTATTTATTCAAAAATATTAAAATATCTAAAGTACCCTTTCTCTCTCCTCTTTTCTCTCTTCCCCACGTCATATATAATATATAATGATAGTTTCTCTTTTTTGTTTTCTCTCCTTTTTGTTTTCTCTCTTTTTTAACATTATTAAATTTTTTTAAAAAGGGTATATTAATTAAATACCCATAGTTTTCATACCCTACAAAAACACCCTTACAACATAAGAAATATACCCTCGTCTTATCCACTTAAAAATAGATTACGTTAATGCCTTCTATTATATAATTTTTTTCTTATTTTTATCACACAAACATATTTCTTCATTAAATTCTTTTTTTTTTCTCTCATTTCATCACAAGCACTCCACCACCACTCTACCACCGCTACTTCCAACTCCTCCACCAAAACTACCGCCACCAGTCCACCACCACCAACAAAAACAACAACCCACCACAACCACCGCCGCTACCACACTATCACCGCCGCCACCACCATCAGTCCACCACAACCACCTCTACCATTTTAACACTGCCACATCCAACTCCACTGCCACCACTAGCACCAGTGGTGCTGCTGCCGCTAGTCCACAGGTGGTGTCAACAACCGAAGTTGACATCATATTATGGTGTCAACAGTCGAAGTTGATCCCAAAATCAAAAGTCAGATAAATAATAAGGAAAAAAAAAATTGGGTCAACAACCGAAGTTGACATCATAATATGGTGTCAACAACCGAAGTTGAAATCATAATATGGTGTCAACAACCGAAGTTGATCCCCGAAATTAAAAATTCAGAAAATGTTCAGATTATGTATGGTGTCAACAACCAAAGTTGATCCCAAAAGAATGGTGTCAACAACCAAAGTTGATACAAAAATTAAAAAATTCAGAAAATGTTTAAATTATGTATGTGTCAACAACCAAAGTTAATCACAAGATATGGCGTCAACAACCAAAGTTGATCCCAAGATATGGCGTCAACAACCAAAGTTGATCCCCTAAATTAAAAAATTAGAAAATGTTCAAATTATGTATGGTGTCAACAACCAAAGTTGATTCCAAAATATGGTGTCAATAACCAAAATTGACCCCAAAATCTAGTGGCTACAGGTTACAGAAGAGAAAAAAAACATATAAGGAAAGAGTACATTTGTTGCAAATAACATAAAATTAGAAACTAATTTGGTTCTTGCAACTACCTTTAAGAAATTAGGCATATATTCGTTAGGGTGTACTTAGTCGGATTAAATTACAGAACACCCTCAGGGTATAAGACAACGTTCGCCACAAAGCTTTAATCACATGTATTAACCAAAAAGATGCAATATATGAGACATCTAAAACAATAGCAACAACACAAAAGTGAATGCTGTGGGAATTTTAGTTGACATTATTTTCCTATTTCTATTAGGAAACACAAACTTAAGTTAGCCCTGCCGGCTACAAAGATGAAGCTTACTTCTTCAAATTTAATAAAATGGCTAAATGATCCTATGTTGTTTGTGCTAACTCTTCATTTCAACCTATACACACCTCGAAGCAAAATGAAAGCAAATACAGAAACGAGGAAAAAAAAAACTACCTTCATCAAATTTTTTGCCATCAGGTCCATATTGTTTACAACGAAGAAATCCTCTAATAATATTTCAACCATTTTTCTTGGAAGGTAGATTAACAATCAGCAATCACCCCACCTACACAATTAATACCGAATAAGGGTGGGTCTAAGTAAAGAGCAATATGAAAAGCAAAATTAAAATGTACAATGATCAGGCAAAATAATAATTTTTTTTTTTTTGAAGATAATTTTATTTGATCACACATTATCAAATTCTAACAAGAAATTGGACGGGAGTCGAGCAACAAGTTGTGCTCCAATCCCTCTTTGAATGACAACCCCTAATCTATGGAAAAGGAAATCTCCCACTTTGACATTCGCATCATGACTAGCCATCTAATTTCGCAGCCTTTTCAGAAAGTCTATAGTATCACCATCAAGCTCCCCCAAAGTAGTGAAAGCAAGGACACCAAAACCAAACCCTTGAGCTGTAAATTTTTCCAGATATTTGTTGCACTTCCGAGTTACAGCATTACTAATTGCTTGGTCGGGCACAAAAGTACATACACCACCTCCAGTAAAAGGGGAGACACCTGTTACATCCAAGCATACATCACGACCATTATCCCAATTATAGACTAAAATATCAGCGGGTCTCAAAGCCAGGCCATTATTAGAAAGAAAACCTAAGTCAACCTCTTTCCTAGCTGGCACACCTGCACAATAGCACATGTCTGCAAAGGTGTCACGTACTAGATCATGCCTGAACTTAAGACCAACTTCGTGGGAACAATGCAACACATGGTCACCAAAGATATCCATTTCCCTGTCACAACTGGAGCATATACCCTCTTCTTCAAAAAGCGGAATCCCGAGCCTATACCGAAGTATGGCGCAAAACTGCCTAGGACCGATTTTCTGATTAATCCCTTCAATGGGGATAGCCAACAAATAATCTTGCGCATGTTTGGTTTTGTTGCACTGCCAAAACGCAATATCACGCTTAGACATGACAAACCGAGAGGGTAATTATTTCTTCACTGCATCAAAGTATTTAACCGTCAAATAGCTCATGGAGTGGGGGGAGATGTCATCAATGCAAAGTGAAGAAATAGTAGTACCACATACCTGGTTATAGGTGTTCGAAGCATGTTCGAAACTTGGGCTTAGATCAACCAATCCGGAGTCACGCAAGATCATGTTCTGTTGGGCATGGGTTTACACGATAGACGCCAAATAACAATATTTTATTGTATCTTCCATTGTATACACACCTAAACCACACCATGTTTGATAGGGAGAGTGGATAATCTCTGTTGGAGCAAACCGTAACCGGGGCCATCACCTGTAATGAGATGCCTAAAAAACTTATTTAGATGGCTATCAAACAATAATTGCGTATCACTCGAGTATTCAGGCTTGGTAGTTCTCATTGAGAAATACAACCGAGATACTCCACTATAATAGAAATAAACTTAGCATTTTTTATGAATGAAAACATATGGTACAACAAGACAGTAAAAGAAATTGAAAGAGAGATGTTCCCGCTAAGAAAGTGAGCATAAATTTTCTAGTTTCAACCTGTAAATGACGAGATTACCCCTAAGTAATAATACTCTCATTTTTAGGGCTGCACATGGGCTGGATTGGGTCGGTTTTGGCCTCACCCACCACCCAACCCACTGATGGCGAGTAACAGAATTTTGTCACCCGCAACCAACCCAACATTAAAATGGGTCGGTTTTCACCCAACCCACATTACGGTGGGTTGGATCGGGTGGGTGGTGGGTTACCCACCATAAAATACAATGAACATTATATTACAGTTACAGACTTACAGTCTTACTGTTAAACTTACCCGTATACAAATAACTAATACTCTTACAGATTGGATGTAATAGCTTTTATCAAAAAGCTGACCCCAAGTCAAGTTTAGACAATTAACATCATAAGAAGTTACTTAAAAGCGAAGAGAAAGTGAAAAAAAGAAACTGAGTCTAAGAGGGAAAGAAGAGGCTGCCACTGAAGGGAACTGAATAGAAGTTAGCGATGATTATGGTTAGGGCATTATATGTCATTACTTCAACGGTTGTGGTTCATCTAGGATAGTAATCTAAGGGTTACAATTAACTTAGAAATATTTAGGCGGGTGGGTTGGTTGGGTCGGGTAAGGGAAGCTGTCACCCACAGTCAACCCACCTATGATGGGTTTTGATGCTGTGACCCATAGTCGACCCGCTCCTAGGTCGGTTGGGTCGGGTACGGGTAATTTCAGACGGGTGTGGGTTGAGTCGGTTTTGTGCAGCCCTACTCATTTTTTTTTTAGATAACTTGAAGCTTTATTAATTAAACATCATCAGGTTGAGAGAACCTGTTTAACAAAGTATCCATGTTCACTGCATTGCAGTAGAACTCATCAAGTAACAATTTTTCCTTCCTGACAGACTTGGAGATGGAATCAGCTAAGTGATTCTCTGATCTCCTTACATAACTAACTTTAACAAAAATAAAAGAACCTAAAAGAGTTATTATATCTCTCAAAAGTTTCCTGTTTTCCCATCTAATCATGATGAGTTATTATTGATAGCATTAACCACCACCTCTCGCATCGCAATGACATGAATTCTGTTCAACTCCATAGCTTGTGCCCAACGAATTCCTTCCAGAATTGCCTTGCACTCTCCAGCTTCTGCATCTACTACTCCAGCTGCATAGGTTCCTTTGATGCCTGTGCATTCTCCTGCTGAATTGAAAAGAACAATACCAGTACCACATTCATTAGTAATGCAATCAAATGAAGCATCTGTAAATAGTTTAAAGATGTCAGTACCAGCATTATAATCATTATGCACATGATTATGAACCAAAATATCATGGGATGTAGGCCTAAGATCAGGAGAAGCTTTATCAGCTAAAGTATTATGCAAAGAGTGATTAAAACAAGTGAGTTGATACTAGATTCTATTAGCAGTATTGTTGGGGTTTAGAGTTTTTCCCTGAAACACGCAATCGCATCTCTCTTTCCAAATAATCCAGCAGCCAACCATTAATAATTCCCTCCATCTCTGCAGATCACCAATACTTGTGTTTTGTACATCTTGAAACCATGAAATAATCCACGACTGAACTGAAGGACAATTTGCTGAAACCTGATCAATATTGATGTTAAGCGTTCTCCAAACATCTCTTGCATGAGAACAGTTAATTAGAAGGTGATATAGAGTTTCTTCAGCATGTTTACAAATCTCACAATGCGTTTCTATGGTATGCATTGCCTGCACTAGTCTCATTCTAGTTGGAACTATGCTTCTTAGACACTTCCTAAATGAACAGTTTAACTCTATGAGGTAGATTCATCTTCTAGAGAGCCTTCCAAACTGTTGTAGGAACCACATTTAAAGCTATTTGTTGTTGAACTTTAGATTCCATGAGCTTATTGTAGGCTGATTTAACAGAAAAATTCCCATCTTTAGAAGGAACCCATTTTATGTTATCATCTTCATGAACTGACAATTGCATTCTCTTAATTTTTTCAACATTTTCTGGAGTGAATAGAAGGTTAAGGAGAGAAATATTCCAAGAGTTTGAATCTGTGAGGATAAGTTCACTAACAAAAACATATTGCAGATGAGAAGGATGTAAAGGTTCAGCTTTGGAATCTAAACCAATGATCCATTTATCCACACATATTTTAGTGACCTTCCCATTATTAACTTCAATGAAGTAGTTGTTTTGAAGTATAGACAAGCCTAGCTCAATACCCTTCCAAGTCCAAGAAGAATTTTTCCTCTCTGAAGATAAGTGTAGGAAATCCTCTTTTTTGAAATATTTAGCCTTAAGAAGTCTTGTGATAAGATGATCACTTTGATGACATATTCTCCAAGCTACTTTAGTGAGAAGAGCATGATTGAGTTTCTCCAAATCTCTAAATGCCAGACCGCCCAAGTCTTTAGAGATGCACATATTGTCCCAGGCTATTAGATTCAAGCCTCTATTGCTTTTATAACTCCACCAAAACTTTCTTTGAAGTGAATCAAGCTTTTTAAGAAGTTTTTTAGGAATCTTAAAAGTGCTCATTTGATACATAGGAACTGAATTAAGAACAACCTTCACCATTGTAGTTCTTCCTGCTTGATGAAGATTAATGCCTTGCCAATGTCCAAGTCTTCTTTCAAAAGCCAGTTTAATATCAACAAAAGCTTTAACTTTAGACTTACCAATTAGAAGAGGTGACCCTAAGTATTTCTCATTTTCCTTCATAGGGTTAACTCCCAATATACTGCTGAGAGTGTTGCAAACAGAAGGATCAAGATTGTTACTATAGTGAACTGAAGATTTGTCAAAATTAATGACCTGACCAGATTGTGAACTAAAATCTTCTAAGATTTGTAGAAGATTATTCACACTGGTTAAATTTGCTTGAGTGAAGATAAGACAATCATCTGCAAATAGCAAATGATTAATAGGGGAGCACCTCTTTAAAGAATAATACCCTTGACTGTCTTGTTGTTATGAGCCTCTAATAAAGTCCTAGAAAACCATTCCATGGCAAGTATAAAAAGATAAGGAGATAGTGGATCTCCTTGTCTTATACCTCTTGAAGGAAAGAATTCATTACAGGGAGAACCATTTAGTAAAACTGATAAGGAAGTAGTACTAATACATTGATGTATTAATTTACACCAATCATCACAGAACCCAAAACTCTGAAGTATTTTGATAAGAAAATTTCACTCTAATCTATCAAATGCCTTTGACATGTCTAGTTTGAGTGCTAACCAACCTCCTTCACCCTGCTTTCTCTTCATAGAATGAATAAGTTCATGAGCCATGATAGTGTTATCATTTATCAATCTCCCTGAAACATAAGCGGCTTGATAAGGAGAAATAATTTTGTCCATAAAAGGTTTCATTCTAGAAACTAGAATATTTGATATGATTTTGTATGAAGTATTGCACAGACCAATGGGTCTAAAATCAGAAGGAGATGATGGCTTGTTCTTCTTGGGAATTAAAGAGATATAGGTCTTGTTAATCTCTTTTGGCAGAAACTTTGAAGTAAAGAAATTTTTTACCATTTCACAAACATCATTTCCTACGATATTCCATTGAGACTTGTAGAAACCAGCTTGAAAACCCTCTGGACCTGGAGCAGACCAGCTTTCCATACACTTTAAAGTCTTGAAAATTTCTTCATTGGAAGGAGGTAGAAGAAGTAATCTGTTCTCCTCAGCTGTAATGATAGTTGGAATTTTAAATAGTGTTGTTCTTCAATATGAGGATTACCTGAAGTACTTATATTCTTGAAATGATCTGTCAGCAGTGTAGAAATATCTTCTCTAGAGTGCAACCAATTCCCTGAAGAGTCTTTCAAAGAATTAATGTTATTTCTTGATATTTTCCTCTTTGTTAAAGTATGGAAATACCTAGTGTTGTAATCCAAATCTTTAACAAAGTTGTCTCTAGATTTCTGCCTATTAAACTCATGTTGAATGTTGTGCCATTTATCTAACTCCTTGCCTATCTCAATAGCTTTAGAGGTGTTTTCTTGAGAATAAGGAAGAGCTTGAATAGAAGCCAATTGTTGCTGGTAAGTATCCACCTTAAGGTTAATATCACCAAAATGCAGTTTGTTCCATTTGGAGAGAGCTCTTCTTGTGAACTGGAGTCTTTTGACCAACCTATAACCTGATGACCCTTGAACTGAATTTTCCCAAGCTTTAGCTATATCTATAGCACAAGATCTATCATGAAGCCAAGAGTGAAAGAATTTAAAAGGCTTCCAAAGTTTAGGTTGAGAATAATCGGTAACTAAAAGAATTGGACAATGATTACTTCCAAGTTGATTAAGATGTAACAATTTTGAATCATTAAAAACAGTATTCCATTCAGCATTAACCAGAGCCATGTCTATTCTTGACCTTTTTTTCCCAGTTCCAGAATTATTGTTTGTCCAAGTATGACCTTTACCAAGAAAACCCAAATCCTCCAATCCAATTTCTTGAAGAATAGTGTGAACTAAACCATCACCAGATGAAGAAACAACATAAGTATTATCCAAAAGATGAATATTGAGATCCCCCATTAAGACCCAAGGCTGAGAAATATTGAGACCAATATCTTTAATAAACTCCCACTGAGATTTTTTCTTTGTGTAATTGCAATACCCATACATACACGTTAATAACCATTCCGGTTGACTGGGATCACTTTGAACAACTGCATGTATCATGTTATTTTCACAATAAACTATATCACAAACAAAACCCTGCTTACACATAATAACTAGACCCCCTGACATACCAATGGGTTGGAGATATTTAGAGTTTGGGAATCTAAAGGGAGCTAACAGATTTTTCATTCTATCTTCATAGAGTTTAGTCTCACAAAGAAAGATAATGTCAGGGTCTTGAATTCTTATGATATCACGAAGATTATCTCTAGTTGAAGGATTATTAAACCCTTGGACATTCCACGCAAGGATTCTCATGATGTTAAGATGGTGAAAGAATAAAAAACAAATTCTAAAGAGAGTGACTTGATCACTAAGAATAGTTCTGCCTGGGAAATAAATGCTAAAGATATTTAAGGCAGCGGGAAAACTAACGATAAAGAGAGATTTAATTGGCAAAAACTTTAATATTTGTAAAGGAAAACTAGATCTAGTAATGTATGAGTGCCTAATGCTATGAACATCTAATAAAAGCAAAGTTTTGTGAAGAAAACTTAATGCAATACAACTGAGAATTAAACCATAAAAGTAAGTAAACAAGAAAATTTTCAAAATGAAGATATTCTTAACCAGAAAAACAAGCTTAGAGAGATAATGTGTTACCTGATTCCCCTTATTAGCAAATGCAGATTGGTTATCTCCTGCTGCGATCACTTGAATAATCTCCGAGGATGGAATAGGATTCAACATGGTGCCTTTAGAAGAAGTTTCAGAAACCATAGGAGTTGTTGTAGTAGTGTTGTCACCCCTATGACGTTTACCAAGCCTAATCTCTTCATCCTCCATATTGCTAGAACCAAGTAGAAGAGAGTCCAAATTGATAATATCACCATCTTTGGGAGGAATAAATGCAGGTTTTTTACCTCCTTTCTTTTGAACTTTTATGACCGTGGGAGCAGCCCTAATTGATGACACATCAACACTTTTGCAGATATTATCAATTTTTCCAACAAAGTAGGGTTTTTCATGTGCCTTGTTGATAAAGATGGAAGCCGCTTTACAAGCACCTTTAGAATGATTAATAATATAGCATTCAGTACAGATCGATCTTGGTTGACGCTCAAAGAAAAATTGCTCCCATTTTGTTACTCCAGCATTGGTGGTACACTTAACACCTCTTCTTAATGGCATTGAGAGATCAACATTGACACAAACTTTTACCGAATCACTACCAATGGGTATAGCATCTTTTGGTTCAATTGCAGTCTCTTCACCCATTACTTGACCTATTTTGGTAACTGATGTTACATTCATATGCTCAGGCAATAAATACTTGAGTTGAATCCAGAATTGTTGTGTTTTTCAGTGTATATCATGTCTGGAATGTAGTCATGAACAACAAGAAGATGTCTGTTGATGCTCCAAGGTCTTTCATTAATAACTCTATTAAGCAGCTCCCAATTATCAAATTTGAAGATCAAGATGTCAGGTTCAACTTCAATGATGCGCAGGTTCTCCATGGTTAAAAATGTCCAGGTAAACAGAATATGTTTTTCCACAGTGTCATAATTCATTCGACCTTCTATTATTATTTTGCCAATAGCACTGGCTTCCCAATTTGAATCAACTTCTTTTTCAGGGTTGTTGGTTTGAATAATCACCGCTTCACTTGTATTTCCTAAATCAAGAGTAGCTTTTTCAAACTTACTGACAAGATCTCCAACAGCACTTGAAGTTCCTTCCTCCATTTTAAAATTTCTTGTGTCTAGTTTCTATGAGAAGAACTTGAAAATACCTAAGATAAGACAATCCTTGCTGATGAAATTGTGAGAATAGGGTTGAGAAGGGATGAATACAAAGGATAGACTCAAAATATTTTCTTTCCTATTTTTGTGCGAATAACTCTGGTATGTAGAATTTTTATGTTGACATATTTTGTAGCTGTCAATGCATGAAGGCAGAAAAATTAGGAAACAAATTAACTGTGACCAGCTGACTTTGTGGATTTTGAATTTTTTTGAACTGGCTTTGAGGCGGGATAAGGGTTTAACGAGTTTGAAAGAGTTGAATCGGTTTTGAAACTTCTTCAAAACAACACCATGAGCAAAAGCTTGAAATCCAATCCAATATGTTCCTGTAAGCAAAAGCTTGGAGATATATTCAACAAAAGCTATGATCACAACGACAAAAGTGGCAAAAGCCATTAGAGAAAAATCAATAAACAAAAGCATTAAAGGGAAAGAGTTAATTAGCAGGCCATGAATTTAAAATAAAAATAAAGATGCATAAAACAATAAAGATAAAAAGAAAGAATAGAAGTAAGAAAAGAACAGAACAAAGTAATTAGACAAGTAAATCACTGTAGATTAAAAAAACAATCAAAGTGTGTTTGGCAAAATATCAAATTCAACAATTATTGATTGTAGCAAATGACAAAAACAGAAATATCTTTGAAAATAGTTTTATTCGATTTTATTGGCTTTAAAAACAATTATTTTCTTTACTATTCAATATAAATATATATAATATTAAATTTACTAATTGTTACTATTATTATGATTGTTAAAAAAAAATTAGTTTACACAACCACTTTTTAATATCTATATATATATATAATTTTCAAACAAAAAATCAAACTAAAATTAATTAAGTAATTATTTAATATTTGTCTATATTTTTATTATTGATAAATGAAATGGTAAATGAAATAGTTTGAAAATAAAAAATAATAATATTTAAAGACTAAAATATAAGAAATAAAAAAATTGATTGTATATAATTTAAGGGTAACTTTTGTCATTTTTAAAATAAAATAGGGACAAAAAAGATAAATCATACAATAAATTTAGATGGGACTAAGGCTTA